>JAAWXA010000024.1:420531-573351 GCA_038090715.1 Florisuga fusca
GCCTCCCGGACCGCCCTCCCGGACGCCCCCGGACCCCTCCGGACCCCCTCACCTCAGACCGCAGCAGAGATGCACGCACAGGTCCGCCCTGGCTGCGGGAGGGGTCAGCATCAGCCCCATGGGGAGGTGTTACTGAGGCACCAAGGCCGGGGCCGGCCGGGCTGTGTGCTGGAGCCTGCTGTCCCCTGGCCCCGTCCCCTCTGCCCGGGGCAGCAGCTGCAGGGGGGATCCCCAGGCTGGGCTGGGCAGTCCGTGTGGGAAGGGGTCAGAGCTGACCCCCTGCTCTGAGACGTTCTGCTTCAGTTGTTGGAACCTTCCTGCTGATCCCTAGCCTGGGCCTGTTCCTGGCCTGCTCCTCCCTCTGTGTTCCATGGCAGTTTCACCTCCCTTCACTTTCCATAAGGCTTCTTTCTCCCCGAGGTTTTCTCTCTCTGTACTGTCAGTGAAGCATCCAAACACGCGTATTTTGAGGCTTGGTGATCCTGGCATCTCTCATGGGGTTGCTTCGGCAGTGTTTTGTCAATCCGAGTTGCTTTGCCCCTGTTCTGCTTGGGCTCATCCTTCCCAGGTCTGGGTAAGTACTCCTCTGGTGTTTTGCAAGATTTGTTATCTGCATCTGGAAGTAGATGAGAAAATATTAAAACAAAAAACCCCACAAAGATTTTGTGAAAGAAGTGCAGACAAATTTGTGTAGAGTCTAGTAAAAGGAGGGTGTGACCTTTCCAATCCACATGTGCCTTTTGGAGGAGGGGAATTAGAGTGACTTGATAGATTGCTTGCTTGGATGTAATATGAACTCTATCCTCAGAGTAAGAGGATTCTTAATCTGCTGGAGGGGTGTGCTCAGAACCACCGTTTGCTGCTCATTTTGCCTTGTTGTTGAATCTCTAAATGATCTTCCTGGCTGTAATAAGATGGATGTGCACAAGGCTTTGGTAGAGCTAATTGCAGACAATGCCTTCTCCTACACGAGCAAGCAACACAAAAGCGAGTGTTAGCTTTGAGGGCAAACCTCAGCTCCTGGCAAGTGCTGGTGAGATCTGGGTGGTCCTCAGCCCTGGTGCCACATGGAGCTGTGTCTGGCACAAAGCAGAGCAAGGACAGTGCTGACCTTGGCCATGGGGCTGGTCTGACTGCCACAGGGGTACAGCTGTGTCCCAACAGGGGTGTGGGAAGATTGTGGTGGGGATTTACCTGTTGGAGGAGTGAAGAAACTTCCAGTTTCAAATTAAACTTTCACACTTTTCTGAACAACTAAGTGTAATTTTCCTACCTGCACTGTGTACTTAGAGGTGTTTTCTGTGGTATTTTTCTTAATAAGATAATGGAAAATGCTGCTTCTACCTCAGGTTAGATTCGTGCTTGTGGGAAGTTCATTAATTCCAAGCTGTAGCTACAGCTTAAAAATATATTGCTCCTTAGACCTCCACTTCATTGCCTAAATAGAAAATGGCAAAGTTCATACTTTCTTCCTGGGCTTCAGCAGCAGTGAGGGGCTGTGGGAATGTGGCTCCTGCCTTGGTGGAGTGGGCACAGTCACTGTGTTTTATCTAATTAGTCTTATTTTAAAAAGTTTCCTCAGCTGGCCCTGGCTGGGTTTTTTAGCCTCCTTGGCTCTGTGCTGCAGGTCCCCAGGGTGCCTGCAGACAGACTTGTGTTTGGTGCTTGGCCCTTCTCTCTGCTGGGGGGGAGAGAGAAGCCTCCTTCCTGGATATTTGATTTTTTAATTCTGGTCATTTCTTCATAATTTGCAGAGAAGGGGTGAGATCAATAGAGCTGCTTTGTAAATTGGTGATAGGAAACATAATTAACAGTTTTATGGATTTAGCTAATAGTATTGGTTGGGAATCCTAAATAACCTAATTTGTGATGTGGCTTTTGACTGGGGATTTGGGTGACTTGATTGGGTGGAGGTGGCACGTGAGGCTCTTGTCACTTGTTCATAGGTGGGAATATGGATTAAACTGAAAAAAAGCAAGTGTGTGCGAAGTGAGATGCTGCTGGTACAGGAGGCTTTGCGACACGAGTCACCTTCAGAGCCTGTGGGCAATAAGTTTAAAACCTGCATGGAAGCTGCTGAGTTCATGGTTATTTGTAGTGGGCAAGTTGTGGGCAATTTCTTCGTCTGGTGACGTAGCAGCAAGTCGTCATTTCCAGGGGGGACTGTGAGTTCTCAGGATGTTGATGGCACCAAGGCTTACAGGAGGGTGAAAGAGGAAGGTGCAAAGTGCCCTGGGTGAAGGGGTGGTGTGAGGAGGTGCTGGGGGATGCTCACTTTCCTGTCCTCTGGGTGCCAGGCTGCAGGGAGGAGCAGGGATGGGTGGCCCTGTCCTGCTGTGTGCTGTGCCCTTGCTGGTGGGAAGAGGGAAGGCCAGAGCTGATCTAGATGGGCTTTGGGCCTGGGGGAGACCTCTCCCCATGCCTGGCCCTTGCCAATGGCCAGGAGAGCAGGCACTGGCCCTGCTTGTCTCCCGCTGGCCCATGGGGCAGGGAGGGACGGGGCCAGGGCCAGGGCTGCACCTCGGCAGGTTGCCAGCTTGCCCTCCTGCTCAGGAGGGACTCAGCCCGGCCCCGGGGCCATCTCTGTCATCCCCACGGTTTTATTGGAGCTGCAGCTCGGCTTCAGCTCTCCATGAAGGGTGGGCAGGGCAGCGGTGGGGCTGTGCCCAGCTCACCCATTCTTTGGAGGCACGGCAGGGAATGGCCCTGGCTGCTTCCCTGCTGCTGCCTGCTGGGCTGGGATGTGACATTTGGCTGGTGCTGCAAGGCCACCAGGACTGTGGAACTCTTCTTCTGCAGCTCGTTCTCCTGAGGCACAAATTCCATCTTTTAAAAGCACTTAATACACTAACAATGGCTTGAAAGGAGGCAGTGAAGAGAGTGACATCCCAGGGAGGCAGTGAAGAGCTGGAGGAGGAGAACCTGTGAGGAGAACAGGCACAGAGCTGCTTGCAGAAGGTGCTGGCTTCGCCTTCTGGCCCCAGTGCCACCGTCCTCCTGTCACCTCTGCTTGTTCAGATTTGGTGGCAGCAAGCAGGGTGCTTGGTGCCAGCAGTTTGTAATCCTGTTGTGGACTGGGGAGCAGAACCTGAGCCTCTGATTTATTTGCACACTGCAGAGTGAAGGGAGGGAATGCACTCGAGTGCTTCCTCTGACTCAAATGGGATGGGACTTGGGGGAATAAATAATGTGATGACACCAGGACTTATACACTTGTTCAGCTGCATTGATTTCATTCAAAGGGTCTTGCATTTGTATTGATCTGGGTCCTTCTGCTACCTGCAGAGCCTGGCTGGTCCCAAGCACACGTGTATGGTATTTTACCAAGGCCTCCTGGTGCTTTGCACACAGCTGCTCAGCAGCTCTGAGGTGTTTGCTCAGGTGCCTGTAGAGGGGAAGAGTCTCCCCAAAAGGTTGTGTAGTTAACTGCTGCTGGCTGCCTGTCATGGATGGGAGAGCAAGAACCCTGTATCAGTTTATATACTTTAATTACTCTGTTGTAAAAGAGCCAATGCACAGGCTAATCTAAAAAAATCAACAATGGTAAAAAAACCCCAAACCACCCTCATTCCAGACCAGACTGTTTTTCCTCACACTCGCCCCATGCCAGCTCTGCTTGCCCCTGTAACAAGGGAAGCAGCAGTCTCTGGGGTCACTTACCCTCCCTGTCTGTGCCAGGCCCTGTTTGCCCCCAACCCTCCCAGCTAACCTCCTCATTCTTAACCAGGGGCTCTGCTCTTGTCTCTCAAGGGCTAAACTTGTTAAAATGAATCACATTTGGCATATCTCCCTGTGGTGCCTCTCCAGATAAAAGTGGTCCCAGCTCGCATGCTCTATTTTTGTTTTGTTTCTGTATGTGACAATTTTCTCTATACAAAACCCTCTTTTGTCAGTTTGTAGAAGAGATTATGGGGAGACAAGAGTTCTCCTTTTTTGTAACCATCTTGTGCTTTCTCATGGCTCCACGAATGGCATTGTTTGTGGCCAAGGAACAATGACATTTTTCTGTTCCCATATCTGATGTGATTAAAGGAGCTGCAGAGCAGAAGTTACACTGAAGATTATAATGAATAGAGGAGACCTTGCAACTGGACATGAGGTGCAAGGGAAGATTTTGGCCCCAGACTTGCTTCCTGTAAAATAAATTCCCTTTTTTTCTAATCTGCAGAAGTGTCTGAAATTATGTCCTGGATAAAGACTAAGTGGACAAAGTGCATCTTTCATGTGCACTCCTGGCCCCAGAGTGCCTTCACTTTGGGAGAAGCCACCCCTTACTCCCCAGGGTGCTGCAAGGCTGCAGATGGGAAGAGTGCATTTAGATCAGAAAGCACAAGGAAAAAGCATGCCAGCAGGGTGCTAGGTGAGGGGCTATAGCCCTTTTAGGAAGACCAAAGAACTAACATTTAATGATTTTTATCTGAAAAGGACCCGAGACATCTGTAAAAGAGCAAGAGGTGAGACAGCCAGTTCTCCATCCTGGCTTCCTTTCCTTCAAGTCCTTAACAGCAAGGAGGATCCTGCTGGGGGTCTCTTGAAGAGGCTTGGGAAATGCAGAGGGGTTTTTAGCTTCCTTTCCTGCAGAACAGAAGAGAATGCTGTCTGTCCTGCACTCTGGAGCCCTGCTGCCAGGCTGCAGCCTGACCTGTGTAGGAAGCGGAGCTGGATGGCTCCGGAGGCTCAGGCTGGTGGGCATGGCAGCCTGGGGAGCACATCCTGACCTGCACAGGGATGTGGGGGGGTCAGGTGAGCTCCAGCAGGGTGTGAGGGGGTTCTGGTGCACTGGGTGCAGCCAGGAGGGCAAGAGACAGTTCTTTACTTTTATTTCAGTTTCCAGAGTTGCAGCAGAAGGGCATCTAAGGTCTTTCAATGACTGGCATCCTTGCACAGAATTACTCATCCTGCAGCTGGTGTCAGAAGGAGAAGGACATGCTTTGTATTGCAGTTGTGTTCTCCAGTGCGCTTTCTGTTTGCTGTACACATTTGCTTCTCCTCTTGATAACTTCTCTGTGGACTCTTGCACCAAAGCAGTATTTACCCATGCATATTCTATCTGCATGGTGCTGAGCTGCAAACCTGGAATACTGAGTCTCCATCACAAGAAGTGGCTGAGCCTTGCAGGAGGCCCTGCTTCTCCACAGCATGGACACCACTTCTGCAGACTCTGATGATGGAGGCTGAAGAAGTGCTAAATCCTGTTCCCAAATGCTTTCAGGTGGGACTGTTGTCCCCCTGTTTTGTGCTGGTGGGAGATCTGGGGGGCATCACCTCTGCTGTCCATCATCTCCTCAGGAGACAGGGCTGGTGTGAGCACAGAAATGGGGTGTCCAGCAGTGACCTGCTTGGCATGCCACTGTGGTCCATGCCCATGCTACTGCTTGTGCTCTGCCTGACAACACTGTGGGTCTTGGGAATTGCCTGTGAAGTTCCCAGAGTGGGGATTTAGGTGCTGAGGTTGCTCTGATTGGTTCTTGGTTTTCAATGTGGCTGCCTCAAACTTGCTCTTTCTTGGTGTTTTTGTTTGGGTTCATGGAGATAACTTCAATGACCATATATGTGTAACCAAGAGAAGGTTTATGAAAACATCCCAAGTTTCTGGTGACAGCTGCTGTTATCATGCTCAGTGCTGCACATCCAGAACAGAAGGGATTTGGGTTCTGAGGTCCATATGCAGCAGGGGAGACACCCTGGTGCTAGGACAACCCCCAGCTGCACTCGAGGCTGCAATTGTCTCACATGCATAATGACTCTGCTGGTTGTGGGGAAACATGTTTGTGCTCTCCCCAGAAGCAGAAAAATAAGCCCTATTTAAAAAAAAATACTGGCAAGATCTTTCCACAATACATGAAGTCTTATAGTAGCAGAGGATGGGTTAATCCTGGCTTGAAGGGCAGAGGGCTGATGTCAGCCAGGCAACACAAGCGTGTTAAACTGGAAGTTGTACAAGAAAGGAGAAAAGCTTTTCTACCCACAAGGTGAGGCAGGAATACAATGAATCAAAGACATAGGTATTTCATAAAGCATGTGGCAGGAGGCAGCCCTGGGATTACTAGAAATAATGTGATATATTAGCCCTTGATTTGGCAGAGTCTGCCTTATACTAAAGAGGAGAAGAGTGTAAATTGTGATGATTTGTGCAGAGTTTCTGACATTATCTTGGCAAAAAAGGGCTATCCATACAGATAAATGTGCTTGATCAAAATCATGCATGTGAATTTTTATATGCATTTTTTCCCATGATTAGAGAGGTCTTGAATGGACATTAGGAGATTTGTATGAAATGAAGCTTTGAAACAAATATCATTTGCCATCTCAGTGGGAAGGTTCCTGTTGGATTTTACTTAAGGGAGTTATTTTGCCAGGACCCTCAGGATTGCAGCCAAGTGTCCGAGTCTCAGGCCCATGCCTGCAGGTGGAAGAGAAGGTCCTCTGTGCAGGTCAGGGAGCTCCAGCTGCACTGAGCCTCAGAAGGAGCTCACCTTTTGCTCCAGAAGGACAGAGATTTGAGATCCCACACCTCTCCTGGGGGACCTCAGGGCAGAGGGTGAGCATGCAGAACAGTTCCTGTGCCTCGGCACAGGGTCAGGAAGATGAAATGTCAAGCCCTTGGATACTGTGAGCTCCGATGCAGCACTTGGCTCAGGTGCTCTCCTCTGCAGTGCTACCCACTGTAAATTGTAAATTAAGCTTGCCTGTAAATAAGAGAGAAAACATATCCTCATTCTCCATCATTCTGAGTTAAAGCTTCAGATGTCTGTAAGAGGGCATAAGTGAGAACATTTATGCTCCTTTTTTTGTTGATAGACCTTTTTTTCTGCAGTAGTTGCTTAATACTCACTTCATATACAAACAAAAATTGCTCTTTTGTTCTGCATTAGAAATCCTGCCCACCCATAAACTGCACTGCTGTTAAACTCATCACTCCAAAATCAGTTTGCTTTATACTCTGGCTTTCAAATCAAAGGCTTTTAGTTAATGCCTAATGCTAAATTCCAGTTTGTGACATTTCAGGGCTGCAGGTTGTTGGTCTCCTGTGAAAGTCAAGCTGCACAGTCAGAGCGGGCTGCTGGGACGAGAGGTGTTGGACTGAGTGTGTCTTGGCTGGCTGGAATTCAAGTGAATTGATCTGATTTTGTGTGTGTATGGACATGAAAGCCTTAACACAACATGTGTGGCTGTGGGCAGAGGACCCTGGGCTGGGGCTGGGCAGGTGGCTCTGCACAGGATGCTTTGAACAGCTAGTGGTACTTCCCTGACCATAATTCTTTCTCCTCCATTATTTCATTGGCTCTAAGTGTTCCTGCTTCATATAACCCTGCAAAATCAACAGTTGAATTTAATACGACTGAGTAATTCATATGGCATAGGTACTGACAGTGGTAATTCAGCCTCTAAATTATGATCATAAATTTCCACGGCATGGCACTGCTGATGGGGGTGATGATTTTATTGGGCAGAGCAGAGTCACTCAACTAATTAAACAGGGAAAGAAACCTTGGGCTTCCTGGGGTGCAGCACAGCAGGCACAGTGTGTGCATGGCCAGCTTGCCACGAGGGCACGTGCCAGGGCGAGCTGGGCCTTCTGTAGAACTGCTGCATGAGCTCTGGACCTCTGCAGAGGTGGTGTTGGCTCTGCCAGCCCTGCCTGTGTCTGGTGAGAGCAGGCAGCTCCCTGCTGGGGGTAAAGGCAGCTGGAGGGAGGGGGTGGATATGCCTTGGGCTGTGGTGCTGCCCATGAGCTCTGGAGCCAGGGTCACAAAACTCGGTTACAAAACTGACTTGGAAAGACAAGAGATCTGAATCCTGTGTCAAGAGGTGAATTGGGTCTCCTAGTGCTCTGAGTCATAATTAACACATGTGTAAGCAGTTTATGATTCAGAATTATTAGACTCAATCACACCTAATGCTTCCAGTTTCTGTGCCAGGGAAGGACAGTTTTGGATGTTCCCTGCAGGGCTCATGTCTGGCTTTATGTAAATAGAGGAATACAGTGAGCACCCCAAGCTGTGAGCATCAGGCACCTCTTGGTGCCTGCTCTGAGACATGGAAGGAAAGGGCGAGTGTAAAAGCAGCCTAGGTGCTGCACATACGTAGGAGCCAGTTCCCCAGTGTCCCTTGGAGGTGGTGATGGCACTTGGGGCTTCTGGAGACCCTGACTCTAACTTGGAGCTGGTGCTGCTATGGGTGCAGTCGTCCAACCCTGCCATGGGCACTGCTGGGCTTTGAGCTGAGGGGTGCTCTGGGCACAGGCTGCATGGGGTGCCTGGGGCCCAGGGGGTAAGCAGGGCTCTCATCTGAGGTGGAAGTGAAGCATGGGAAGCATTTCCACTGCTCATCCTGGCTGGTGGAGGCCATGATCACTGGACCTGCTCTTGCCTAGTTTGCAGGAGGAGCCCTGCTGACCCATCGTGGTGTTGGTACCCTCGTGCTGGCTGGCAGGCAAGTGGAGGTCACACTGAGACCCCTCCTTGGATGACAAGTACAGGTTTGGTGTAAGTTACTCTACCATGGGAGCAGGGTATGAGCCAGACATGCAAGAATGGTCCAAAGTTAGGGAAAGTGTATTTATTACAACACTTTTCATGGGCAAGTTATCATTTTGTCAAACTTTATTAGAGAAAGTAATTAATGGGCTGTAAAAGGTGCTAGTGCGTAGCCAGTAAAAGAGCTGGCCCTGTGCAAATTGGCAGTTCATAGATTTATAGTTCCTTCTTTCCCCATTTATTAATATGGAGAATGCACATGAAGTGTGTTATGTGTATGGGCTGGTGAACCCTTGTGCTCATCCACGGGTGCTGTGCTCCTGGTGGCAGGGGCTGTTGATCTGTTCCTCTCTCTTTGTTGTCCCCACAGTCCTGGTGTCTGCAGGGTGTGCAGAGCTGAAGATGAGCAGAATGCAATGCATGGGCAGGCTGCAGCCCCAGCCCTGCAGTGAGGGTCTGTGCCCCTGCATGCTGCCAGCCTGCTGCAGGGGCTGCTGCTCCCCATGGCACAGCCCCCCAACCCACTCCTTGCTGCCTGGGGCCTGGTGGGACCTTGGCTGTGAACTGAGTGTGTGCCCTGCTCTACACACAGAGCTGCATGTGCTGATTATACAGCACTATACATCTGTGCTCCTCCTCTTGCTATTCTAGGGTTACTTCTGAGCTGATTTAATTTAATGATGCCAGAGGAAAAGGAACCAATTGTTCAAATCAAGTTCTGCCAGAGCCACTCCAGGGACTTCACAACCTGTTATGAACATCAGGAGAAGAAGTGGACACCCAGCCCCTTGTCCTGCTGTGTCCCTCTGAACCAGCTTTGTGCCAGGATGGATCAGGTCAGTGATCTGGGACTTCCCTCCCCTCTTCCCGGTGCTGGTGCTGTCCCTGGTGGGATGGCTGTCCTTTCATCTGGCTTGATGCTGTTGGCAAATCCTTCAGGATATTCTTGCATTCATGAGCTGGGTGTATTCCAGAGGGCTACAGCAGCAAAACTAAACCCTTCTGCTTCAGATTGCTGGTAAAGATGCTCATTATAGATAAGCAGCAAGCAGACTTTGTGCCCAACTGTCCCTCTTGCTGAGCAGCTAGGACAAAAGAAGCTTTAAGGCTTTAAGAACTGAAGCAAATGGTGCAAACTAATGTGGTTTCCCCAGTTATTTCACCTTTTGAATTGTAGGTCAGGATCCTTGAATATCAATTTCTAGATACCTTCTTCTCAGTGTCTACAAGCAAGCTCCTTGCCTTATTTCCAGGCAGCACAACCCCTGCCTGCAGATGCCCATTCCCTCCACACAGCTCTGTGTCCCTGGATGGGATGTGCTCTCAGGACAGAGTATGGTGCTGGAGGGAGGGATCCTGACTACTGCTTTTACCTCTGGGGATTTCTCTTTCAGATGTTTAAAGGAATCAAGGAATCCCCTGTGATGCTTACCTGTGGATCCGATGAGGTGGAAGGTCTGGGCCAGTTAATGAAAGGATGAAACAACTAACAGCCAATATCTTATTTGTGCAGTGAATGATGAAAACCTGATTTTTAGCGTTTTAGTGCCACTAAACATCAGGGATGCTTGTACAGCTCTGAGTGAATGGTAATTCTTTTCCTGCCTTGTGGTGCCTCGAGGGCTGTTTGGGAGGTCCTGGATCTGCTGTTTCCAGCTTGGCTGCCTTTGTCACCCCGCTGCCTTTGTCACCCTGGCGTGCTGCCTCTCAGCCCTGGGTGGTGCCAGGAGGGTGGGCAGTGTTGGCTGAGGCCAAGCCCCAGCCCCTGTCTGTGTTGGGGACTCTGGAGGTGAGCAGGAGCTGTCCTGTGCTGGGCTGTGGTGGTGGGAGCTGTGGGTGTTCTCTCCCTCTCTTGGGACCCTCCACTGTTCCTGTGGTGTCTGACCCCCCTGTGCAGGGCTGTCCTGGGTGTGCAGCACAGTGTTCACAGAAGTGCTGAGCCATGCCCAGACAGCCCCTGTGGGGTCCTGGGGGTGCTCACTGTCCCTCAGCCCCCAGTTGACATGTGTCACTGCATGGGCCAGTGCCTGCAGGACATGGGCTGCTGTTTAGCAGTGTCTCTGCATGCAGATGAGCACCAAAGATACCACTTGTCTGTTCTGGGAGAATGGAAATGGGGTGGGGAGAGCAGGGCACAGCCTCAGGGTGTCTGGGGGAAGGGACCAAGCCTTGGTGGCTGATGTCCCAGGACTCTTGGGACCCGCAGTGCTCGAGCCCCTGGGGCAGCAGCTGATGCTGTGCACTGTGTTCACCTCCCTGCTCCGGGAGGGCCTGGCCTGGGAGGTCAAATGGGGCCACAGCAGCTGCCACCTGGTGAGCCAGGCTGCTGCTCTCAGTGCCAGCCCTCCCCAGGGCTGGGGTGCAGGGGCCTGGGCAGTGGTTTCTATTCTGTTCTCTTGGCCCAGCCTTCCAGCACAGGGACCTCTCCTTCCACTGTAGCTGACTGCTCTCCCAGCCAAAGGTCCCTTTCTCCTTGGCCTAATCTGCTCCTCTCCCTGCTCCTGTGCCTGGTGTCTTGTTTTCTCCTGGGGACTACGTTAATACCATTGATTGGTTTGTTTTAAATAGCTCTGGCTGCTAGGTCATTATTACTAGATGCTGATGCATAATTTATTGATAGAAATATTGGCTGCCTGGTGGAGGGGCATTGGCTTCCACCTGTTAACCCTTCACCTGCCTGCCTGACCTCCTGTCCAGTCTGTGGTCTGATAACACCCAGCTTTTTCCAGGCTGTAGAGGATGATTTAATCTTCCTCGAGATTGCTTCTTTCTTCCTCCTCTGGCACTGGAGGCAGTCTGCTCTGCACCAGTGACTGCCTTAACAGCCAGGCTAAAACTCTGTGGCTAAGTGGCTGGGTTGAAAGCAGAGCACGTGTCAATGCCCGTGGCTGGTACTGGTTTGGACTGGTCTTGCCTCTCCCCATCGCTGGTTTGGGATACTTGTGGGTTTGCTTGCAGAGGCAGGCTGGGAAAAGCAGCTTTGTCTGTTGTGAGCCCTGGCTGGGGGGGCATGGTTCTGCTTTCCACCAGGAGCTGAGCCCTGCTGCCCTGGTGCTGAGGGATGCTGCCCATCCCGGAGCAGGGCTGGAGCTGGGTCTCCAGCTGGAGCTGGCAGTTTGCTGGGAACTCCTGGCACAGGTCAGGCTGCTGGCAGGGAGCAGAGTGCTGCGTTAGGAGCTGTTGGCCAGGCTTGGGGAGTGCCTGATGTTTAAAAGATCAGAAACATGAAACCAGAACTAGCCAGTGAAAACAAGGGATTTTGCTCAGGCTCCACAATTGCTGCCTGCTGCTCTGCTTCTGCTATTATCGCACTTCCTACAGAGCCAGGAGCTAATCCAGGCATCCCCCTGTGCTGGACTCTCAGCTGCAGGGAGCTGCTGAGCCCACAGCCAGCGTGTCCCATTGGGGGCAGGCATTGCCAGGGCACTGCTTCCACCCCACGATGGAGGCTGAGGGGTGGGGGTCTGGGCACACCTCATGGACAGGCTGTGGTGTTTACATGCCAGCCCCAGTCACAGCAGCTCTGCAGATGTGCTGTGCAAAACCCAGCATGGTAGAGGAAACACCCCAGTTCCCCAGTGGAAATTTTGGGCAGGCATGCATCTGAAATCTGGTTTGCACTGGCAGTTTTTTTGTGAAACGTGGAAAAAACCCCTGAACCCTTCTGAGGTCAGGTGTAGAGTGTGGGATGCCAGGTTGCTGACTCCTGGTTTGTGGCTCTGCCTTCCTATGGCACTCAGCTGTGACCCCAAGTGCCTTCCTGCAGCTGAGCCCCTGATGTGGGTGGGTGAAGCCCCTCTGAGTGGGTGCCCGTGTCCTGGAAGAGACTTCACCACAGTGAAGTGCTGTGGTTCCTGCTTTAGTCTGTGGAGACCAGGCAACTGCTGGCTACTTTCTCTGCAGGCCATGGTCAGATGTCTTTTATCTCACATTATCCTGGTTTTCTTTGCAGTGCTGGCATTCATACAGATCCTAATTTTTGTGTCCCTTGCTTCTGCTGCCAGCATGGCAAAAGTCTTGCAGGCACCTCTCCAAGCACGTCCTCCTTCTTGCCTCATCTCGTGTTGATCAATAGGCTGCTCAGGGTGTGCTGTAGCCTTGCTGCTGTTGGTGCAGACCCACCCATGCCCACCCTCAGCAGTGGAAGGAAGGCAACCAGATGTTCCTCATGGGCTCAGGAAACAGGAACATGGAAACAAAGCTTGGCCAGTGTTCATGTCTCATACTGCTGGTGTGCTCTTCTGGGCCAAGGAATGCTGCTAAAGCACAGCATGATTAAGAGCCTTACAACACTATTGTGCTAGGGCTTCATTAAACAGGCCTGGAGTAATCCTCTTGTGGCTTCAGTGGGAAATGTGTGTACGTCTTCTGCACCAGACTTTGGCTTTTGCCTGGGACATGCATGTTGATGAGATGCAAGGGTATCACAGTCTAGGTCTGAGTGTTTTCAGAGCTTCCTCTGAAACACCCTTGGTACCCTGGTGTGCCAAGAAAATATTCCAAGAAAGGCTGGCTGCATGGTGTCTGGTGCTTCCAGCCAGAAGAACGGAAGGAGGATATGAAAATGAGTAATTATCTTTAAAAGTGATCCAGATGTACGTGCTGGCCTTTCCTTTGTGAACCTCGAGCTGATTTTCATGTTCCTTGCTGTAGGTTCTCAAAGTCTTGGAGAATATGGATTTTTGGAGGGTGAGGGAGGGGAGAAATCAATGAAGTCAGATGCTAATTTCACAACTGGAAACATGTTAAATGTCTCATTTAAATGGCAGCACAGCAGCCAGTCCATTTCTCTTGGTGTGTTTCTGCCTTTGGTGATGAAGCTTTGCAGTGCAGTGGTGGGGAGCATGGGGGGCAGGAGGAGGGCAGGGCACTAGCCCCTTCCCCAGACTGCTTTTCCTGGCTGCAACATGCTGATATCCTGGCTCTGCTCCCTGCCTATGAAAAAAGAAAAAAGATTTAATTTTGTTTTCTTTTTCAAATTGTTCCCAATCCCCAGGAAAGTTAATTTTAAGCCCTTCCAAGGTTTTTAATTAGTAGGTTTGTTAGAGGTGGTTCAGACTCCCCTCCCTCCCTGCAGAGGGGGAACTGTGATGTCCTCGAGCTGTGCCCAGGTGGGATGGTGCTCTGCTGCCCAGGGTCTGGGGGGGTTATTGGTGGGGCTGGCTGCTGGTGGAAGGGATCATCCTCCCCTTGGGGGGGCAGGGGTCTGCAGACTTTAATGTATGTCTGTGTATGTCTGGGCTCAGAGGCTACTCTAGGGACAGCAGAAATATCTAATGCAAACTGCAGATGAATGCTCTAGGCTGGGATTTTCTGCAAACTGCTGCCCATGTTCTTTGTGTCCATGCAATGGCACAGGACAGAGTGAGCTTCAGCTTTTCATCTGTCCCCACTTAAACCTCCAAACCAACTTTCCATCTCCGTGTCAGGCAAGGGACTCCTTTAGCACACAGTGTTCATTCGCTGGGAAGCCTCTGGCAGCTGTTTTCCTTGGATGTGTTCCCTAGATCAAGAGTCAGCACATGCTCACCACCAGACCTGTTTGGTAAACGGGTTGAGAGCAGAGATAATCTTGGACTAGTTTGGTTTGCCTGTGAGGGCTGACATGGGCTCACTTCATAGGAGTGCTACTTGGGAGCTGAAGTTTGCTGTGAGGTTCAGTGCAGCTCCTGCTCAGCTGCCACAGGAGCAGGGGTGTGCACAGCTCTGTTTGCCTGTTGTCTGTGTGCAGATGACCCTTGTACCGTGAGTGGGAAGGAGAAATGGAAAAAATCCAGTAATTCATAGAAATGGATAAATTCATGTTTTAATGTGTAGTCTGAGATCCTTATACCTACGCTTTGCCTGTGTGTCCTAGAGAAACAAACCTCTGTGCCCAGCTCCTCTGAAAACTCTTTCCTGCAGAGGCAATCAGGTACAGACAATCAGGTGTTGCCAATCCCCAGGAGGAAGGCATGAGCTCCTGTTAAACCCACCTGTGCCCAGTTAGGGTTGGTCCCCACTGTACATCAGCAGAACTGGGGGACCAATAAAAGGTGAGCTTCCAAACCCATGGGGAGCACACTCTGGAGCTGCCAGAGAAGAGGTGAGTTGAGTCCAGAGTGTTAGCTGAGACAGACTGACTGGATCCAAGGCACCTACCGGAGTGCTGTTCTACACCTTGGCAAGAACACCTACTGGACCTCAAAACACCATGGTCCAGGAAAGGATTATCAGCAACACTTTCCTTCTTCCCAAAGCCTCTTGTTGTGAAGATCTTTGCATCTTCTGAGTGAAGTCAGGGTGTACAAGGTGCTGGGGAGCCAGTTTGTCTATTCTCCAGCACAGATGTCCCCTTCTCATCCAACGTGGACATCTGTATTGGAATGTTGCAGCTGTGTGTCTTTGGATGATTTTACCAGCAACTGCCAAATTGCTATCAGCCTAGAACTCAAAGGATCCCATTAGCTGATCTAACCTAATATTCTGGGTTTAGTGGGAAGTTTAGCAGCTGTTAAATGCAGAGTCATATCCCATTGATAAGCTATCACCAGCGGTGGTTCTGGGTAACTGTCACTTGGTCACCGTGACACATCAGGTGCAGGACATGTGGTGTCACAGGTGTCTGCATTTTGTGGGAACACGTGTAGGGATGCTGTTCCTAAGGCCCTTCTCTTCCTCAAGTCACTCAGATGTAGATTAATTTTTGCTGGAGCTGTCTGAGTGCTGTGACTACCAGTAAAATCAATTGAGACAAATCCCTTTTATCTTTAGGAAGAGCTGAGCCTGGGCTGGATGTACAGTGGAGGCAAAAGGAGGTTCTGGTGTGTAAATTCTTGCACCCCAAGCCCAGGCAGTGTGCTGGATGGGGAATGCTGCCTGCTGGCTCAGCACCACTGAGCACTCCTGGTGCCTTTGGCCTCTGGGACAGCAGCTGCTCTGAGGCTGCATGGCTCAGAAAATCCAGCTCCAGGAGATCGGTTACCAAAAAGAAAGATTTGTGCTGAAATGCCCACACAGTGCTTTGTGCATTCGCCCACTCGACAGTGGGGGATTGGACACCCCCTCTGAGCAGCTCTGCAGCTCAGCCCTGGGCTGCCTGGGATCCGCGGGTGTTATCCGCAGAGGATGGAGCACACCGTGTCCTCACCCTGTGCTATTCCTATGGAAAAATAATCCATAAATCAAGATGTTACAAGGTTATTTAGTGATTCTTCAACTGTTATACATGTGTCAACAACAAATAAAAGAAGCATTTGATAGCATTAGTCCACGTGCCAGGAAATCCTCCTGGTTCCTCTCCTTTCCTAGAGAAGGGGAGACCTAAGGCTATTTGGATTAGCACACTCTGCTGTGATGCTCCTGCACAGGCAGTGTGTTCTTCCTAAGCACTGCCAAGAATTTGCTTGTCGCAGAGATGTGTAATGTGATTGTGTGATTGCAGTGGAAAATACATGCAAATGTTTAGCAGCCTCTCTCTTTTTTTTTTTCTTTTTTTTCTTTTTTTTTCTAGAGGGGAAGAGATCTTGATTAAACAGTAATTAAGAGTGTTTTGGACAACACGAGGCAGTCTCTCTCCCAGGTGCTTGATAAATACCAAGACAGAGTGAAGTGTTTATTTAGCATAGCAATAGGAGGCAGTTATTGCCAGGCTCACCAGAACCTCTACTCTCTGTGTAACCTGGGGTGGCCTGTGCTGCACACTTTGCCCCACCGAGGCCTGTCCATGGGCAGAACCCCCCTGCCTGCCTGCTGCCTGTCCTGCTGCTTCCCTGCAGTGAGGTGGGGACAAAGCTCTTCCTCCCCAGAGAGGGTGGCTGCAGACCCCTGCTCACAGGGGGAGCTGGGCCCTGGCATTATCCCCATTGCCTGCCACTCCACGGGGGGACAGCCTCACCCTGGGGCTGTCCCACCAAGCAGGAGACGTGAGCCAGAGGCTGCTGACCTGCACTTTGGGGCTCTGCTTCTGGTCCTGCTGCCATGCCCAGATAGGAGGGGTATGCCATGCTGCTAGGGGGGGTACTGGGTGAAGGTTTTTCTGCAACACTGAGGCTAAAAGGTGGAGAAAGCAGCTTGTCTTGGATTGCTGGTATTTTTTTTTTTCAAAGATGCCTTTTGAATTGATAGATTTTCAGATGATGCTCTAGCAAAAAAAAAAAAAAAAAAAAAAAAAAAAAATCAATGTCCCAGTGATTGTACCAGGAAGGGCAGTCGATTGGTGAAAAAGCTGCAGAGGGTGTATTGGGAAATGGATTTTTTCTGCCCTCCAGACATTAACTTGAAATTCTTTGAAATGAGGAGAAAACAATCTGTGTCAGAAATGAAAAATTAAGGAGGTTAATGTGGTGCCTTTTCCACTTTTAATTTCTTTGAATTCCAGGCTGTCCTTGGAGGCTGGTGGGAGGGTGGCCATGCCTGCTGCCCCCCTGGCTGGGATCTCCAGGCACTAACCATGCCTGGGGTGCTGGTGGCAGGGCTGGGTGCTGTGACCCCAAGGGCTGCCACCCCAGCTGCTGTGCAAGACCACTGCTGCTGGGTGTGTAGGAGCAGGGGGGCAGGCTGTGGGTAAGCTTGCCCCAGCACTGCAGTAGCTGGATGTCTTCAGAGGCCAGCTGCTTGGCTGGGGCCATTGGCTCAGCAGTGTTAATGAGCAATAACTTGGGGTCTCCAGGGGGGAGGTGATGTGGAGTGTTTGGGCAGGGAGGTGTTTCCTGTGCCCAGGACACCAGCTGTTTTTCTGTAAGGAGCTGTGTCACAGGTGTGCACACACACACACTCCCACTCCCTCACCCCTGGCCAGAGCTCTGCTCGGGGCTCGCGGAGGGGAAGGCTGAGCAGCAGGTTTCATGCAGTTGTTTTTCTGCTTCGGGTAATTGTCTGTGCTTCAGCCTTTCTAAACAAAATGCCTCTTTCTTTCCTGTGGGGACCACTTTTCCCAGTCCCTTGGGTGGTCTTTTTATGCAGGTTTTTATCCACTCTGTGGCAGGCTATAGGCAGTTCTCCAGAGAGCTGGAAAAACCTCTGCTTGCTTTACCCTGTTGCAGAGGGGGGGAAAAAAATGAACTCCCAGATGCTTGGTTTTCAGAAATTAAAAAGCAAGACAAGCATCAAAAAGAAACATAAATAACAAGAGGCTCTTCACCCCCACTGAGCTGTGGAGGGGTTGATTTCTTCATGCCCCTGCCTGCGTGAGCCCCCTGAACCACAGTAGCGTGCTGGGGCTGGGTGGATGCAGACATGGATGCAAACATTCTCTCCTTGCAGAATGATCTCCCTGCCCTGGGCTCCCCAACAGCTCCTGCTGCCTTCACTGAGGCACTTTCCACTTCCCAGAGCTCTTTGCTGGTGCTCCACTACCAGACATGGGCTGAAAGTCTAGTTGGGTCCTTCCTCAGCAAGGGGCCAGGCAGAGCAGGCAGCCTGCTTGGGGAATGAATGCTGCCTCTTCTGATGGCCATGCACTATCTGCCAGCAAAAGATGATGGCTCCAGATGCATTTATCATTTGACATTATTGCAGTGTGAGTCAGCTCAGCAGAACATACCAGCACTGTTCACTTCCAGCCCTTCTATAAACTTCTGCATCATTGCATGGGGACCCTGCTCCTGCTGTGAATGGCTGGGGTTTGGCAAGGACATGCTTAAGAAAAGGAGAAAAGGGTCTTTCCTCTCTTCACCTGGGTTGGCTGAGCAATGTTGCATATAAACTAGGGCAGGATTTGGCACATTAAGTTTATAACATGAATCTAATTAAGAGAAGACGTGTGTTTCCTCAACGTCACTGTCACTATTTCTTGTATTAACTAGAAGGCAGAGACAGTGGCCACTTCGCTTGTTCCCATCTGCATCTGCATGAAAGTTTATCACTCGATTCATTTCTCTTTATTTCAGGTTTACAGAAGTGAAGAGAAAAATCACTGAAGTTAACAGTGAGGTAGCAGAGAACAGCGAAGGACATATGGGCATGTAAGGGAGGCAGATGGCCTATCTGACTAAACCACATCATATAAGTTTATGAGTCAGGCAGGTGCTCTTTCCTGCTGTTTTATAGTGATGTCTTAAGGATTTCCCTTTTGATATACGAGGGCAAATCATCAGCCGAGCCCTTCTCTATCAGAGGCTAATCCAAAAGTAAATCACTCTAAAGCAGCAGGAGAGAAGTCTTGCAAGGCACCCACTATAGAGATATTCTTTTGTTATAAATCATCAGAGTCATGTTCTTAAGAGATTATGCTGGAAAAAGCAAACAATATAAAAAGGTCAAATACAAATAGTAAAAATGAAATAGTTTGTTGCCTTCTTTCTACTCACAGAGAAGATACCACTCAGCTAGGGAGAAGAGATGACTCTTCAGTCTCACCAGAGGGTGGCTGGGGCTGCCTGGTTCAGGCTGGCTGGCAGGGATCTGTGCTGAGAGTGCAGCTGAGATAAAGGTGAGATGAACCAGTTGTTAGTGGGCATCTGTCCAGGAAAAGGGCTGCCCCCCCCCCCCTCTGCCCCCCAGGCCCTGCGTCTGCCCCTCTGCACACTGGGATCTGTTGCTGGGTGTTTGCAGGACCATCCCTGCCTGCACAGCCCATGCACTGGTGGGGCTGAGGTGGGAGCAGCTCTTGGCACAGGCCAACACCTCACTCGTGGCTGTGCTCATGGCCTTGTGCTTGTTTTTGCTGGGAGCTTGTGAGGTGTGTGTGGGGCAGGCCAGGGGTGCATGTGGTGCCCCTCAGTGCATGGGCATGGTGAGAGGTTTTGCTCAAACGTCAGTCTCTGGGCTGAGCCTGGCAGGACCTGGTTAATGGCTCTCATCACTGCTTGTGCTGCTGCTGGGGGAAACCCTCTCACCATGATCCTGCTGCATGATCAGCCCAGGCATTTAATTGTTTTGCTGCAGCTCCTGGTCTAATATCAAAACTTTAGGGAAATGTAAGTGAAAGCACATGCAGGCTGCTGGCCAGCCATATGGGCATGCTGGCTGGGAGCTGGTGCTGATGTGTCAGCTCAGTGGCACATCCCGCTGTGCAACCAGCAGAGCTCCGTTTTGCAGGAAAGATTTATTCCTCATGCTTTAGTGCAACCTGAGCCTCTGCCTCACCAGGTAGGAAGTGCAAATCCAGGCCCCAAGGTCTCCTGCAGGAAGGTGGATGGCAGCAGTGTCCTTCAGGAGTGTGGTCTGTCTGCTCAGCTTTGTGTTCACCCCTGAGCTTGCTGTGCTTGGAGCCTGGTGATGTGAGGCTGGGAGTGGGGTGAGTGTCCTCTTCCCTGTGCTTCCCATCACAGTCACTGCCTGCACTTAATGCCTCTTCCAGAAAGCTGGGATTCTTGTTTGAAGGTAAGATGGCAAACTGTGTTCCTATTTGTGGATGTTAGGAATCTCAGCCTGGGTCACTGCTCTCTTGCCTCTCCCTCCTGTTGCAGCTGCCCCTGGGCAGTGTTTCCCATGGGATGTCTTAATGGAGGCTGCATTTCAGTGAGAGTGGAAGTGATGCCAGTCTTGTACATTTTACACTCTCGAAGTGTAATTATAAATAATGTGAGTGAAACCACCATAGCTGTTGTTGAGGGTTCTGACACTCTTTGGCTCTTTAACATGGCATCTCTGCACGGGCAGCCTGGCACTCTGTCTGGCACAGCAGTGTGTACTGCACACCCCACTGTTGCTTTAAAATAGGTATAAATACTGCTTGGCTGCCCGCAGGCTGAGGCAATCCCTTTTTTGTGGCATCCTTTGGTTTCCCTGCCCTCTGAAACAGAGAGAGTTTAATTATAGCAAAGTCTTGGGCTCTGCCATGCCCCAGCTGCCTGTGATGGGGGGCTGCAGGGGTCGGAGGGGCAGCTCCCCAGCCCAGGGGCTCCTCTCTCTGCAGCAGGTTGGAGGCCCTGCTGCCTGGTGCTGGTGGCTGCTGTTGCCTTCCCTGCTCCACTCTGGCAGATCAGTAGCAGCATCTCTGCCAGATCACAAGCATGTGCCTCCCTGCAATTATATTTAGGCTGTTGGCTGTCCCTGACACAGACTGGGATGAGGAGTCCCCGTGCTGGCACACTGACAGGTCAGCCTTGTTCTGTGTCCAGTTCAGTGTGTGACTTGTCAGGGTGTGAGTGCAGCCATCCTGCTGCCCCTGGGCAGTCTGGGCTGTGCCCACAGCCCCGTGTCCTCCTGTGCATCTGGAGTGGGTCAGGGATGCCCTGGGCAGGGGTTGAGAGCTGCTGGGTCTGCAGGGCTGCTGTGCTCTGCCTCCTGGTGAAGCCCTGTGTGCTGTAAACTGCTTCCCTGGTTGCTGCCAGCCTGCCAGCCCCTGCTCTGCTTTTGGGGTGCTCCCCACCCTCCAGCCCATGGGGCTCTCAAACCTGGCAGCAGCACCATGCACAAAATCCACCAGTGGTGAGCACAGGAAGTGATGCCTTGCAAGGCATGTGGTCTTACCTTAAGCAAGCAACCATTTTTTCCTCCCACACATCTACCTTCCAGCTCCAGCTGGATTGTAATGGCAGCAGCATCCACCACTCTGCACCTCCAGTTCTTCACAGAGCAGCTGCAGCACCCAGTGCCCTGGCTGCACCCAGTTTCTCAGAGGAAAACCAGTGTAACCCAAGTCTGTCACCATCCAAACAAACAAGAAGGTTAAATTCAGGTTGCAGAGGCAATCCTCATTCTGTCATTTCTTAAATTGTGAATGCTGGATTTGAAACGTAGAAATAATGTCCTTCTAACATAGTACTTAATGTGTTTTATGAGTCTAGAGGAGCAGAAATGGTCCCCTTGCTGAGTTTAACATTTATAGCCTTAGAACTGATGAACTGATTTTCTTTGAATTCTGCCTCACTTTAAAGCACTGACTGTTTTCTTCTGTCTTGGCCAGCTCTGTGGGTTTCATGGACATCAGGAGCTTTGAGCCTTTGCAGCTGCAGAGCTGGAGGACTGCAAGGATGCAGCAGCTGCAGGTGGGTGTGGGGTGGAGGTGGCTGTAGTGATGCTACTCTGATCTGAGCTATGTTTCCCTGCATGCTGTGTAGGGCAGTGACTGTCTAACAGCAGTATCTTTGTAAATTGAAATCCTGTTTTCAGAATGGTTGAAGGCCAAAGCTCTTTGTTTTGGTTTGGTTTTTTCCCACTTACATTGCAACAATCTTTACCTGTGGCTCTGCTTGTCCTTTGCTTTGGGGGTCTCAGAGTGGTCATGGTAGCAAGGGACTTTTGCTGCAAGATCTTATAGCTGGCAAGGGAGGGAAAAGAGTTTTTAGAAGACTAAGTGGGCAAGTTTGTGTTGTTCTTCTCAGGATGGCAGAAAAAATCCACTGCTCATATTAAACTTTCCAGGGTACCTCAGTCCTCTCAGATCTTGAACCTTTTCTCAAAACACAGTAATATACTTTTGCCCTGTAAAGTGAAGAGAGTGGGAGAGAGAGAGAGTTTATCTTAGAAATATTTCTGAGAAATAACCCAGTAGTTTTCAATTAAAGCTTCAAATCAATATATTCAGCCTGGGTGATGTATTTGCCATGAAAAATTTGGGTTTGATCAGTTAACCCTCAGCAAATTTATAAGCAACTGAAAGTACAGCTTTCTAGTTAGACATTTCAGTCTTACTAACGACCAGGGACTGTTGCCTCTGGTGGAGCAGGTGCTGGGGAGGACCCTTGGGTGGCTTGGTCAGACCTGGCTGCAGTCAGGTGAGGGCTCTGGTGGGGAGCTGGGGGGCTGTGTCCTGATAGAAACAAAGGAAAATCTCTTGTAAGCTTTCTTTCTCCTTTCAAGAGAAACAAAAGCAACAAGCCTCCTAGGAAATAAGATGCAGAAGGTCAAGGTAATGAAGCAAGACTGCACTGCTAAGTGTTGAAAAGCTAAAATATGCAAAACTTAACCCCAGGTGCACAACTCTGACTCTGCCCCCTTGTGCATATTCATTAAAATACAGTCTCTAATTACACGTCCTATGTTGTCTGAGCTGCCTGTGTGCTGAAGCAGAGCAGTGGCAGTTCTGCTGTCCCCTGGGCTGTGGTGACAGACCCTGGTGCTGTCCCTGCTCTCCTGCCCACCGTGCCCCAGCAGTGCAGGAGCAGGGACCTGGCTCAGCCATGGGCCCTTGCTGGGGGTGCCTTGCAGGCTCACACAGCCAAGAGGTGCAATTGGGATATGGCAAGGTTTTCTCAGCTGGAATTTCTTGGGCTCTGAAAGGGGATTTAGAGGATTTTAGAAAGATTTTTCTGCTGCTTTTCAAAATATCCCCCTCTGTTTAGAAATAGTGTGCAAGACAAAAAATGGGAGGCAGTAGCTTTGATCTCATTGAAACATCAGAACTAGGTTGGCTTAACATTCCTGATTTCCTGCCTGATCCGTGCAGTCCACGGATCATTTTGTAGGAGCCTCAGTGTCTTTGCTGAAGAGCACCCTTGGAGCTTGGGTTTTAGGTCAGGTTAGGTAAAACATGCTTTTTCTTCCAAAGTGACAGTGCAAACAACACATTCCTAGGAAAGAGTTAATATTGGTCTGTCTGAAGACGTCCTGATGGAGTGAAAGCAAGCAATGATATTTTATATCATTTTTGATATCCGGTCTAAATTAGGCCTGAGGGAAAGACTGTGGCCTATTTAACCCAGCATCTGTCAGTTATCATTATTTTCAGCCAACTTTAGTAGTTTCAAGAATAAAATTTGTATCTGGGGGGAGGAAAAGAGGCTAGTAGGAGCTGGATTTGGCTACCTTATCTTTTGTTGAAAGTGTGCAGTGGCGTTTTAGGAGCTGCTACATGAGATAGGAAATCAGCAGGGACAGCACTGTGGGTGACACTGTGTGGTCACCAAGCCAGGGCTGTGTGGAGGGTGGCACAGGGGAGACAAAGCGAGGGTGACAGTGAGATCTCCAAGGATTGGTCTTGAGGCTGGGTAGCAGTTGTTTAATTGTGTTGCAAGAAAAACTGGAATTTGATTATGAAATTTGACGATAATGTAATCTTGACAGGCTTCCTTGACATGTGGATGGCCATCCTGGTGAGCAGGCAATAGGGTAGCAGAGGGTCCTTGCTGGTGGGTGCTGAGGAGCCCAAGGACACGGGGCTGGTGGCACTGCCTGGTGAGAGGGTGATGACATGGGAGCTGCTGGGGGATGCAGCTCTGAAAGAGGCAAACATCACATCTCAGCAGGAGTTTTCAGTAGAGCTGTAGCTGTGCCCATGCCAGCCCACAGGGTGGGTAGGACCTCCCCGGGCACGCTCGCAGCCTCCAGGCATTGCCTTTTGCTCCATCCTCCCTGCACAGACGGTCGCAGGAGCAGGGCAGAGCCCAGGGTGAGGCACTGGTATGTGCCAGGACCTGCCCTGCCTTGCTGGGGCAGGGAGAGCCTTGTACTAATTATCTCAGCTTGGTCTTGGTGGGTACCAGAAAACAGGCACATTTTTGTGGTGCTGCTGTGTGGCCCCTCGGCTCTTACAGGGTGCACGGTGTGTGTGGCACAGGGGCTCTGTCCTGGTCCTGCCTCTTGTAGACACCACTGGCTGCACCTGGGCAGCTGAGCAATTTTTTTACCTGCTGTCATCTGAAACCAGGCAGAAATGCTGAACTTGTGATGGCTGACTAATGCAATTGCCCTTTATTTCCTGATACTTCCTTGAGAAGCCCAGGGACTCAGAAGCCTGCTCTGTCGTAAATCCTTGCTCAGGCTGCAGGCACCAGGTGCAGAAAATGGAAACGAGTGGCTGGGAAGAAAGTCAATCCTCTTCCTTCCCAGCAGCCTTCTCCGTGTGCTGTGTGGTGTGGTGGATGCTTGGTTTTTTTATGGCACGTTGGGATGTACTGGATGGATTTTGTTGACACAGAGACGAGAACTTTGTACCTGCTGTTTGGCAGCACCTTGCAGTGCTGCTTCTTGCAGCAGCTCAGGGTAGAAGTTATGAATTACTGGTGACTGTGGTGCTGCCTTTGTCACCAATCTGAAAATTGTAGATTGTGTTACACTGCTGCTCACCCTTCCAGCAGGTTTCTAACAAAAATTAAGTTCTTGAGCAGTTAAAGCATTTTCTGTGTCCAACAAAAAGAGCTTCTTGAGTCCTGTGCTTTGGGGTCTAATCAGCCTCTTCCCAGCACATGGTGGAGGAGCTCCTTTTCTTTTCTTTTCTTTTCTTTTCTTTTCTTTTCTTTTCTTTTCTTTTCTTTTCTTTTCTTTTCTTTTCTTTTCTTTTCTTTTCTTTTCTTTTCTTCTCTTCTCTTCTCTTCTCTCCTGGGTGTGCCATGCTGTGCCATGCTGCCATGGGTCGCTGTGGTGGATTTGCTGTGCTGGCACACTGCTGGCTCTGGGTTTCGAGGTGTGCCCATCCTGTCCTTATGCAACCTGCTGGAGGGCCGTGTTGTGTAAGGCTGTTGTGTAAGCAGGGTTTCAGCACCTGAGCTGTGCTCCCAGCACAGCTGTTTCCCCACCTGCAGCCTGGGGGGTCCATTCCAGGGACATCCCGGCTGCTTCCATGAGACACTGTGGAGAGCCAGAGCTGCTTCTTGGAAGGTGTGGTTGGTGGAAGGGTTGTCTTTAGGCTGGGGATGGTTGCACGCCTGGCTAACTTCTGCCCCCATGTTTAGCAGCACCTTCTCCAGAGCTTACAGCAGACGTGGCAGGGGCCAGGTTTGCCTCTGCAGGATGTGGAGTCACTGTGTGACGGGACACTAATGAGAGCAGCTCTGCCCTGCTCTCTGCCTTCCTCCTTCCAGCTGATATTGCCCTGCTCTCTGCCTTCCTCCTTCCAGCTGATATTACCATGGGCACGGTGCTACCTGCTACAAAGCTGTCTTGTGGAGGGAATGCCAGGTCTTCCACAGCACCAGCACCTCAAAGAGGTGCTCACAAGGAGGGGAAATATATTTTTCCCTCCTTCCTCCCCCCCTGTGATCACACTGTGGTGACACTGGCGCGGTCTGGAACATGGTGAGCAGGCTCTGAATGTCAGCACATTGTTCATAGTGAGATATGTGTCATGTTGCATTAGCTCAGGCCGACAGCTACCGGTGGGAAAATATTTCTGTGAGTTCCTCAGAGTGCCCCCACCTCTTACAGGAAAGGACTTGTGCCTGTCGAGGCAGCAGCAGAACTGTACCCAGCCATACTGAGGGAGCAGGGAGACCATCTGATGCCCATGTACGTGGAAAGTCATCCAAGGATTGTGACCAAAGGGCAAGCCTGCCTGTGCTGGTGGCACGTTTGGGGAGAAAGTGTCTGACTGTTTAGAAGACAAAGCTCAGTTTTATTTCTTGGTAACCTCTGCCCGAGGGAGAGGAGATGGGGTTAGCGTGACTTATTTGGTGAAATGCACCGTGCCAGACCGAAGGCAGCAGCTGGCAGTGCTGGGGGATGAGGAAGCCCTCTTGTTCCTGCCCACAGGCTGCAGAGGTCAGAAGCTGGAAGCATGCTGGGTGGCTCATGAGCATTTAGAGCAGGACAGAACAGTCTTTTCTTGTGAGCACAAGTAGCCCCTGAGTGCTGCATAGCCACAGAGCAGTGCAGGGATGGAGCAGGGTTCCTGGGGGCAAGGTGAGACAGTGGGACAACACTGGCTCACCCACGTGGGGAGCTGTAGCCCCATGCTTTGCAGGATTGAGAAGCTCTTTGGCCATGTCCTGTGTCATCCTTTTGTAAGGTGTGGGACTCTTGGTGGGGTGAGCTCATTTGGTGATGAACTGCTCTTCCTGAATGAGCCAACCATGTGCCAGGCTGGTGCCAAGCAGGCAGAGCTGCAGCAGTACTTCCCTGCCCTCATTTGTCATCCTCTGGCTCCAGCACCCTTCTCAGTCAGGTCCAGCTTCCAGCAGCAGTTACAGGATGCTGCTGGTGGTGGGTGTCAGGGAGTGTGAGGGTAAACACCAGTGCTCCTTGGCTCTGGGGGGGCTGCTCCTCTGCATTCTTGGCTCACAGCATCCCTCTGTCTGGGCTGGCTCCAGCCCTGCCTGGCCTCCCCCATGCCAGAGACCTGCCAGCTCTCATTGTTTGGTACTCCAGCATCAGTTTTTCTGAGCCTCTCCCTCTTTATTTTCTTCCAATGTCAAAAAGGTGAGGAGGTCAAATGCTAAGGTAGTATTCCTTTCCTTTGGTAAAGTGTACCTAGCAGATGAGGAGTGTCAACAACAATTTGTTTTTCTAGTGTTTCTGCAGGATTATTTTCTTGTTAAAAGTGACAAGGAGGTGCAGAACTGTCGGCCTTTAGCCAGAGATGTCATCTTGTCTTTGCATAGGTGAATAGGCACGAGATGACAGAGCACTTCTTGTGGGAAAGATGAAAAGTTGATCCCAATTTAGTCATTTCCTTAAAAAAACAAAAGGAGAACACATTCCTTGTCTCTTTCTAGTCCTCAGTAATGAGAGGCTGGAGAGAGGAAAAGGTTCTTAGGCCACAGTGCAGGGTGGTTCCCTCATGTGTGTTGTTCAGTACTGGAGTGAATGGCTCAAGCACCATTATTCACCTCTGCCCTTTCTGAGTTTCACTGTGTCTTTTGACGAGAGAATCTGACAGTGTTTTCAGCAAAGGTAAGGTGCTCCTCTGTGGCTGGTGGTGTGGACCACATAGGGAAACTGTTCTGGGTTTCAGCTGTAATTTCAAGACTTTCCCAGGAAGATGCTCTGCGCCTGGGAGCCTGCACACATCTCTGGTGCTGCAGGGTCCACAGAGGAGAGGGTGGGAGAGCCTGGGGTTGGAGACCTGCATGGGAGTGAGAGGATTTGTACCCTTGAGACTGCCCATGCATGGGGCCATGCCACTCCCACAGTCCATGTTTCCTTCACTGGATTCAGACTGGTCTGTACTGGCCACCCTGCCTTGATGTGAGGCATTTTCAGCAGGTCACTTTTGCTTCAGTTTGGTCAAAGTAAGAAAAAAACCCACACAGTTGCAAGATTTTCACAATGATACTTCTAAACAGAGTCTGCATTTTTTTTCCTTTAGCAAAGTAATGCCAGGGAGTAGCAACCACATCTTATTTTTTCAGTAGGATGATGAAAATAACCTCATGTGGCAGAGCTGAATGCTCCCAGGCTCAGCAGCTTTGTGCACATTCCAGAGCACCAGGATCAGAGGTGCTTAGTGAAAACTTTCTCTTCTCTGATTTCTCATTCTACTTCAGAACCCAAGTCCTGTTGTGCTGCAGCAGAGCAGGAGCCCAACTGCTTTGTGCTTTTGTACTGACTTTGAAAGCAGTGACCTGTTGGACTGAAAGTTTCCCTGCTTTTTCCCATCCAGTGTGATGTGTGTGTGCAGACAGGTTGTTAAAATGGGATTTTTTTTCCCCATCAGTTGTTAATACCTCATCATGAAGACTGCATGGCTCTAGGACAGCCTTGCTGAAGCATTTTAGCAGCGCGCCTGTTTGTCCAAGCTGGTAATAAACAATTTCCTTACATGTAAAAGATGAAGCAAAGGTAGCTTTTGGAGGAGTGCCAGCTCGAAGATAAAGCAGAATGCTTCTCCCAAGATCTTTTGCTTAAAAATGTACTTGTAAATAAGCAGTTTAGCTCTTCATAGAAAAAACAACCCCAGAAAAACAAGGAAACAGGAGAGAACATATGAGATGATCCCTGTGGGGATATGTCAGACAGAGCAGACAGAGCAGTGTGAAAGTGGGTGAATCAGTGTACTCTTTTGTCATCACTCCAATTCCAGAAATTCAACAACTTTGGAGAAAGTTGTAGTTAGAGGAGTAATAAAAAGGCAACTGACTCCCATGGAAACAACAGCAGTGGAATAAATCCATGCAAAAACAAAAGGTGTGAGGCTCAGGCTGCTGCAAGAGAGAATCTTTGGTGGGGGAGTTCTGTGGTAGTGGGAATACATTCTTTAATACATATGAGTCTAGCCTTGTCCAGAAATAAATTAGCAGGAGAAAATAACACATATTTACCTTCCCATGAGTTCTGGCTTGATCAGCACTGCTATCATGCCTTGCTTTTGTGCTTCAGGAGCAAAGTACTCTAAAAAATCAAAATGATTCTTTTGAGGGCAACAAACCAACACACAAACCAACTCAACCCTTAAAAGTCATGAAGTGACCTTTTATTCAAAGTGAAGGAGCAGGCAGGCTGATGGCTTTTTCAGATCAAGTCGTGGCAGAGCAGGGGAGGCTGGCCAGCACTCCTGCATGGGAGCTGCTGCTGCACACTTGGCCCCATTGTCTCTGAGCTTGTATGGACTAGTCAGAGGGAAATGAGGAATTTCCTCTTGTAGCTTGCTTGTATTAGAGTGCTGGAGGTTGGATCCTGCCCTGCCTTACACCATGGTGAAGCCCTCATCAGGATGCTGGGGTTTTGTGAGCTCTACACCAGTGTGAGCAGAGTCAGACTCTGTGCCAGGTGTCTGTGAGGCTGTGACCTTCTGGGTCTGCTGGGGCATCGTAAGTTAAACATGTTCTGATTAGCCTGCACTGTAAATCCAGCATTTTAATTCTTTCCATATGTAAGATCCAGTCTAATAAGCCAAAGTTTAAGACTATGCAATCTATTTGGAATAACCATATGGATTAGGAGTCAGACTGTGCTTTTCTGCTTCTTGTATTTATATGAATACAGAAGCATTTGCTAATGTGCATGCAGCTCATGCTGGTATCCATTTTAAAAAAATATGACACCAAATGGCTTGCATTAAAATATTTGAAAAGCAGTAAAACTGTGAAAGTTTCTTTCTTGCACACAGACAGACACATCTGTGAAATGAAGCATCTCCAGGCAGCACCATTCCTGTCTCTCCCTGTAGGCTTATCAGCAGGGCTAAAGACCCCCATGAGGATGCTGGGCCAGCCTGATCCCCCCCAGCTCACCACAGCTCTCCATGTGCCCCAGGCCAGTGTGAGCCTGGTGCTTCTGAGATCTCCTGGAGAGCAGCCTGCAGGGTAAGGAGGACCTGGCTGCACCCAGGCTGCACTTCAATGCCTGGGGATGAACCAGAGGAAATTTGTGGCCTTGAGGAGCCCAGGGCTGCGTGGGGACACTCCCAGCCCTGGGCTGGAAATTGTTTATTGAAAGGAAAGGATCATATTACACTCAATTTTTGCTGAGTTTATCTTGGTTTTTATCAGATTACACATGGGATAACTCATCAATATTGTGATGCTGCTGACATGTAAGTGAGCAGCTGCATAATTCATGGCTGCTGCAGGGCTCTGGCAAGGGGAGACACAGGTTTTAGTCAGAGACTTCACCAGTTCACTCTTCTGGAGCAGTCCTGGGGTGGGACCCATGGAGGTGGGTGCTGTGGTGGCCCTGTGCAGCTCCTGATCACCTTGCAGAAGCTGTGCTGGGCTGTCCCCAGTGTCCCAGCACTTGGGCAGTTTTGGAGCAATCAGGTCTGCAGCAGATGGGGGCTGTGGGGCTGCAGCTGGCCCCTGGGTGCCAGGGCTGGTGGGCAGCAGGTTCTTTGCACCAGCAGTGCTGAGCCAGCCCCGAGTCGTTAAATAACATTGTATTGGGCAGAAATACAAAGAAAACTTAGTAACGGCCTGTTAATTTTTTAATGCCTGTATTGAGTAAGAGACAAGGTAATTCCCTTCCCTGTGCTGAACAGTTCAATAAATTAGCCTTATGAAGTTCAGAGATAATCAGGGTACTGGAGCTTTGATTCCTGTGCTTTGCGTTAGGGTACAGACAACTTCTGCAGCTCTTCCCTCCCTTGGGTGGTATTTTAGTGCTGAAGTTAAAGGAATATTCCTGCAGCTGCCTCTCTGGTGCTGAGTGTCATTGACTCTCACAAGGCTGCACCACACAGAGTGCTGCTCCAGAGAGCAGCTCTTGGGTTTTCTGATAGAGCAGAATGCTCCTGCATGGTGGTCTTTGTGTCTGTCACTGGCAGCAGCATTGCCAAGAGTGTGGTTTGGAAAGCTTGGATCTGTGTCCAGAGACCCAAGGACTCCAGTGAGTGGAGGTGGTGCTGGTGGGAGAGGAAAAGCTGTGTTGGCTTCTGCGAGGTGAGCCAAGCTGCATCACCAGGTCAAAACAGGTCTGGCTGACCCAGCCCATTTCCATGGGAGGTGAAACCTGGCAAGTGGTGAATGTCCTGGGTCTGTCCTGCTGTCCACTAAGTCTGGGGGCTGAGCTGGGCCCTCTGTCCTGGGGAGGGGAAGACGCTCAGATCTCAACACCCTCCTGCAGCAGTGAAGGCCAGAGCTGAATGCTGTGTTCATGGAGAAGTCTTCCGTAGCAGTCTTGAATTCCTTGGGCTGGTCTCACTCATCATCTCCCACACTCAGGTGTTTGTTAATTGTACCCCTGCTCATAATCTCCTTCACATGGGGAATGGTGTCCAGAGGGTGAGGAGCTGCATTCACAGGAACCCCTCCCCAGCACTGGCCCTTTGTCTGGCTGTGCTCAAGGCAGTGTGTGTCTCTCCCTTTCTCTCACAGGCTGTTGGAAAATATACTGGGGATAGTGAGCATTTTTTTCCATTTTTGTGGTGCTTCCCTCCATTAATTTTCTGGTTGTAGTACATTACTCATGGATAATTAAGAGTGAGCTATTAATACAACATTTAATATTCAAGTGCAGTGAAGAGGAGAGAACAATAAGTCAAGGAATCATATACTACAAGACATTTTGGTTTAGTGATGAAATTTTTTTTTGCTGGCTTTGGCTATCAGAGCATAGTGCTGCTTCCATTTAAGTGTGGTCCTGAGAACTTCATTTATTGATAGAATACAAATAGGACTTTAAATCAGGGGAAGTGAATTTGAGTTGATGGCCATATATACAATTATAAACAGGATTGGCTACTTCTATCTAGTATCTTAAGTTAGGAGAATTACGTTAGAGATGGCTAAAGAGAGCTTAGTGTCTTAAAATTAATGAGATTGACGTTCATCTAGGAAAGAAATGAATGCTAATCTGCAGCTCTCACACTGGGAATGAAAACATTGCTTTAGAGAAGTAGTCATGCTCTGTCCAGATGGAGAAATGGAAGGTGGGTGGGCTGTGTACCAGCATCAAACACTGCTCAGCCCTGAGTGCTTGGGTTCTCGTATGGCCACTGCTTTGAAGGGGTGTACTGGGGCACTTTGGGCCAGCTATGGACAGAGTGGATGCCTGCCTCCTCCTGCTTCAGGTCTGTGTGTACTATGGGGACAAGCAGGGAGGTTTGGGTCCACAACAAGCCCATCCAAAACACCGTGGTGGTGACAGTGACAGCACCCAGCCAGCCAGAGATCCCCTTCCCTGGGCAGGCACATGGGGGTGGGCACAGGGACGGGGGTGGGTGTTCCCCAGGGTTCTGGGGTCCCATGGTTCTGTGTGTCCTGGGGGGACATCCAGAGCCCGGGCAGCACCGTGGGAGGCAGCGCTGTGCCGGGAGCTCTCCGTGGAGCATGTAAAGATGTCACGAGTCAAGCACGTGTAAAGGTTGCCATTTACAAGCAAGTAATTGCAAGAGTTAGCACACAGCTGTCTCTGAGACAGCGCAGGATATTGTTATTTATATCCCCATGGCTCACACACTGCTCAGTGTTCCTGCCAGCGGAGGAGCAGCCCTGCTGCTGCCTGGTGCCACGCTGGCCTGGCACAGAGCAGGAGCTGCCCCTGCCCCTGGGGAGGGGGTTTCTCCATCACTCCTGTGCTGAGTTACTCTGCCCGGAGCTTGCACACACTCCTATCCCAACACGGGGACACCTCTAGCTACACCAGATGCACCTGATTGCACACACGTGCATGCACAGACACAACACGTGTGAACCTACTTCTGCATTATTTTGTCTGATGAGCTGAATAATTGGTTGTTTACAGATAGGAAAGGGTAAGTGTGCTTCTGACCTTTCTTCATGTGGGTTGTTTATGGTTAATAATGATGCTGCTAACTACACCCGTTTCTTTAAGGGGCTGTTCTCCCCTGTAGGCAGCCTCTGTGCTCCCTGAATCCTAAATACAAAATCCATGCTTTCTGTTGGGATTTTAAAAAAAAGACCAACTAATCCCAACTATTCTGAAATAGGAAATGTAATTAGACATAGGTACTGTATTGATTTCCAATTAAGCAGCAACAAAACAAATTGTTTCCTAGTATAATAAAAATGTTGACAGCATTTAGGCACAAAGTTTACCTGGGTCCATTGTGTGCAGACATTTGTAAGTGTCACACAGCTGCATTTGTCACTGAGGAGCCTTCCACAGAGCTGCTTGTTGTAAGGTTGTGTTTGCAGCTTTGGCTGTCAGACTCCCAGCAGTGGTTGCTGGCCAGTGTCTCCCTTCCCGAGGCTGAGCAGTCACTGGTGTCCAACAGGTGTTGGTGCTGGAGGCATGGCAGAGGCCAGGGCTTGGGGCAGCCTCAGGGGCAAGACTGATGTCCTCAAAGGTGGTGTCTGTGGTGGCTCTGGTCTGCTGGGGTTTGAATTTTTCTGGATGTGGCAGCCCCTTGGTACTGGGGACAGCAATTCCCAGCAGTGCTGGCGTGCAGAGGGGACCAAAGGGTTAGCCAGGAACACGAGCTGCTTTGCCACTGGTTTCACACTGGGCTTGAGTGGCTGCTCACTGGGAGAGGGACCTGCTCCCCTTGGGCATGAGAGAGACTGAACAAGCACTGCTACCCCTGATGTGTGATCTGCTCAGTGCACTCTGCCTGGGGATGGCTTGGGGACACGTCTGTGCTCCCTATGGCTAGCAGGGTCACTCTGTGTGGCTTCTCCACTCCTGTGGGCTGGAGCAGAGTGTGTGTGCAGGAGTGTGCAGGGGTGAAGCTGAGAGCAGGGATCTGGGGGAGGGGAAGGTTCTAGCAAACATTTCCTTACCAAAACAGCCCTGACCTTTGCAGGGCTGGAGCTGTCTGATGCAACAGGCTGAACCTTTCCAGACTCCAGCTCCAACCTGAAATGCTTCAGAGCTAAATTGATGGCTGCTGCATTGGCCCCAGTGTTTACATCCAGTGCTGGCCTGGCTGCTGCCAGAGGATGGGGAGAAGAGGGGTCTGAATGACCAATCTGTTTTTCTCATGCATAACCTGGGTCTCTTCGACCAATTTCACTGAAACCCAGTGGGAGCTTATTTGCCAGCACCCAGAGTGCTTGGGGGGATCAGTGCTGAGAGGAGTGGTCCCTGCCTGGCTCCCCAGGAAGGCAGCTGCTAGTTACTGAGATGCTGTTGTTTCTGTGTCCTGCAGTGAATAAAATTAAAGAACTCTTTATTTCTGAATGACAGCCCAGGGATTGCACTTCTGCTCTGGCTCAGTGTGAAGTGGCTTCATCCCAGTGTACGTCCTCTGGGGCCTGAAGCCCTCGATTCATTAGTTGTCAGGCTTGTAGGTGGATTCTGCATTAGGCCTTTAATTTAGTGTATTGCCATGGGCTACTGACCACATGACACTGCTCAAATGTGAGCAAATCTAACGAGGATCCGGGGCTGCTCTTTAATTTGGTGAGAAAAACGGAGTGAGTGGGAGCCCAGAGAGTGTTAATCATGAAGGAAAACCGGCTGGAACCAGGTCAGGCAGTGCTGGTTCCTAGTGTGACATGGTGGGGAGGGGGCAGGGGGGGATAGGGAGGGAGCTGGGGGTCTGAGGAGGTGTAGCAAGCCGTGGTGCCCTGTCCAAGGGGATGGTGGCACTTCCTGGCTGTGCCACCCACCTGCCTCTTGGTCCTGCTGCTTGCTCCTTGCCTTGAGCAGCTCTGGTCCCCATGGTTAGAGTTGGAGTTGTTTAGTACAATAAACAAATCCATGCTGCTCTCCTGCTGCCTGCTCCTGGATGGGGCCACCTCCCCCCAGCATGCATCATGCAGATTTATTGCGTTATATTGGAGTGGTGCCTGAGCTTGGCTGGTTTCTTTAAATCTTTTTTTTTTTTTTTTTTTTTTTTTTTTTTTTGGAGAGGGGTGGGCTTTGGGAGGGGGGGCATAGAAATCCTCTGTAGTAATTCCTGTTGACTGCAGTGACCAGTGAGGCAGAACTGATCAACTGCAGGCTTCCCTGCTGCTGAACTCTGCCAACAAAGTGCTTACATCTGCTTTTACACTAATGGGAACTTTATGGACTGGTGTGTCCCTCCCCAAGGAGCAAATTCCAACAAGGTCAGAATCCAGAAAGTTGCCACTTGACACCGGCTCTGAAGCCCTGAGCCAGCCGGAGGAGGAGGCCAGGTTGCACCAAGGACCTTCTGGGGTGGGAGATCTGATGCTGTGGGGTGCAACTGATAGCCAGGAGGCCTCCCAGCCCCTCCTCGGCTGCGTGGCCCCTCGGTCCCCGGGGGACAGACAGCTCTGAGCTGCAGAGCAAACCTCTGCCAAGGGTGTGATGGGGACAGAGCTGGGCCTCCTTCACCAGCAGCCTGGCCAGGCCAGTGCCACACTGGTGTGGTAATGGTATCTGCAGGACAGCAGAGACAGCTCTGGAACTGATGGGGAGCCCCTGGGAGCCGGGTGGTTCCCTTTGCACAGGCTGAGGTGCTGTGCAGGGCTGGGTGGGCTCTGGCTGGGCTGGACATGGCTACCAGCAGAGCTGGAAAAGGGTGGCTTTGGCCCAGGTCTCAGCAGAAGGTGCAGGGTGGAGCTGGGTGGGCTCCCACCAGCTCAGGGCACATGGTGATGAGGAGGATGAGTGCTGTGATCATGCTGGCTGCAGAAATGATGAAATGATTGCTTTGAGGGTGTGTATTTTCCTGAATTTAATGAATGACCATTCCACATTAATGTTTATGAAGGTGATTAATACTTTAATTTGTGTAGAACAGAGTTTGCAGAAACATAACTTGCTTCTACACAAGAGTTACTGTTCATTTTTCAGGAAATATAATCAGTCCAGACAAGGCCTGCTGAATTGTGACCTGCTTTGGCAGCCTGGGTGTGAAAGATTATGGACGGCCTCAGATTAGCTGTCTCTTTTTAAATTTAACATTGCAGAGCCTAATTGCTTTGACTTTGACTAAAGAGAAGATGGTTTCCATAGGGTGCCCCATGGAGCTGAGCTCTGCCCCTGCAACTGCTGGCCCTGGGCATGGCACTTGCGGCTGTGTCCCCTCCCTCCCCTCTGCCACTGCAGCTCCACATTGCTCTGCTGGGATGTTGGTTGGGTTTTATGTTACATGGGGTGCTGGTGGACCCAGCTTCTTATTGTTCATGATGGTATTGCAAGAGTTTCTGCACCCTGCCCCGTGGGCACCCACTGGTGTCCACCGTGTGCCCTCTGCCTCCTGCCAGGCGTGGAGCCTGGGCTGCCTTTGCTGGCAGGTGTGGAGCCTTTGCCTGCAGGGGAAGGTGCAGAACATGCCCCTCCTCACGGCTGGAGATGTGTCCGGGTGGTGGGACGGGCTCTGCTCACTGCCGGTGCCGGTAGCGCTGCCCCGCACCGCCCCGCACCGCCCCGCACCGCCCGCCCAGCCCCGCTCCGGGCTCCTCCCCGCTGCCGTTTGCTGCGGCCGCTGCCTCTAAACAAACAGCAAGGCGACTTCAGAGCAGGCAGCAGTGAATGAATTCTGTTTTTCTCAAGCATTTAGTGTTGCTTTCAGTTTGCTTTGATGATGCCTTCTCACAACTAGTGTAAACAGACTGCGCAACGGGGAGCACTCACATGTGTACCAGAAGCTGCACATGAAAGACAGAGGCATCTTGAAAGCCATAATAACAACGCTGAGTGCCAGTTAGAGGATTTGTCACTAAGAGCACTTTACAGATAGAAAGAACTTATTAACTAGTGTGACTAACAGCTTGCAAGGTTTAATTGATGTGTGTTTGTTGTCCTTTTATATCTCTCCCCCTCGTCTTCCTCCTGGCACCGATTCCAGCAGTTACTGGTGCAAGAGCAGCAGCCTCTCAGCTGCCTGAATTGGTACCAGGAATAAAGGCAGGGCCAGGCCCTGCCCGAGTGTCCCTGATCCTGGGCTGTGGTCAGGGCTGCTGCTGCCCCGGGAGCTCATCCCTGCCCTCCAGTTCCTCCCATAGGGGCTGAGGATGGGCTTATTTTCTAGCTCTGAGTTCTGTTATTCCTCCCTAAGCGATGCTGAGTTTTTGAAGATAAAGCTTTTCAATGCATGAATAGTATGGATAATTAATGCTTCTGCCAGACAGACTACTCATTGCAAGATTGATTGACTATTAAGGTCATAACGCAGAAGCCACCCACACGAAACAAACAGGCTAATGTTAGACTCCAGCTTAAGCCCAGAGTTGGTCAGCTGTCCACGGTCACAGTGGGGGCTTCCAGTCATCTGTCAACAAGTGATTGATTGATGTGGACACCTTCCAATCTTATTCTGATTATTCTCAGCAGCTTGCCTGGTGGCCATTTTTCAGGAGTTGGCAGCACTCAGACCTCCAAGACTGAATGCGATGACTGCATGGGGGTTAACCCTTTCCTTTGATCTGAAACGTCTTTGTTATGGGCAACAACAGCAGCACATAAGGGAAGGACTGTGTTTGTGAGCCCTGATTACAGGATACACTGAGAAAATTCCCTGAGATCACAGGCGAGAAGGATGTCTTGACTTGGCCTGAGAAAAGCTATGAGCAAGGATCTGCAGAGAATCCACCTGGAACAGAGCAGATACAGCTTTGTAACCTGGCTTTTTTATGGAGCTGTCTTTTGTGGGCAGTTTAATGTGCCACAGGGTAAACCATGTGCATCAAGGCCCTAGCAGCAGACAGGCAAATTCTAATAACTTGGGTAGGACAACATTGGGTGTTCAGAGAGAAAAAACAGAAATTTGTGCAAGAGACAATGAGTTAAAGAGGGTTCTGCTGTTCAGCACTTTGAATTCTCCAGGAGAAATTTGTTGCCTGGATGCTTTCTGCATGTGCCCATGAAGATGAGTTAAGTATATGTCTCTGTAGTATTTTATGTACATGTTATATTTGGTGTGTGCCCACACACGTGCTTGTGGGAAAGTGAAATTATAATTATGTATGCTATAGAGTGTGCAATTACAGTATATAAACATGTTCTAGGATTCTTTTGGTTGCAGGTATGTGCTGCAGATTTCCATTTCCTTGTACATTTTTCAGCAGTTTTAGTTTAACCATTCTGGGGGGCCCTGAGCCCTCCTGTTTACTTTCTGTCCATGGTTTTAGCATTCAAAACATACCCTAAAAAGCCTGCCATGGGGAAACGTCAAGAGCCCTTCATTCTTCAAGAATTGGATCTTTATGTAACTGGAGTGCACTGTTCCACTTTTATGTACAAGGGCTGTAATGGAGCATGGAGCTGCTGGGCAGGAGGATGTGGGAGGAGGGCTGTGCTGACCTGCTGGGGGTGCTGGGGGGGTGGCATTCAGACCCGGGGAGTCCAGTGGGTCAGTGCTGTGAGCACATCCCCTGCAGCTCCCTGAGCAAGGCCAGGCAGGGGCTTCACCCCAGCCCCTTCACGTCCACCCCTTCACCAAGGAGCTGTGCTGGGGAGGGCAGTGTCCTGCACTAGTGTAAACTGAAACAGGGACTGAAATACCAATTGCCCTCTGCAGAGTTTTTCCAGGGCACTGCAGAGCAATGTGCAGGGCTTCAGCCCTCTTGTCCAGAGCTCTGAGCATTGTTGGTGTGAGTCCAGGAGGGTTGGTCTGCAGGGGATTTTGCACCAGCACTGTGACCTTCCCCTCTCTTCCATGCTTACCCCATGCTCATGCTTATGTGTATAGTTCCTGTTTGGTCGGGCAGAAGGACCCTTGTGGCCTCTGATAGTAAGAAAGGGCAGTGCAAGTGCAGAGGTGATGAGGGTGATGAATCCATTCCCATGACAGAGGGACTGTAGAGCTGCTCAAAAGAGCAGAATGGCTCCTGTGGGCAGTCATGGCATGGAGCAGTGGCAGGGTTGGGTGAACCCAGCCTCAGTCCTTCACCCCCTAGCAGCCTGTGTCCTCGGATGTTGAGCACCAGCCAAAGAGGGATGCTGCTGAGTGCTTGTCTGCTGACTGCAGGTGGTGAAGGGTTGAAAGGCACCAGCACTGCTTGCTGACAGCTCCAGCTCAGAAGGGTGTGGGGGATTTCCCTGGAGGGACCCAGAGCAATGCTGGTGGTGCTAACCCTGGCATGGGTGAAGCAAACCTTCATCATGCTCTGGAGAGGGTGTGCCAGGGTATCTCCTGCAACTCATCGTGTGAAAGAGAGAAATACCATATAATTATTTCTCACTGTCTGATCTCTGACGTCCCAGTGAAGTAATTAAGGTGGGTTTGTTTATTAGAGAGTCACTCTGAACAGGGCTGTGCTCAAGGACTGAGCCTCTAGGCTCTCCATTAGGTCACATAAATCTAAAGAAAAGTTTAAATGACTGTGGGAAACAAAGTGGTCACCTGCTGTAACAGAAACCCTGTGGCTGTGCTGGTTTCCTTCTGGCCATGGCTGTCACTCTGCCCCTCTGCTGTGCCCAGCTTGTCCCCAGCTCCTGGTCAGTGCAGATCAGTGCAGGTCAGGTGGAACAGGGGGGCCCTGGTGCCTCTCCTGTGATATTTCTCGTGCTGTTCCTTAGCCCGGTGTCCCCTGCAGGTTGGACATCTCACCTGGAATGCCTGTGCTGAGCTGTGCTTGCTCCTGGAGCCCAGCCCTGCAGCATCCTGACACCCACCAGCAGCATCTCCTGGAGCTGAGCACAGGTCCAGAGCAGGCAGCCTTGCTGGTGTGGGCAAGAGTGAGCAACCCAGCTGTGCTTGCCTTCTCCGCCAGTGGCCAGCCACAGGATCTGGTGTCCCCATGGTGTGAGCCTGGGCAGGATGGCCTCGGGGCTCTTCCTGAGGCAGCGTTGGTATAATAACACTGATGAAAAGCTGATTAATGCTTGTAACCGAGCTGCAATAGCTTCCCTCTAGAACTGAAGAGATTACCACTGATTTGTCATTTTGATTGTTTCAAAGAGAGGTGCAATTAGTTGCTCTAATTTAGCTTCGCTTCTCACTGAGTGGCATGACAACTGAGATGCAATCAGGAGATGTGCAGGCGGTGGCAGCCACCGATGGGTGCAGCTGTGCTGCCGCCATTTCACGTGTGGATGGCCACCAAGATGGGTGAGCATCACATGCAGAGTCCCCTCAGTGCCACGGAGCCCTTTGGGGACCGGGTGGGTGTTTATTTTTGCAGCCTGGTGGGGGAATGCTGCAGGAATAGTGACCTGCTCCAGAGCTGGGGCTTGGTGGGGTCCCTGCTGGGCTGGCATGGGGCTTTCAGAGGTGCTGGTTGTTCAGCAGGCTCTTGAGAAGACACAGGCATGGCAGAAAGTGCTTGCCTGATTCCTTAAGTGAGCAATGGGTCACACTGGATGTGGGCATGACATTATGCTTAGTTTTATTGAAAGAAAAAAAGGGTGGAAGGAAATCTTGTTTTTCTACTGCTGCATCAATAAGCTATCGTCCTTTGCCAGGTGCAATAAAACCAATACCAGGTAGAGGAGAGGGGTGAGTATTTTGCTTAGGCTTTCCCCTTTCTGAGGACTGCCTTTACTTTGGAAAAGGTGCAAAGCTACTTAGGAAAGTGAAAAGCTTGTGGTGTGTCCACCCTCAGCAGGCACAGCCCTCTGGCTTGTGGCTCTGGGTCAGCAGCCAGCCACCCTCTGGGCAGAGAGAAGGCAACACATGGTATTTCAAAATGTGTCTCTTTTCAGTGAAACAAATCACATAAAAATTCAATTCAAAATGAACTAAAACTAAGTAAGTGCTTTGAAAACAAAACCTGCCTGTGGCTATTTCTTGGTTGAAGCTTTTTTTTTTTTTTTTTTTTTTTTTTTTTTTTTTTTTTTTTGTTTGTGAAGGGAGCTGGCCATGCTTGCTGGGGAGGGTCTCGGTGGGGTGGCTGGGAGCCCCTGCCCCTCGGCCCCCAGCCAAGCTCTGGGCAGCTGCTGGGCTCATGTTCCCTGGCTGTGGCCCGGCCCGGCACGATGCTGCCTGTGTCACTGCAAGGTCGAGCTTTTCCCGGGCTGCGTGGCCCCTGGCCCCTCCAGCTCGGCTGTCAGCTGTCATCATCCACTGTGCTGGCTTCTGCCCTGCGGTGCCCGCAGGACCCTGTGCTGGCTGAGCACACGGTGGTGCTGGCGTGGAGCTGAACCTGCCCCTCCATCCATCCCGAGGCGGCTCCGCTCCTCTCCCCCCGGGCAGGAGCAGTGTCTGGGACAGCGAGGCAGTGGTGAGCACACCTGGAGCACACCAGTCTGTCCACTCTGTCCCCATCCCACGTTCTCCTGTCCCACAGGCAGGGGTGGCTCAGCTCTGCCCAGCAGCAGCTCTCCCAGTGGGTTGGTGTCAGTTGATCCGGGGGGCAGCTGGGGTCTTGGCGCTGCCAGGTGAGCTGGGACACACAAGTGCCATGGGCTGGGACACGTTCCCCTTTCCTTTCCTGGCTCAGGTCAAGGTTGGCCTCTGTGAACTGGCTGAGGGACAGTCTGGGCCCCTGAGCACCAGAGGGACATTTTCAAGTGCTCCTCTTGGCTAAATATAAGCCCCTGTAGGAAGCCTACCTCTTGCTAGTTTTATGTTTCTTGCCTCTGTGCTTCCTAAACCTGGCAGCAGGCCCAGCTGTCTCCAAGTCTAAGATGAAAATACTCTTGCAAATCCCACTCATAAAAATACCTGCTGTATTCCCAAAACATGCCTGAGATAGCTTCCAGAGAGGATGGGGAGCTAAAATAAGATGCATGAGCTCAGAGCCCCATTTTCCACTGGCCCCATGATTCCCATTGCTGCAGCACACTGTGCTATGGACTGAAATGGAAGTCCTGCAGTGAGGGGATGGCTTTCAGCTGGGACCACATGAGCTGCAGCTCTCCTTGGAGCAGAAGCTGTTGCAACCTCACATGCTCTGTCTGTGCTCACCAAGTGCTTTGCACAACCTGGACAATCCCACTCCCTGCTGAAGGGTTCATCCTGTGGTGCAGCACAGCAGCTGGGGAGCAGTGTAAGCCCCTGCTCTGACTCCACTGTTCAGACAGCCCTGGGACAAAGTGACAAGCCCCAGGGCAGGTGACACAAGCTGCTCATGCAGGGACCAGTTGCTGGAAGGACACAGTCCTTAGAACAGGGTCTCAGGATACCTGGGAACTGCAATTTCACTTTTGTCCACTTCTAAAATGCTTAGTTATGGTGAATGTATCCCAGATCTTTTTGCACTAATGCTTGGGTTTTTATTTTCTCTTTAACAGCCCACTGCTTCCATTTTGATGCCAAAACATTTCCTGGATCAGATGCAGATGTCCCCCCAGTCACGTCCTGCCATTGTCTCTGCTCAGCCCCTCCAAATTGCCCGCAGAGGCAGATGTGCCTGCTGGTTTCCCCTCACTGCAGGCAGGGATGTGGAGGTCGGGAGCTCCTGGGGGGGTGACAGTCCCCCTGCCTGGAGCAGGGGCTGGAGCTGGCAATGGAGCCCCTGGCTGCTCCAGGTGCCCAGGTTGGGGCAGGGATGGGGTTGCAGATCACCCGCAGCAGCCCCTGCACTTTGCTGTTGTTCCTAAGGCTCTTTGGGTCAGCCTGCTCTGCTCTGTGCTGCTCCCAAGATTTTGGAGGATTTTGTTCCCCAGGGAAGATCAGCGGTAAGCACAGTGGAGAGGAAAGTCCCTTCTGGCTCAGGACAATGATGCTGATGTGCCCTGGGTGGCCTTCGTGCCCCCAGTGAAGTACTGGGGTGGTGACCAGGAGGTGGGGGCTGCACCCCCAGCGCCCCTGCAATAATGTTATTGCTGAGCCCTTCCTGGGGTGCTCTGAGCTGGGCTGTGTTTGTCAGGGCAAAAGCTGTCCCCTCTCTGGACAATTACTTCCTGAATCTCACTTAACACCGGGCCGGATGGCAATATTCAAAGTTAACCACTCCACTTGCATTGCCTTATATGTCAGCAAGTGCTACTTAATGATCTGTGAATGGAGGGAATGCTGGGAATGGGACGGACCGCGTGTGAAATATCTATCTGGAGTCTATAAATAATGCAGCCTCTTTATGCTTTGCACAGTTCTGAGCTTCATGGGAGGAGCATCTCCCCACTATGACTGGAAGAGCCTGTGAGTGATTTGGGAATGAAACAAAGGCCATGAAATACAAAGAGAGGGCCAGTCGGTCTCTGAAATACCCCGCGGACGTGCCCTAGCCACTCACACCGTCCCACGGGCCGTGCCCACCTGGCACCAGGACACGGCCATGACACTGGCCCTGCACTATATGACCATAAAAACGTCTTCAGGAGCGGGGGTCTTGCCTCCCCTCCACAATTACGGTGGCACCGGGACGACCCGGTGTGGCGTGCTCTCACAGGCACACGTTGTTGCAGCTGCCAAGTGAGAGGCCGTGTCCCTGGCTGTGCCAGCCCCTCTGCCACCAGCAGCCGCAGCCAGCACTGCCTGACCTGCTCCTGCAGCCCCGGAGTGCTGCTCCCTTCCTCCCGTTCCCTGCTGGAAGGCGGGTTGCTGTTAGAGCGGCTGTCTGTCTGGTGGGTTTTCTAGGGCAACGTGTGTGTTTCCCTGCGTGTTTGGGAGCTGCCGGTTTTTGCTGGAAGTGCCAGTTGGAGAGAAGCTGCAGCAGCACTGCCGCAGCGTGGGTGTAGAGCAGCCGGCGCTGGACACACCGAGGGTGCCTCCTCCGAACCGTGACACCAGCCGGGGGGAACGCAGCCACCGCACACAGACACACAGGCGAGTGCTCCCTGTCCCCGTCCCTGCCTGCTCTCTACCTGCCAGTAAAGGCGCCCTGCTCCTGCCTGCTGGCACCACTCGAGCCGCCTGTGCCACGGCCGGTGCCGTGGCTTCTCGGGTCCACTCTGCCTGGGCAGGGATGGGTCACATGAAATTGATTAATTACGGGATACATTTCTGTCATAAGCAAATATTCTGCCATTGCTCTGCATCGCTGGTGAAATTTACTGTAGGCAGCGCTGGCGATGACATCTGTATAATTAATAACTGCAAAGCAGGCGTAAGCCGGTGCTGCAGCAGGCGGCGGTGATGGGGACAGCGGGGCCCGGCCCGGCCCAGCCCCGGTGTTATCTGCCCCGAGCAGGTGGAGCGGTCCCAGCGCGGGGGCTCGGCTGCCGGGGCTGTGCCTGGCTTTTATTTTTAACACCCTGCTCCCAGGCGGTGACAACCCTTCGCTAAGTGAGGTAATAGCCAATTGATTTTGTTCCGTTTTGCAGTGGGCAGTAATAAATCACACGGCTTGTCAGGGGGTGTTTCATGTTTTCAGTGAGAGTGTGCCAGCAATTAACCATCAGAAAGCTCTTGTGGCTCCGCTCTTGAAGACGTGGCTGCGGCCTGAAACTCAGGAATGCGGGGCCCTCCGCCACTGAAGCAGAGCGGCCGCGGCAGAGATTTACAGGGGGGTTTTATTTCCAGGCTCCGAAGTGTACAGAGCAGGAATTGATGGATGAGCGGGAGGAGCAGCCTGCCAGGGGACAGGGGAAAGGTGGAGCTGCGGGACGCCTCCATCCCTGTCCCCATTCCCCTCTTACCAGCCCTCTCCCACCGTGCCCGGGGGACCCCACTGTCGGTGGCGATGCGGTGGCAGCCCCTCGGGCCGCCGGAGTACAGCCGTGCCCGCAGCGGGTCCGGCGCCGGACGGAGCCGCTGAGCACTTTCTGGTTCTGCCGTACCCATCCGGCGCTGGGGGTTCGGGTCCGCGGCACTGGGGTGCAAGGAGCCAAGTGGCAGCCACACCGGGTTCGGGTCCCTGCAGGCTGTTGGGGTTCAGTTGGTCTGAGGCTTCGGTGGGTTTTTGGGGTCAGCTGGGTCTCTGCAACCCCCTCCTTCCGCTGGGCCCTTACGTGATGATTCCCAGATGGTAATCGCTCTGCTATTATTTCCCGTAACCTTTGTTACTCTGGGAAGGCGGAGGCAGAGGCTGGGGTGAGGGACGTGGTGGGGAGGGTCGGGACCCCGGGGAATAACGCTGCTCTGAAAGCAAGGCCTTTCACAGCCCTCATTTCATTTGGAAATCAGGAGTGACTGCTTTGCATTCAGAGCTGGAGGCCGCGGGTCCCAAGGGGGAACTAACGGGAGCAAGTGGTCAATTGATCCCCGATCAGAGCGAGGAAATGATCTTTGGGGTTACTGCTCTCCTGCTTTGTGTCCTGGGGGCTCCGGCCACAAAAGAGCCTCCTGCAGTCTGCCAGCCTGCCCGCGCTGGCCTCAACACTCTTTCTCATTGCAGGGCTGCGAATGAAGCGTCCAGCAGGCCAGAGGCAGGGGGTGGGCGCAGCCGAGCCCCCCGAGCCGCCCTGTCACTCCCGGTTAGCTCAGAGCCGAGCAGAGCTGCCCGCTCCGGGGCCTCGCTCCCCGGGACGCTGCTGGAGGTGACGTGCTAAAGCTCCAGGGTCTGTCTGACGGAAAATAATAAATACAAAAGCGGAGCGGCTCAGGAATGGGTAGCATGAGCGCGGCCGGGTTCTCCTGCCGCACCGGGTGAGCTCGGTTCTGCATCAGGGACAGGACCGGGAGAGGGGCCGAGGGACAGAGACGGTCTTTTCCCGGTAGTTCGCACAGGAATGGGTCTCTCCGTGAAACTGCCACCGAACCAGCAGCTCGAGCTTTGCACCGCGGTTCGGTGCTGGCCCGGGGGCCCCATGTAAGGACAAGGGAGACCTGGGGGGCAGCGAGGGGGTCTGCTGCTCCTCGGTGATGGGCAGTGGGTCTGCTGCTTCCCGAGGCCTGGAACAGTGAGCCGAGTGTCTTTTGCCACTTCAAAGGCTGAACAGAGAAGGAACTTTTCAAAGGCTGTTGCTTTGCTCACCTTGATCTCCTCGGCTATCCCTCTGGGTACTGCCACTTTCCGGGTGTTCTCCAGATGCTCGTTAGTGCAATTACTTTTATCCTAGGAGGCCTGAGATGAAATAAATAGGCTAATATTTCCTTTTGTTATTACAACTTCTCTTCTCTTCTCTTCTCTTCTCTTCTCTTCTCTTCTCTTCTCTTCTCTTCTCTTCTCTTCTCTTCTCTTCTCTCTCTTTTCTCTTTTCTTCCTCTGAATCAATTGCAATAGTGATTTTAAAGGAAGAAAACTAATTATTGAAGGATTTGTTCTCTAATTTACATGGCCACCTGTAGTGTAGACTCACACTCTGTGATTTCATGCCGAAATCCTTCCTTGTTGGTGGGAGAGGATGTTCTGCAGGGGGGCATGGCCGCGTTGCAGGGTCCTTGCCTATTTCCTGCAGTGGGTTTGCCACAGAGGCTGCGTGGTCCAGAGCATTTCCCACCTCATGTTCCACCTCTGTGCTGGTGTGAATTAGAAATAATTCTTCTGCAGGCAAAGGGACAACACATGTATGAGTTGTCTGGAATAGGAGCAGGCTTCTGGAAGGGCTGTGCTACCTGTACCTCCTTCCCTGGGACCTGGCTGCCCAGTTTTCCTGTTGACACCAGTTGCTACAATCCCGTGACAGGAGGAGGTTGTGGTGGCACCAAGGCACTGGCATCCTGCGGTGTGAGCCCAGGCCTGTCTTGGGAAGGGGCTGAATGTTTTCATGGAAATGCAGCTAAGATTTCATGGGTTTGTTATGGGTTAAAATTCCAGATTTGACATTTTTGTCATGGAGCTTTTTCCAGCAAAAGCTGTGGAGAAATCCCATCGAGTGCATGCTGGGTGCCACACTGTGCTGCTCCTGCCCAAGCTGGGCTCGTCCCGTGTGTGCAGAGGAGTTTGTCCAACTTCCCTGGGATCACCCTGTTAGAAACAGACTCCTGACACCTATCTCGGGGTCCCAGCACAGCTGCCCTGTGGGGCCGATGGTGGTGGCCCCGCACAGCCCAGCCAGCAGCACCCATCTCATGGCTCCGTGCAGCAAATGGCACGGGGACAGAGGACAGTTGTTGTAAAACCTTCTCCATGGGAGGCAGTCAGTGGATGGGAAAGGCAGACCTTCCTCCTCCCAGGCCCCCAACATTTTTGTGATTTCATGGGAACTTGTAGGAACAGGGTACGTGTTTCCTGCAGCTCTGGGAAGAGGAGCACATTTCACAGGGTTTGGCCAGACAGGGGGGGTTCAGGGATGTGCAGTGAGCAGGTCCTGCTCCTGGAGGGACACCAAGGGAAACACAGCTCATTGCAGAGATGCTAAAGAGGAGCAGATGCTGCATATGTCTGTGTGAGGCCCAAGAAGTCCCGGGAGCCAGCCTGCAGCTGCCTGCCCGTGCTGCCCTGCAGCAAGGGAGGACTGAGCCAGGGAGAACCCCTGGAGCTTGTGTGTACCCAGGATCCATCACTCAGAGCAGGGCTGAGGGCTCATGAACCGTCCAGCCCCCACCTCTCCACATGGCTGCAGGACAAAAAACAAGTGAGAAGGGAAGGATGGAGCTGTTTTGATGGCTGGTATTACTAGATGGTGAGGAAGTATGATGGAGCCCAATTAAAAGTCTCTGTTGCACCTTCTGGGGGCTTTATTCATCCACGCTTCATTTCCAGTTTATTTTTTCCATCCTTGCTTTTATTTTCTAACATCCCAAGTGACTTATTTGTTATGTGATTAATATGCGTTGGGAACTGACAGCCTGGAGTTCGTTGCTGGAAGCTGCATGGGAGCCAGAGGCAGGTGATGCTCTATCCCTGACTCTAGCAGCCCACCCTCTCACAGACTTCAGGGTGGAAAAAAATTCTGTCTCCACTTGGACTCTATTTATTGCCACAGCATGAGACTGATTAGGGGTGACACAGCTCACACGAGCCCAGGTAATGCCTCATACGGTAGCAAGTGACCCAGAAACATCCTGGAAAAGTGCAGCCAAGGAAACAGCCCCTTGGAGTGAGTCGGGGTGTATGCAGGCGTTAGCTGTCTCTCGAGTCTGGGTGCCGGCTGTGATCGGGGAGGAGGATCTCTCCCCTCGCAGGTTGGTCTCAGGCAGCGTCAGCACCTGCAGGGTCTGGTCACAGTCTCTTGGAGCAGATCTGTTGAACACTCTAAAATATTTTTTTTCTATCTACAAGAAACTGGCATTTTTGTTTAGTTGTTTCAGGAATATCTAAGTGACGGTGCTGTAAAACAGCCCTGGGTTTTCCTTCCCCCCGGTGGCAGGGCTCCTTCCTGCGGTATTAATTGTCAATAAAAGTTAAAGACTGGTGCCAGGGGAGACGGGGGGCACAGCGGTGTGCAGGGGGGGGGCTGGAGGGCGCTGCCTTCCCAGCACGCTGAGATCATTAAGCCCCAGCACTGCGATAACGCTGCCTTTAATACACATCCTCGCAGTGTGCCGGAGACTGTAGACAAGGAGCCAATTCAGGAGTAGCAGGTATCTGCAAACACGCTGCTGCCTGGAGACTCCTGGAGTCCGGTTCCTCCAGCAGGAAAAGGAAACTGCAGCGCTTGTCTCCTGCTTCCCATTTCCACCAGAACAGTGCTTTCCCCCTCCTTTTGGTAAGCTTGTCGATTAGTTGTCTGTGGAAAGCACTCCTACATTTTACAACACTACACTGCAGAGAGTAAAGAGAGGGAGAGCATGTACCAACTTCTCTGCTTAAAACCCAGAAACACACAATTTCTTTTCACCAGGGCTGCCACTCTGTTGCACAGGGTTTTCTTCAAACAAAGCCTGACCTGACCACCTGATCCCGAGCACAGGAGCTTGTTCCTAGCATGAGGGAGGAAGCGCGGGTGTTTGGGGCATTTGCATTTTCCCATGGAGGATGTTCTTAACACAGTGTGAAGGCATGGATGGAGCTGGTACAAAACAGCACCGGCAATCTTTTGAGCTACGTTTCTGAATCGTTGCTGCACGTCTCGTTTCTATAAAAAGAAACCAAGGACAGATTTGAAATTGTCAGTGTCTTCTTTGCCTGTCCGAAATCAAAGATTTTTCCAGTCCTAGCTAGTGAGACTAGCTAGAGAGAAAGAACGTGTGGGGTTTCTAAAGACCGGGGCTGGATTTTCTGTCTTCAAAAAATACAATGTAAAACCAGGGTGTAGTATGCAGTGGACATCAGAAAGGACCTCTCCCTTAGCTGAGCTTTCAGCAAAGAGGAACTGGGTTGTTCTCCAAGAGATGGCTGGAAACGTATTGGATTTCACACTCAGGTAGTAACAGCAAGGTGACCTGACAAGGGCAGGAAAGGGAAGGAAGGAGGACGGGGTGGGCAGGGGCTGATGCTCAGCTCCATCTCCCTCTGCTCTGGATGCAGAAATCAGGGTGGGAGATGTGCCCTGGCAGTGCCCCTTTCCCCTCTGCTGCCTCAGATTACTTGCAGAAGGTGTCTGAAGCCAAAATCAGTACTGGAACTTCGGAAAAAATATATGAGAGCCCTTCGCGGAGCTGTGTGGTTTTTAGAATGGGAGCAAACCAGAACACTCTTGAGTGTTGGGGTGGCTGCTTGTGGGATCAGCAGCGCCCGGCCAGGGGGACAGGGCACCCACCGCCCCCTCCCTTCCCATAGCAAATTCTGTGGGACAAATCAACATCTTCCCACTAGAAAGCGATGACAAACCAGTCCATTTGGGGTGATTAATTGACATCTTAAATTAATCACGAGCACTCGTCTTAATGCTGTGACTCAAGATATTAACTGTTCCACCAGCCGCATGAGAAAGAACAGAGACCATTACAAAGCGCATTTGTCAAACAGTCACTTACACAGCCATTGTGGTGGCTGAAAAAAGGTCAAGTGACTTTGTTATTGTTAAGTAGAGAGCAGCCGAACCTCCTCATTCCTTACTACGTGTTTAATGTGCCAGTTAAGTGGTGGTAATTGGCAGCAGCTGTGCCCTGGAACCGTCGAGTTTCGCTGGGGTGGGAAACCCTCCTGTGCTAAATGGGGCAGCTCTGCTGGGGGGGTCCTTAAAGCAGGAGCCGGGGAGGAAAGAGGCTCCCTGGGAGCGAGAGGTGCTGGGGGCAGGCGGCAGCAGGTAAGGAAGTGAGTTTGTGCTGATCGGAAAATTTAAAAATCAATAGACAAATCAAAATGCAATTTTCACGGAGGTTAATACTGCTGATAAACTGCTGGGGATTATTAGTGCGGGTTGTTGCTTCTTGTATCGCTGGTGCTGCCAGGGGATTAAGGGCGAGCAGCCAGGGTGCTGCTCCGCCGGGAGAGGCTGGGGAAGGAGGGTCCCCCGGGAGGCCCCCCCTAGCTCTCTGCCTCTGTGCTGTGGGAGTCCTTTGGGTGCTGGGGGGGAAATGTTCTGCCCCTCCAGCTGGAGGGACCCACCTGGCCCAGGAGAGCAGGGCAGTGGAGATACTGAGTTTCTGGGTGATCCCGGTATGTCTGTCTAGAAACTAGCCTTTTTATTCACATGGAAACAGCCTGACAGATGGTTGTACAAGGGTTTCAGCCGTGTTTTCAGGCCTACACGGTTTGAGCAGCTTTGAATAAGCAGGTGATCGTCCTAGGTGTAAATGCAGTGTGAACACAATCCCCAGCTCCTGGCTCCCGTCGCCCAGTCCCGGGAGCTCTATCCACACTGGGGATAAGGGGTTCTGGAGCAGGTCAGGAATGCTGTGAGCATCCTGCACACCAGCAGTCTTCTGCCTGTAAGGGCGCAGACCCGACCTGCTCTCGCCCCCCCCAGCTGCTCCACCCAGAACAACCTGCCTGCATCCTGGGGCTGTCCCGGGGGGACCGGTCACAGCACCAGGGCTGGGCTGCGGCTGGAACCTCCTGGGTGCTGCACCCGGACCAGAGACCTCCCCGCCCCTGCAAGAGCACCTCTCCGTGTCCAGCCCCGTCCCCTGGTGCCCTGGTGGCCCACGGTGTCTGTACAGGTGGGGAGTGTCCGGGGGGGCCATGAGAGCGCAGGTCGGACCCGTGCCGGGGACCCTACCTGGAGCTGCTCTTCCTTCCCCGGCAGCCGGCGGGTAGGGCACCTTTGCTGAGAAAAAGGCACCGAAGCTGCCGCAACAGCACGGAGCGAGTTGGTTGCGAAGCAGAATTAGCAAACAGGCCCCTCCTGCCGCTGGCTGGAAACCGCTGCCGCGTAGCCTGGAGTCGTCATTTCCCTCTGTGAATCTGGAATCTTAATATTTGAGTGCTCAGAATATTTATTTTTCATGTTGCTTACTGACATCGGGAAGGGGAAATGAGTAAATCTTTATGCACTTTTAATCACCTGTTAGTGGAGGAGCTGCAGGGAACTGCTGCTTGACGTCTGGAGATAAAAAATTGCGGGGGGGAGGGAGTGTCACAGGTGCCGTGCGAGTACCTGAGGACGAGGTAGGGAGCAGCAGCCCGTGTGGGAGGGGGCCATGGGCCAGGGGTGCTCGGTGGGATTGCGCCAAGGAGAGGCTGATAACGCAGTTTTCCCCCTGGCATGGAAGGGGAGCTGATGCCCCTATCTCCTCGGCAGGGAGGACAGGGCTTGCTGTGCTCCCCAGGCAGCCCTGGGCACCCGTGGTGGGTGCTGCTGCTCTGGGCCACCCCGGGGCTGTCCCTGCTCCTGGGGCCATTGCGTGGAGCTCCTGTCAGGAAGGGTCCCCGGACGAGTTCTCCCGGGAAAGGTCCTTGCCCGAGATGCTGTGCATGGGCCATTGTGGCCATCGGGTGTCACCAGCGCTGGGGACAACGGGAAGCAGGAGGAGCTTACTGAGGGCTGAGGGTTGCTGGTGGCTGCCACCCGGCCCTCGGTCAGGGACCGTGAAGGGCACAGACAGACCCCTTCTGCTGCCATCGCCTTCCCTGACAATGGGGGAAGGTAAGGCTCTTCCAGGGGAAGCTGCATTTAATCAACGTCCTTGAAGGCCTTAGCTGAGGGTCTTAAAGGGTTACGGTGTTATCATTACAAAGGACAGCATTTAAAGTGAAACGACTGACAGGCTCAGTGGAATAGCGGCCACTTTAATATTCTCCATTTCGTTCTGTACTTAAAATCCCTGTCAGTCTCCACTGAGGAACAAGGAGAATTTATGATGAAAAATCAAAGATGTCCGTGAGTATCAAGGATGAGATGAGCGGGCTGATGGATGACTGGCACGCGAGGTGCCTCTGGCAGGGGATGGACTGGGGTTCCCAGCGCGGAATGGCAACGCCAGCCCCTTCCCTCGCTGTTCGAACACAGCTCCAGACCTTGGGATTTGGTTCCTGGGACAGCTTTCCTACCCCACCCATGTCCCCTGCGTTTTGGGGATGATGAACTCGCCGGCGGAGCTGCTGCAGGCTCCCGGCCCTGGGGATGCTCCGGGGCTCCCGTGGTCCCCGCAGCCACCTCTCCACGGCTGTGCCCCACGAGCACCCGCTGGGCCTCGGCTCCGCTCCCCACAGCCCCGGGGGGTGGTGCGGGGCTCCGGGCAGCCCCCGGCCCTGCAGCTCCAGCAGTAATTAAGGCGTTTGCGGCCCCACTAATGCTGCTCCATTAACGGCAGAGGAGATAAACGCCCAAAGCACAAAGGGAGTTTCTTGCTTCACAGCCCCATTCAAAAGAAGATTTCCTTTAAGTAATCTAATAAGGGCGGTGATAAATGCTGTTTGCCAGGCAGCGCTCGCTGTCTGCGGGAGCCCGGCCCGGGGCTGCCGAGCCGGCACTGGTTTGTGGGCTGTCCCTGTGCCACTGTGTCCCCCGGGCCGGGTCACCCTCCGGCCCAGCGGTGCCGAGGGCTCCGCTCGCAGCTAATGAGCAGCCTCTCAAAGTTCATCAATAACAGATCTGGCGGTGGCAGCTGATTGCCGGCCCGCGGCGGGTGGGCACGGGGTGGTAAATCAGCCTGATTGATTGTTGACCACTTCAGTTTTTCCAGCAGTAATTTAAAGCAATTAAAACGCCTCCCTCAGAAATTACCAAGGTAAATAATGCCCCGCAGAGCCGCCCGCGGCAGAGATTCCCCCGGAGAGCCGGGGCGGGCTGGGGGAGGGCAGGGCTGGGGCAAACCCTGGTGGGAACGGGGGGCTGGTGCTGACCTCCCACCAGGCTTGGGAAATGGCATTGAGGTTTGGTGTTAAATCTTTGACTTCTGGGCTACTACCCATCACAAACTGGATTTTTCCTTTAGCAGGGATTGTACCCAGCCCTTCTGCCGTAGCTCCTGTTTTAATTGCACAGTCTATCAATCCTTCTGCTCCTATGGTATAAAGAGAGGTTACTTCACCCATGAAGGGTGATTATCTTTTATGAGTGTGAGCGATCTATAACTCATGAGGTGCAATGGGAAGAAAGTGAGGAGAGAAGGGGAGTCACTCTGCATGCATCAGATAGTCTGTTTAATATGTGGGAAGGGCTTGCTTTTAATTAAAAACTGTACTTTTAAGAAGCAGATGAGATAAAGTTGCATTTCACAGCAAGTGCCAAAGGTTCCCTCTGAGCCTGGTGCACCCCACAGGTGTTCCTGTGCTGATGGTGTGGAGGGACAAGTCACAACCCTGGGCCAAACTGTCAGTCATGGCCGATGACTGTGGATGCCCAGATGTGAGGTTTGAGCTCCTCTGGGTGCCGTGGCCCTGCCTGCCAGCAGCACAAGTCTGCTCCAAGGCCTCCCAGCTCACTCCAGCTCGCTGTTACTCAGAGTCAGGCACTCCTTGGCCCTGCAGGGTGCTGGTAGAGGCATCTCTTGCTGTTCTTCTAGAGCTCACCCTCACTGTTTGCCTTGCCATGTTCCCATCCCTCACAGCTCTGTGTGCTGCAGCACCCCAGTGCAGGGTGTGCCAAGCCAAGCAGGGGCTTTCAGCCTTGTTGGCATCAGTGATGTGTCCCTGGCACCGATCAGCAACTGAAGGAGCTGGTGCTGTGGTAGGGCAGCAGCCTGCAGGGATGGTGTGGCATGGGGGTCCATGGAGGGGTCTGGTCTGAGCTGTAACCTTGATACAACACATGCTCTGCTTCAGCCCCAGTGCTGGTGCCAGTGGCTGCTGGACCCTCTCCAGCAGGAGAGGCCAGGATCTGGCTCACATTGCTTTGGGACCAGGATGCTACGTCCCTCCCATGTCCCAGCACTGCTCATGTGCCATCTGTGTTGGGTGATCAGTGGGGACTTGGTGAGACTAAGAGCAGAATTTGACATTCGGATGTTTTTAAGGAACTAGCACTGTGTCCCAGTGCTGTGTTTTGCATGATGTCATTTATCATTCTGCCATGGTGACACTGGGTCTGGAAGTCTGAAGCTGTTGCAAGCAGCCAGACTGCAGGTGACAGCACCTGGTGAGGGTGGGGGATCTCTTACAGCCTTCCTCTTGATGTGGCTCACCCACAGCATGCCCTGCCTGCCCACCCAGAGATGAGGGCTTTGGAGGGGACTTGTGCAAGAAGGAGGCAGGGACACATGTATGCTGTCCTCAGGCCAGCCAGGGTGTCTGATGGCTGCTCCAACGGGGACTTCTGAGCATCAGACTCGGGTCCCACTGGAGAGTGCCAGTGCCTGTGAGTAAAGGTGTGTGTATGTCACCTCCACTGGATGTGCACTTCTGTTCAGGGATATCTCTGACAGTGAAGCAAATCCGTGCCCAGTGGAAGACAGGGTTCATGGGATGCCATCTAAGAGTGATTTCATGAATTTGAGGCACAGTGTCCCACCTGCTTTAGTTCGGGTGCTGATTAGGAAGGAATGAAATGTCATTTGTCAGGCTCCTGTGTAACTGCTGTGTTGCCATTAAAGGAATGTGATCTTACAAAAGAGGTAGGATGCTAAATCCAGCAGAGTAATTAAGCTACTCATCTAATTGAAGGTTCTATGATTTATTGAGCCATAAACCCCAATTCTTTCCACTTACTGACCAGGACCTACGATGTATGCTGTTGCCTGATGGATTCTCATTTCCAGCTGGGCAATATGCTTCTTAAAAACAGTGTTAAAAATGTCACCAAGGAAGGCATCCTTCATACTAGGCAAGTGATTTAGCCCCATCTGAAGTCTGCAACACATCAGAGTTATTCCTGTGAAGGACCAGAGTCTCTTGTCTTGGGTGGGGGTGGCTGAACCGAGCTCCTGGGGCCAACCCTGATGGCAGGGGTCTGCAGGAGGTGGCATGGGGACAGGGTGGAGGAGGTTGAGGTGCAGCCATCAGCTCCCACAGCCACTGGTGAGGTACAGACACTTATGCTGGTCACCAGAGCCTGTCATTGTGCGGGTGGGACCAGGGCAGTTTGTCCGTAGCTCTGCTGGGAGCAGTCAGGATGTCTCCACCCAGTGCTGCCTCGGCCCTTCTGTCTCCACTTTCTTGACTCTTTGTCCCCTGGAACTGCATGGGGCTTCTGCAGCTTCTGGCTCCTCTGAAGGGCTCTGGGTGCTGTGGGCTGATGCTCCTCCCAAGGCAGGACCTGGGACAGCAGTGGCCTGTGCCAGGCAGAGCAGGGCCTGGGTGTGCAGAGGCAATGGATGTCTGAGCATATTTCCAGCCTCTAAATATTTTTAGCTTGGGGGACTCCTGCACTGGATGTAAAAGTGTGTCTGGAGTTGTACTGATGGATGTTGTTTGTTTGGCTGGGTGGATGTGAAAGGCTGCATGCTGTTTTTGTGCATGAAAACTCACCTGTGAGTGTCAGAGTCCAGCTGGAGCTGACACAGTGAATGGAAGAAATGGAAATAGAGGAAAATTAAAGCAGTCAAGAGTCAAGTGATGATATGCAATATCCTCCTCTTAGCCATTCATCTGGACAGCAGGACTGCAGTTCTGTGTTCCTCTGATCATAAAAGCAATGAACTTGTGAAACCTTACAGCATCCTCAGTCTCTGGTTAATGCAGTGCTTCTGGAAGGCTGTTCTTTAGGGGGTGTTTCTTTTTTTTTTTTTTTTTCTTTCCTGCCAATTAGAAATTTCTTGGGCCATCTTTTCTTTAACCTGTACCAATTGCCTTAATTGACTTCCGCCTTAATTGGTAACAAATCATTTCCATAGAGCCCTTGTAATTCTTTAAATCAATGGGTTCAGCCTCCCTGTGGGACTCAGCAGAACTGTTCCTGCTTACACCAGCACGAGGAACTCACCTGATGCCCTCCCAGTGCCCTCCCCAGCCCCAGAGTTCTGTCACCCCTGGTGCTGCCCCGTGCTGCTGTTTTATTCCTGCTGCTCCTGGTAAGTTGGGGGTGGGAAGTGTGGTCCCTGGTGCCTTGGGTAGGGTCTGCTGGTGGCTTGGAGGCTGAGCCATGCACAGATTTGGGTTCACCCTCCCTGATCTGAGTGGGATCTTCCTGTTGACAATGACCCTGGCCCCTTAATTCTGGGGGACATTTGAAGCCACCCTGACTGTGAAAATCAAGACACCCTCTAGTCCAAACAGCACAGCTGGTGGAGGCTGAGGCAAAATGCCCCTGGGAGAGGGGACCTGCCATGGAAAAATGTCTTTCAGTGCAGCTCACAAGGCTCAGGTTGCTCAGCTTATCACAAAGCAGAGTGAGAACTGATTTAATGGGAGGAGGTAAGTACTTCCACAGTGCTTGGGATTAACTGCTGCATGGAAAGTCCAAGGAACGTGGCAGATGCTCCAAACCAACATCTTCAAACCGTGATTAATGTTTCTCTGAAAGGTGTCTTGGCCAAAGAAGCTGTTTGGCTCAACACAGGGCAAAATGTTAAAACAGAGAAGCCTGTGGTATGTTGGAAACAAAGAGTATGATCACTGTTGCCTTCTGGCATGCATTTCTAGGACTTGTGAAAGTCCTTTGGTGTTCAGAACAATCAGCTGGGTGGCTTCTGGTTGGTGCCACCTGGGTGGCTGAGTTCACCCTTGCCATTGTTTTTCCCAGACACTGAAGTCACACCCAGTGCAGAAAACCTTTACATAATGGCAAGGAAAAGATAATGCAGCATATGACAAAGTTGGGTGTGAAATCCCGATGCACACTGTGAATCAAGGAAAAAGGATATGGGAACAACACTACTGACTTTGATGTACTTGTGGGGTATGCAATTATCTATAACCAGAATAGCATTTGATCTTTGATGCTGAAAAATAACAATTTGTTATTCTTTGTGTATGTATGAATACACTTACAGCATTTCTCTGTGCCAATCATATCCCTGAAAGCTACAGCTGATCTCCCAGGACTCCCAGACAAAAAACCTGGGGCTGCCCATATGCAAATGGTAAGAGAGAGGGACTGCTTTGGTGTGGCTCCAGGAGAGCTGGGTTTTGCAGGTGATGGAGGGCTCTGCCCCCAGCCTGCTCTGCAGCAGCTCTGTCCCCTGGAGGAGCCCAGCCCTCCGGGGTGCTCCTGCGAGGGACATTCTGGGTGTCAGGGCCCTGTGACCAAGCCCGAGGGTCTCACCCCCCAGAGATGTGCAAAGCTCACTCAGTGGGTGAGCACATGGCTGAGAGAGAACTCTTTGTGGTGTTGCCTGTTCCAAAGGGGAATGGGTTCCTCTGTGACTGGCCAAGCTGGTGGCTGCAGCAGAGGGGTTTATGTGGCTCAGCTGAGTCCTCAGCTCTACTGGGCTTGGCTGCACCTTGGAGGCAGGACTGAAGGGGAAGGGGATTTGCTACAAGGACAAGAAATGTCTGACACCTTCCATCTTTTGGAGCTGTCTGCCTCCAAAGCCAGTGAACCTGCTGGTGTGAGTTGCCCAGCTTGCTGCCAATTCATCCAGTTCCCTTGGAAAATGCTTTGAAAAGGAGTCAGGAAGGAGCTCCCTGATTACAGGACCAGCCCTCGACCTGCTTTCCATGAGATCTGCTTTGGCACCCAGCAGCCTCCTGACAAAGCTGGATATCCTCTGGAGGGGAGGCCTCTCCCTCCCTGCCTCAGGGATGGCTCATGGTATCAGGATGCCTGGCAAGAGAAAGGTTTGGGAAAACAATCCCTCCATGGTGTTTTCTCCACCACAGCTGGAGCAGTCCTCAGCAGGAGCCTCCACTCTCCCAGGAGTCAAAGGCAGGGGCAGGGGCCAGACTGGAAGCTGCCTTCCTGGCCAGCAATAATACAGATGGAGATGCCAAGAGCAGCTTTGCAGCTCTGCTGCTGAGAGGTGTGACCGAGAGCTTGGAAAGAGGAATAATCCCTTTTGCAAGGACCACAGGAGCAAACTGGGGGAGATGCAGCCCTGCCCTGCCTGGAGCCTGTTGCTGGGCTCAGGGCTGGAGGTACCTGGGGGGACTCCGGGGGGACCTCAATGAGCAGAGGTGCAGATGAACTTCCTACTGGATGCCGAATCCCTGCTCAGTGACCTCTGATGACATCTGTGTATTGCATCCTGCTGTGTCCTTTCCAAAGCTGGGCAGGAAGGCCCAGCACCATCCTATTTGCAAGGCAGTAACAGTGTGTGCTCTTAAAAAGCTTTCCTGCTTAAGCAGCACTTTAGATCCAGGAGACAATCAGGGTTTGACTTGGCTGAGTTACAAGGGCCATTTCCTTTCTGATTAGCTTTGTTTTTGCTCAGCTTCCCTTCCTTTCCATCCATATCTGTGATCATGGAAGTCTCTGAGACCATTTGGGATTTTTTGTGTTGCTTGCAGACACGTGGTGGATGTAGAACAGAACCTGAGCAATGATTAGTGTTTGTGGTCATCTTCCTGCTAAATATCTGTCGTGTTTCAAAGGCTGCCACATTTGCCTATGTGGTCCCCAAGAGTTTCCCAAAGGTTGGGGCATTCAGGTGCAGCTTCTGAGGGCCAGAGTGATGGCTGGGTGGGGGTTCAGAACCATCCCTCAGCTGAAGCCTTGGGGCAGCCAGCTCTGCCTGCCTGTGCTTTGCTGTGCTCAGTTTGCATTTGATAGATATGGGACACTCTAGTATAAAATCAAAGAGAACACTTTGCACCATAGGCTTTGTTCTTACAACTGCTCTGCCATCCCTGGGTCTGGGTTACCTGCCCCTGCTTTGCCCTTAAAAATTCAAAGAGAGACAGATTTCTGGGGTTCCCACCAAGACCCTGGACATGGGCAACTGCTGGGAGAGGCACAGGAGAGCCTGGGGCTGAGGACAAGGCATGGGCTGGTGAGGACAGGGGGCTTGGCTCAGGTACATGCTTGCTCCCCAGCTGCCCCGTAACCCCAGATGTTGTGCACAGCTGCCAACACGCAGCAGGATGGGGGAAGAAGCACTTGGGGCTCAGGGGGCTTTTCTCCCCATACTGCTCCCCAAAACACAGCCTGGCTCGTGGCACAGAGGGTTTGGCTAATGGAGGGCTGGGAGGGAGAGGAATAATTAATGTGAAAAGCTGGAGGGATGCATGAACTAAACAAGCCTTTTATTTTACTCCTTTTTTCTTTGAACATTGTTCCTGCCAATGCATGAGAGGGCAGGCCTGGAAATCTCTCCCAGCCCTGGGAAGATTTTTGCTGCTGATGTGCAGGACTTCACAGTCTTCTAAATCACTGCAGCCATTCCTGTCTTGGGAAGGTAAATGGTGCTCAGGAGTTGGCATGGGCAGAGTCTTAGAGGACTCTGGAGCAAGACCTTGATGAGATGCTGAGTTTTTTTGCATTCTGGTGCCCCAGCAGGAGTTTGGAAGGTGCTGGCCCAGGGGCCCTGCTTTGGCTCCTGGCAGTGCCAGAAGAGCCTGGGGGTACTGGTTCTGCCTCCACAGAGTGAGCTTGGTCTGAGTGCCAGCTTGTGACCTGGCCATGGAAATCACCCAGAGATCCCTCAGACGGCAGTGGGGGTGCCGCAGGGTGTGGGGTGATGGCCAGGGACATCTTTGGCTCCTGGGCAGGCGTGGGGCTTGCTGGGGAGCCCAGTGTGGGGCTGCAGCCCAGCCCAGCATCTGCAGGAGCAGGTTGGTGGAAGCTGCTGATAGTATCGGGGCTTGGAAGAAAAAAATCATGATAAGGAGAGTCCTGGCCTGAACTTGTGCCCCGCACTTTGAGAAGGCAGCAGACCTGCTCGGTGGTGTGAGAACCCTTGGCTAACTTCCTTGTTTAGTTTTCCCACAGCCCCGTGCTTCCTGCTTGCCTTGGTGCTGGAAGGACCAAGATAGCATCAGGGGGGCCGTGCAGTTTGATTTCTGTCCCGGCAGGAGCAGGATGTGCCAACCATCCCCCGGGGGTCTGAGGCTGCTCCACGGGCATGGGAAGGGCTTGGGGAGGCAGGTCTGGAGCTGGGGAGGTGACTTGCTCCCTGGGGTCATGCTCAGGATCAGATCCTGGCTGGATGATAAACCCAAGTGAGGGACACATGGTACCTGGGGGGAGGATGGCTGCTCTGGAGAGGGGAGTTAACTTTCAGGACGATGCTCCCTGGGCGTGCAGTGCCTCCCTGGACTGAGATTACTGGAGGGGAAAAGGGTGGGATGTGAGTCTGGTTCTTCCTCCCCCTCCCCAGGTCATGGGCTGTAAATTGGCGCAGCCTTTCTGGGCATAAGGAAAAATACCAGTAGCCTGCCAAGCAAAACAATAGGTCTTTCCACTGCTGAGCCACATCCAGACAGTCTGGGCCTGTGTCCAGCTCTGGGCTGGAGCTCAGCTCAGCCTCCCCTCGCTGGAGCTTTAATAGGAGGGAAAGGAGAAGCAGCAGAGAGTAATGAAACGGAGGAATGTCTGTGACATTTTTCTAAAAAGGAAAAATGTGGAGTTTCCAGTCAAACTGAAAGACTTATTGGGTTCGCTGGGAGGCTAAGTCCAGCTCCTCAGGACAAACTGCTAGATAAGGAAAATAATTTAGGCCCAAGTAATATTCACTTCAGGATGGTGCAGGCTCCTCCAGAATCTGTTTTGACTGCCCAGTGCTCATTGATTTTCTTCCCAGCTCTTGTACAAACCTGGTCCTGCTGGACCCCTGGGACCCCTGGAACAGCGGCTGTGCCCCCAGAGCAGGCACCCCCAAAACCAGCTGGTGGTGGGTGAGAGAGGGGGGGACAGGAGGGGGCCCGGACCCTCTGCTGACAGCACCATCCAGGCACAGGTTGGTCTCTGCACCATGGTGTGGGAGATGCTGGGGAGAGACTGAACTGTGCCAGGTCTGGGTGCTGCTGGGGCAGGGAAAAGGAGATGGTGTCACACCAGAGCCCAGAAAGGTGACAGCTTAGACCCTGAGACAGCAAAAGTCCCATGTTTGGGCAGACCCACTCAGGAGAGCAGCAGGCAGCCTGCAAGCAGGAACTCTGAGCTGAGTTACAGCAATGGCCAAGCATAGCCAGGCAGTTCCTGATGGGGGAAACAATGTGAGAGGTTCAGTTTGAGCAAATTGCAGGCCTGGAGAGCAAGCGTAACACAGCTGACAATGTGTATTGCATTTTTTCAAAGGTGTTTGACATTTTGCCCAAAAGACCTGTAGCTAATAGCACATATTATGTGGATTAAAAATTGGCTTAATGACAGATTTCAAAGTACGGTCATTACTGGCAGTGTCGCTTTCCACAGTGCTCCCAGGGAGCATTCTGAGATGATTTAGTGTGTGATTCAACAACAGTGATGATAAAAACCTTTGCTGGTAGTGTCTGAAGATGACATGGAGGTTGGTGGTGTAAGCAGTGAGGGCCAAGCTGTGACTCCTGGTTCAGTGGTCACTATGGTGCCAGAGCCATGTGTCACCACAGAGCTAAGTGTCTGCTCGTGTCTGTCCTTGTCACCATCCCCCTCAGGCTGGGAGGGTCTCCCAGTGAGCAGCCACCCCTCTGCCCAGCCAAGGAGGCAGCCTGCAGGCTCCCAAGGGGTTCCCCAGCCCCATTTTGGGCTTCTGGTACCCCTTCCCTCTCAGTTCATGGCAGCCCCCTCCATGCATGAGTCTTGTCTGAAAACAGGACTTGGGTTCAGGCTGAGGATGTCTGAGGAGAGGCCATGTCCTCATTTGTTATCACTTTTGTTCATGAGGCCTTCATGCCAGCACTCGTATTTGCAAATCATTTTCTGGCTGACAAATGGATGCATGTCACCAACACCCTGCAAACAAGACACGGGCGTAGATAAGAGCTGGTACCCTGCTCAGGGACACTGATCCCTGATGCCAGCCTCACTGTGCATCAGGCTCCATCCTTTCCACATGGCAACCACTCGAGCCAATGATTACTCCATCCCTGCCACCCCACATCAGCACTGGGTCACCCAGCATGGGTGATGGTCCTTGTACCCCAGGAGGAGCTGGGTCTGGGTGCTGCTGACCCAGCAGGCTTGGGGTGGGGTGACAGCTGTGCTGGGTTGGTATGTACAGCCCACCTTACAGTCACCCCTCCCTGTCTTGGACTATTCTATGGATCTAGACTGTTTAGGTGAAGCTTCCCAAAATGTGGCTGAATTTTGGATTTTATTCCTCCATAACCCTGGCCACTGGTGTGGTGACTGTCAGCCAGGGATGACAGGTTTCTTGGTATTTCCCAAGCCTGGACTGTGTCCATGGTAAAGGGTTTGCCTGGTGCAGTGTGAACCCCCTGGTCCAGGGGGAAGAACTCCCTGTGCCTCCACCCATTCCCCTGGGATGGAGGAGAGGGTCTGAAGCTGGACCCCTGCCTCCATCTGAGGTGTCCCTTGTTGCCTGCAGCAGAATGGAACAGGACTCCATCGGCTGGAGGGCCAGAGAGTTAGATCTAAGCATGACAATATTCCCTCTGAGGGCAGTTACTCTCAACAGGCAACAGCTACAGCACAAATTCTGGCACCTCGAATGCAGCTCTTCCTCCCGGGTTGCTTGGAGAGTTTGTCTGAAGCAGAAACTGAACTCCCTTGCTGGAAGCCCATGCAGCCTCAGTGATAGCTACAGGGATCTCATCAAGCAGGAATTTCTTGGCAGGAGATAGGACCTGTCTGCCATATGGTTTCCATGTTCAGAGCAGAAGGTGATCTGTGGAAGTGGAATAAAAAAAAAATAAATCTGAACTTCTGTGGTTGATTTTTCACTTGAGACCAATTGTTCAGCACAGCTCTGGGGAGGAACTGGGGACAGCTCTGACCCTCTGCCCGCGGCAGCTCCCAGGGTGTTTTGCAGAGGAACGCCTCAGGACCTCCTCTGCAAAGTGTTTTTATCATCAGGAGATTTTGTATTTTGACAGCTCCGATATCTGGTTGAAGGGCTAGACAATAAAAAGCAAAACTCTCCAGAGCGTGGAACGTACAATAATTGTCACGTCCTGCCTGGCTCCAGCCTCCCACTGCCCTCCCTCTGCTGACAGACCCTGGTTTGAAGGGAGAGCATTGGCTGCTCCTTGGTGAGATGTTGTCTTCAGGGCTGTGTCTGTCTTTGAAAAGCCAGTTTTTTTTCCTCCAGTGTGGGTAAGCTGGGTTATGAGGAGATGCTTTGTGAGATGGCCTGGTCTGCTGCATCTGTCCTGCTGCTCCCCAGCCTGGGGAGGAGGAACACGAGCACTGACCATGTTAGGGGATTTCTCCACTCTCCCACCTTTCTCCTGAACCTGTTGGTAAGCCACTAGAACATGTTTTTGGGAGCACAATAAGACTGCCAAATACTATAACTGTCTAACTAAATAGATGAACAAATCCCATCTGCCTCCCTTAGCTGTTTGTCACCATGAAACGCACATTTACTTAAAATTTGAGCTAGGATTGAAGCTTCTGTTGTGCCCTCAAACACTGAGATAGTGGAGCTTGCTCAGCTGGAGTGCCAGGGGTGCTCTGCAGCAGTCCTTGGCGCAGAGGAAGGGCTCTTCCTCTAAGGGGGAGCAGAGGGACAGTGACAGCCCCCCAGGACAGGCACAGTGTGATGGGAGGCTCTGGACAGCACTGGATCAGAGCCCACCTGCTATCCAGGTGTGAGCATCTATTGCAAAACTGTATCTGAGGGCTTGGGCTCAGGAGCCCATTCCTCTGCCCAAATAACATTTCACTCTGCTGTGTCGAGAGGGCCTGATCTGCAAACTGCAGCTTCCAACTGGCAGCAACAAAGAAGTATAAATGGCTAAGCAGATGCAGAAGAAAAGTGTCTCTGTGCTTGACAGACAAAGGCACTCACTACTCTTGAACAAATATTTAGGCCATTTCTGTTGCCAAAATCATCACAAGTGTCCAGGACACATGTTTGCAACAGAGCCATGACCCCTGGTGTCCTCAGATCCAAACCCTCAGGGCCAGGGTCCGGCCATGCCGTGTGGCAGGGGGGAGGGAGAGGGGTGTCACTGAAACACCTAAAACGGGGTGTCATGTGTGAGCCGGGGGTGCTGGGTGGGGACTCCATCCCTGAGCACAGCCAGGCTGCCTCCTGCCTCTTCTGTAGAATATGAGTTGCTGTTCTAGGGGGAAGCTCGTGCTTGTTCTCAGAAACAAAACACATTCAGCCCCCGAGTGTTGCTGTCCTGCTCGGGGGTACCTGCTTGGGCACGGGGGATGGTGAGGCCAGGGCTGGAGCCACCACCCCCTCTGCCAGAGGAGGAAAACTCCCCCATCCTTCATGTGGGTCCCATCATGGGCAGCGTGGCATTGCCTGTCTGTCTTCGAATCTCTCGTTCCCAATTCTGATGAAAATGTTGCTAATCAGAAATAGCTGAGGAGAGCCAAATAAAGAGCAGTTGGTGCATTTGAATTCTTTCAACGTCTTTGCAGTGTTTCTGTAAAGGCACAGAGTGTTTTAAAACATGAAATGTAACATCAAAACAGTAAAAGTAGATCAGAATGTTCTGTCTTGAGTTTTAAACAATACCCTGGAAATTTCCAAGTCTTTCCTGTTTGTCCCACTGTGCACTGCACTCCTCTGTTTGCCATCCTTCTGCTGTTTACCATGGCAAAGCTATTTGATTTTTCCTACTCACAGGCATCGATCTGGAGGCACTTAGCATATTTTGCTAAAATAGTCTCTCTCCAAAAATTTCCTAGTGTGCTCAGGCAAAGTGGAAACATTCTGGTGGCTTCAGGCAGCTCCTGGGGTCCTGGAGCCTCCCAGGGAGGCAGAGCCCGGCTGGGCGCTGCCCAGGAGGAGCCCTGGGCTCCTGCCAGAGCTCAGCTCCAGTAGTTCACGCCGGGGACCCAGAACCTATCATGACTCAAGGTCAGACGAAAGCAGAGCTCCCTCCTCCTCCTGCTCTAGTTCTGGCAGGCAGATTCCATCACTGCACAAATATTTTGGCAATCGATGATAATGGGAAAGGAAAGGCAGAAATGTCCCGTCCGTCAGGAATTCTCTAAAGTAGGACACTGGGAGCAGAGCAAGCTGGTGAGCAGCAGGGCTGTGCCCTCGCTGTCCTGGTGGCAGTGGCTTTCCCTGTGCCACCTCCCTGGGTGCCACCCGGCTGCTCCGGGCCGAGCGGGGTTTGTGCCGGGTGGAAGCGCTCTGTGTGCTAAGTGGTTACAGCAGTGTGGGCTGGTGTGTGTATTTTGGTATCTATAAACAAAGCAGCTCAAGAATGCCTTGATACCAAAGGTTGTTTTTGGCTTTTGATCAAATACTTAATGTCTAGTTTTTTGCTTTTTCTTTTTTTTAAAAAAAAAACAAAACAGTTCAGCTGCTGAAAGCCAGTAAGAGAAAAGAAATCCAAAGCTTCTCATTCACGTGATTCTTTGAGTAAAGAGGAATAATTTCAGATCTTTGGAAGCCCTGAAGCTGGCAACTTGAAGAGGCGGGGGGACCTGACAGCACAGGAGGGGCTGTGGGAAAAGCTTCCCTGGACACGAGGAGAGCTCAGGCTCCACACAAGCCCCCAGCCCACCTCAGGGAGACTCGGGGCTTCCCATGGTGGGTCTGAAGCTGGAAGAGTTTCAGAGTACAGCCCCTGGAACACCCGGCCCAAACCTGGGCATGGCTGGGTTCCTCCCCAGGCACATCCTGGACCCACCCAGTGAGCAGGGCAGCATCCCTGGTGGTGCTGGGCTTGTCTCTGGAAGTGGATGTTGTGACACCACACAGTAATAGCCATTTCCCTGGTTTGAGGAGCTGGATTCTTGTGTTTCATGCTGTTTTGGTATTCATTTCAGTTTTTATCATTTTAAGGTTCATGCGTTTCTAATTGTTATGAATACCATGCTAAAATTAATAGTTCTATGGTTGGTTTATTGCATTTAGTAAAATTATGTGCATGTAATGTTTGCCAAGAAAAGACGCAGCAGAGACTTTAATCATGTAAAGATGATAATTTAGTTGTTACACTTGTTGAAATGATGGGATTAATTTTTTAAAAGTTTGCAAACTAGAGGAGAAATGTAGAACATTAATTCTGTTCGACAAGCAAGCCAGCAAGTGACTGATCCAGGCCAGTGGGAGAACACTGCTGGCACGGGGAGGGGTGGGGGGTGTTTGGGAAGTGGCACCGGGCAGTTTTGTAATTGTGGGGACAGTCTTGCAATTGTGGGAGTTGTTAGTGGTCGTGCCAGATACTCCATGACTTTCTGTGATGAACTCAGAAAACTTTAAAACTGCAGTGCACTTTGTGTCTCACTCCTGGCTCTATGGTTTCTACTGGAGAGATCACGGGCTCTGCACAGAGAACAGAAAACAGTTCTCTAGAATCCAGATTTTTAGACTGACTCTCGAGCAAACGCTTCTGGTGCAGAACCGAACCGACTGACACTGACCCATCCCTCTGCTCAGCCAGCGGAGGGCAGCCCATCGGGTGACAGGCAGGACATGGGGACACTGCCAGTGCCACCGTCACAGGGGACATTTCAGAGCCCTGAGACACCTCCCCTGAGTCCTGCACCGAGCCCCGCAGCAGCTCTACCTCTGCAGCTGACTTTTCTCTCCTGAAGCTCATCTGCCGGTCAGAGGGGGGATCAGAGCACCCAGCAGGGTGGGGGGTGCTGAGCTGTGCTGGCCGGGGAGAGGCAGGTCCTGGTGTGAATAATGGCAAATTCTTGCAGCCGGTGGGAGAGCCCCCAGCAGGACTCACCCCCCTCACAGGGAATCCCAGGGAGCCAAGGCTTTGGCCAGTAGAACCTTGTTTTTACTCTTCTGGTTCCCAGTTATTCTTCTTCATCTTATAGATAAACCCTTCAGTGCCTGCCAGGGAGGGAGGGATCCCCTCCTTCCCTCCACCTGATGTTTTCTGTGACAGAAAGGGAGAGGGAGGGAGTGGGCATGGGGAGCATCTTGCAGGGAGCTTACAGCTCCTGCCTCTGCACAGGTCTGCAGTTGCTGTACTGGGGAGAGGTGCTGCTGGAGGAAATCCAGTTGTAACTTCAGCATTAATCCTGCACAGCATTTTGTAGCAGATTGTTGGGAAAGAAAAGAGAAATGTAAAATAAGTCTTGTTTACTATAGATGATGATGTGGCAAAATAACTCAACAGCCAGTTCTCAGGAGTTTATGACAATAATCATGAATATGTTTTATAAGTGTGTAGCAATGTGAGTGGACTCAATTCTGGCTGAATTTAAATAATATGGCTTTGTGCAGCAAAGCCTAAATCAAATGGCTATAATTTATGCTGAAATGTACTACAGGATGCATTTATTCACAAGTATGTGCTGATTGTAGCATTGTGCCTGATTTATGGTGCTCTACTTTTTCATACGAAAATCCCTACCAAAAATAATATTTAGAGTCTCCTTTTATTTACCGAGCCCCAGCAGTTTTCTGTAGGCACCATGGCAGAGGATGGCTTATCTTTCTCCTGGGGTTTCTCAGCAGCTGCTGTGGAGCTGGTGGCTGGCAGGGGTGAGGCAAGAGCCCCCCACACCCTCCCTGACCCTCATATTCAGAGCCTGGCTATGATCAGTAAGAGCCAAGTGACACCACAGTGCCAGAAGGGTTGGACCAGATGATCCTTGGGGTCCCTTCCAACCCAACATTCTGGGATCCTATGAATTAAAACCATTCCCCTCCATCTCTGGAGATGGAAAGCAGGTGAGGGGTCTTGTGTCGGGTGTGCGGCCACGCCTGGGTGTTGGGTGAGGTTTGCAGCTTGATGTGATGGTTCCTCGTGCTGCAATGTGACCCTGTGGCCCAGGCAGCATCTCCTCATCAGACATCGTGCCTGTAATGCTTTAATTGTGTGTGACAATGCTCCCGGCACAATTAAGCTGAGAAGCTTCATTTATCATTGCCATGGAAGGCAAATGTCAGCCCCTGAGCACCTTTTCTGTGCTTAATTTTTTGAAAGTCACAGGAGAGGTTTCTGTTGTCAGGAGAATGGAAAGGTTTGGGTAATCCTGGCCTTGTAGAATTACCTCAAGAAAGCGTCATCTCTCTGGCTCTGCTAGAAAAATACATAATTCAGAGACTAAAAGAAAGATTTATTTAAAGCATTTGAAATCCCTAAATAAATCATTTCATCTCATAATAGGTCCCAAACCTTCCTGGGAGTGTATACATTTATTAGAAGAGAGTTAAGACCCAGCAGTACTTCTTCCTGGGTTAAAATTAGTTGTGCTGAAAGTTTATCAGTGATTTATTTTGCAGAGTGACTCCATTTGTAATTCTCCTTCCTGAAAGTTTCAGCACCATTGTTTTTAATGATAAGAACTTGTTGTAGCAACCTCTGTCCCTAAACACTTGGAAATTCTTGTTTAAATAAACACGCAACTTGCAAGCAACATGCAGTTTAAATGTGTATCTTATTAAAAGCTGGCAGGGCAGGAGTCCCCCAGCTCTCCTGCCAATGTTTGGAATACAGTAGCATTTTTACTCTGCAGTAATAAATTTCTGTAGAATGAAGGGCCATAATATTTGCCATTTTTAGGGGAAACTCTTAGGTGGAGAGATGGCTCACCCTTGTTTTGAAGGAGGGAAGGAGCCATTTCCCAGCTCTTCCAGAAAGAGTCCTCGTGGCTGCTTATCCAAGGAGCAACTGATTTTAAAGCTGCTCAAAAGGAGACTGAGGATTTCCTCTCAGCCCTTGTCCATACCCATCAGTACAGGATGGATGGGGTGAAACTTCTGCAGTTTTCTATGGCACAGCTGCAACAGGGGGACTTCAATCCAATGTTGAAGTGTTTAGTGGAATTTAATGTTCAGCTCGATCTTGTTTCATATTTGCAAGGAAGTTGGTGAGAAGAGCAACCCCAGGCTGCAGGAACAGAGTGCTGGGTGGGGACCTGCACATCTGGCAGCATGGATGGGCAGGGGCCACGGTCCTGATGTCCCAGTACAACACCAGCAGCCTGTCCTGTTGCTCCCTGTAGCACAGCTCTGCTGAGAGCACTGCTGGAGCAGCTGGGAGAGGTGGTGCCTGAGGGGCCTGCAAGTGACTTTCACCTTGGAGTGTGATCCTGTCCTTGGGAGGGCCTGTGGACCCCTGCTAGGACAGGACAAGACTCATCTCCTGCCTGTCCTGCAGCTGCCTCCTCCACTGCTGTGCCTCCTGCACTGGGAGGGGTGGTGCTGCCCGGTTCTGACCCAGCTGCCTTATGAAAGGAACTTCTAGTGTTGCCTCTAAGTTAGTGTTTTCCCATTAGTTCACTATTAATTAAGGAGTTTTGATGTTATGATGTGAAAATTAGCTGACAAACCAGTCTGCCTTTACCCAGAATTTGCAGAATTAAACTCTGAATTCCAAAATAACTTCTTCATTGATAATTTTGATTTTCCAGACGTTACACAGAAATACTGGTGATTAGCAGGAGTGTGATGGGTTCTTATTCACAGTATCCCTAATTAGCAGCCGTTTAGTTATTAACTCTTTGGTGCAAGTGAGCAGGGGTAGAGCTGGGGTGCGTTGATGTCTCCTTGCATGGGCGAGTTTTGCTCTCTGCCTTTGGGTCTCATGCCCCCAGCCCTGTGTTTGCTGCTGGGGTTTGCAGGCAGGGGGACAGCAGGGTATGCTGGCAAAGTCACACCCTCTGTGTGTGACTGTGGGGGGAATCCTCCTCGGGACCCCCCAGACCCCCAGGGTGCTGCTGGGGACACGGGGAGGGGGAAGCACGGCTGCAGCTCCATCCCAGCAGCCGAGGTGTCACCTGCTTCATTCATAACTCAGACAGAGTTCACGTGGGCAGGAAGCTGGCCCTCTGCCTGGGAGAATTTGTCATAAGATGAAAGAATTAATGAGAAAATACAATATATTAAAGAATGAGAGATTTTGCTAACCTCTTACCTTGTCTTAGACTTAATTGCCTTTAAACATCATAGGATACAATGAATTATCATTGATTTTTCTCAATACCTTTTATTTCAGCAGATGCCAGGCAAATTGCAGTGAAAGGTGATGGTTCAAAGGGACTCATGAGATCTATGGGGTGGGCAGGATCATGGAGATAACCCTGGGGCTTCATCCCCTCTGTGACACACAGGGCGCAGGGCAGAGCTTGGCTGGACCCTCTCCCGTGGGGGTGGCACTGAGAAGCTGTGGTGACACCCACCTGGTGGTGGTGGCAGCTCATTGTGTTGGCACCCACCACACCCCATCCCCCTGCCACGTCCCCCTTTGGAGCTTGGTTTTATTGATCTGGAAATGAACACAGCTGCTACAGCAGCACAGTCACTGTCCTTGGGTTTCCCAGTTGTGGCTGGTGATAAATCACCCACTGCAGGGCCCCAGTGAGTCTGACCCCTCAGGTCTGCTCCCCTCCAAACTGGCAAGCACAGGGGTGGGCTGTGGTAGCCCCTGGCTTGGGTGGGGGAGGAGGCATGGCTGGTGATGGGGCTGCAATGAGCTGAGCTGTGGGGTGCAAAGGAGAGACAGGGTTCCTTCCAGCCACTGGTGCAGACTAACAAATATTTATTCAAAGTTCACCCTAGAAACAAGCAGCGTGGGGAAATTCAGCGGGACAGGCCCAGATAGATAGAGAGCATGAAAGGTTTATAAGGCCTTTTTGGTGGCAATCAATACCACTGCTTGTTACAGCTGTGTCCTTCTAAACTCTTCCTTGTTAATTTTTCTAACTCTGCAAGTTTGACCAAAATTTAATGGATGAAGTAGCAGGGAGAGGTCTGGATATTTTAAAGATACTGTTCCCCATTTCAAGGGCTACAGCTAGTAATTAATCTTTAAATCTGATTCCTTCCACTGGTGATGGAATTTTATTGCTGAAGCGTAGCGACCAGCAGCCTCAGTATTTATTTGTGTTGTTCCTCTGCCTGCAGACCACAGCCATGGGTCGTGTCCTGGCTGCACTCACACGTACCACTACAGTGGTCCTCGTTGGAGATCTGGCATTGCAGGGACAAGGGACGTGTAGTGGGAATGACAGAGAGAGAGCAGAAAGTGCGAGGAAGCATGGGAATACGGGTCATGGTGTCAGGCTGCCTGCTCAGCCTTGCTGCCTGTGAATTTCACACAGAAAAAAATATTGCAGAAATCAAAGAAGAATGTTCCCATGGCTGTTCCAGCAGGAACGAGGAGGTTCTGCCTGCAGGAAAACCAGCATGGGAAAATGCAGGGAGGCATCCACAAATACTGCACGCAGTGAGAAGAGCTTGGCACCACTGGCTCCTGGGGGGAGAGCAAAGATCTCGCAGAGAGAGAGCATTTGGCTGTGAACAGCCTTGGAAGTGTTCAGCAAATGTTTCTCATTTTCACTGTAGTTGTGAAAAATACTTGATTACCATACAGCACAAAATATGACCTCACTGAGGAGGGTGCTCACGGACAGACCTTGGAAAGGCCACTGAGGCTGGAGCCTTGAAGAGAGAGCTGACAAATGCCCTCAAGCACTTTAAACAGCAGGATGAGATCCTTCCAGGACTGTTCAGGGTAACTTTGCATATTGTTTGGTGCACTGAGGACATCCTGGAGGAGAAAAGCTTATGCAAGAATTTGCAAAAGATGAGGAAGGAGGAAGAGCTGAACTGCTGAGGTTTGTCAGCTGGCAGCCTCCAATGCAATTATTGACAAGTTGAATGAAAAGTATTTTAAAAAGCTTTTGAGAAAGCATCCTGAACTTCACACCTCACTGCAGGTTTAGGTCTGGTTGGTACACACCAGAACCCTCCTGGTGATGCAGAAGGGGCAGGAAGAGTGCTGCTGGGGCAGGGGGGGATGTGCCGGGCTGCCAGCTGGGTGTGGGAGCTGGGCAGGGTCTCCAGGAGAGGCACAGGGCTGGGATCAGGCTGTGTGCAGGCAGGAGAGGTGTCAGCAGCTCCATCTTGTTAGATTATTCAGAAAAAGGAGTGCAGAGGCAGGTGGGGAGTCTCCAGGCTGCTTCCTGGGGAGCAGAGCCCTTGCCACAGGGGAGTCCTCTGCAAACTTCAAGGGCAGCCACAGGGTTTGTATCAGGAACTGACACAGAAAAGCCCTCAGGTCTGATCTCCTGCTGAACACAGGCCAGATGAGCCTGAAGTCCCTCTGGCCTCAACTGTATGATCAGTGTTAGGGAACACCTGGCAGCTGGGCTGGCACATGGGGCAGGGACATAGGGTAGGATTTAGGGAACTGAAGCTGCAGGCACAGGGGTAGCCCCAGGCAAATTCTCCACCCCACCCCCCAGGAGTTTATTAAGGGACTGCCCAGAGCACGAATTTCCAGCTGTGGACACCAGCAGGGTACACTCACAGGTTTGGTTCCAGTGGGAAGCTGTGACTGCCATCCCCTGCACCAGGGAATCTGTCAGTGAGGTGCTGGGACAGCTTTGCAGGTGTGACTGTGCTCTCCAGGGCCAGCAGCATCTCCAGAGCCACCTCGCTGGCCCTCCCTGCATCAGAGCCTCTGCTCCCTGCTAGGTATTTATGGTGGCTGCTTGGGAAGCTTCAGCCATAATGGGATCATTTTCCTGCAAGCTGTTTCAGGAGACATCACCCAGCCAGTCGTATATCTGTGCAGCATCTGTCAGGCTTCTGCACTTCAGCAAGCTTCAGACAGGACCATTTATAGTTTCAATAATGCTCTATTCAGAGACAGGTTATGATAACTTCCATCTCTCTGTTTTGCAGATATGATGTAATTTGAACATGTCTATGGAAGTTTGAGTGAAGGAATTGTCTTGTGTATATGATGAATATTCTAATTGAGAATAATATTCAATAAAGGCCAAGACAGGTGCTTTTTCCTTCTTGGGATTCCTAATTGCTGATGTGTGACTGGAATTTGTATGTCCTCTTAAACATCTTCCCAGTGGTTTCCCAGATTTATTACTGTTCCATGCTACTGAACATTTGCATAAAAAGAATTTAAATTAGCCTTTGCACTGGTATTTGATATAAGGCAGCTCTTGCTGCCAGATGCAAATTCCACATGCAAAGAAGGCACCAGGCAGAGGGCAACTTAAATTTTGCTCTGGCTTTGGAACTATCGTGGTTCCCTCCATCTGAATGGTTCAGAGCATTGATGCACTCCTGACACTTCTCTTGTTTGCTCAGGTAGTTGCAGAAATCCTTCCATGGTCCCCAGACTTGGTCCCCAGAGGCAAATGAAAGTGCTTTGGAGTCAAAAAAAGAAGGGTGCTGCCTGCTCCAGGTGCTGGAGAAGAAGCAGACCTCACTTAAGCTTCCACTCTTAGAAGTGTTGACCCCAAAATCTGTCCTGAAGGCATCTGTCACCCTACTGGAAACAGCTGGAAAGTGGCAGTTGATTTTTAGCAAGCTAGATTTTGCCTGTCTGACTCAGTTGCCTTCAGCTTTTCATCCTTTCCTGCCAACCTCTGTTCTTGTGTGAAATATCACCATGAGGGCAGCAGACAGGGAGATGAAGGTCTCTCTCTTTTGTCCCATTTGTCCTCCTTCTGGCCCCATCCCATCAGGCAGCCTCTGCCATGCTGCCACTTGCTCGAGGTATATAAAAACATAGACTGGAGCCTCTTGTTCACCTGATTTCTTGGCCTCCTTTTCCTCTACCTTCTTGGTTTCCCTCGTTTTTATGGCTGTTTTCTTTGTCTCTGAACCTTGGTTATGTAGTTTTTCTCAGCATTCTTCCAGTTCTCCTGGCTGCTGACTCTGCAGGTGAGATTGGGTCTCCCAGCAGACCACCTGGGAAACAGGAAAGGCTCTGAAACTCTGGATTAACTGAAAGACCATTCTTAGCTCCCCCTTGACTTCTCCATTTCCATCTCTAGTCTGATTCTGGGCCCTTGGTTCTCACCATCCTAATCACGCGGCTGCAGGCGAGCTGGAGAGTCCTGTGTGCCCAGGACTGAGAGTGTCTTCCTCTGGAAAAGCCTGGGGTGTGCTTTTGGGCTCTCATGCAAATCCCCTCACTTTGTCTGAGGTGACAACGACTTGTGTGCACAGCTCAGAGCTATCAGGGAACAGCCTTCATGCCTGTGACCTGGAGCCAGTTGTGAAGTGTGACTGAACAGGGCTGAGGGACAGGGAGGGATGCACAGGTAACACACGGGTGGGTCCATGGTGAAACTCCTCTCCCTGGGCAGCTGAGGAAGTGATATTGGCAACGATCTGCTCCCCTTGTGTCTCATCTTCTCCTTTGTCAGCCCTGTGCCTGTCCCTAGTCGCAGAGTGCCCCAGTGTGCAGTGTTGGTGGCCCTGGGAGGGGACTGTCCCAGTGGCAGGGGGGCTCAGCCCAGCCGTGCAGGTTCCTGGGGGGAGGGTTCACTCGGGAGGTGCTTCCAGGAGCAGCTCTGAGGATAGAAATACCCCAAACACACATGGATATGGCTGTCTGGCATGTACCTCACCAAGGGAGGCAGGATGGGTGCCATGGGCATAGCCCAGCTGGGTGCCCTCCCCTGCCAGTGCCTGCAGCCCCAGGAGTGGGTTAATGAGTGGTGATGAGAGCCTTCAGAGGAGCAGGATTTCTGGACCATGTATGCATTACAGGGAAATGAGGCAGAGCACAAATCAAATCAAACATGCTGCTGTCCTGCAAGAAGTGTGCGAGGGTTAAGGGTGCTGCGGCGGCAGCTCGGGCTGGAGGAGATGGCCCTCTTCCCCATTCATGTATTTTGTATTATAAAATGACTGTGGTTGTCATAGCAACATAAAGAGAGCAGATCTCATTACTGAGGCCTGGCCACATTATTTTCTCCAAGGAATTTCTTCTTTTCATTATTTTTCTCCAAAGGTCAGTTATCCTCTGAGGCAGGGCGGGAGATTCTGTGAAAGGTGAAGCATATTCATGGCAGAATTCCCCTGGTGGAATTTACAATCATTTTGCTTTTTTATACTTGTAGAAAGATTTCTTTTAGTATAACATTTTCTTTTAACCCCTTCTGTGTGTAGCTTGGCTGCTCAGCACATCACACCAGGCTGGTGACTAAGAAGCTTTGCACAGGGATTTTCCACAGAAAGCAGAGAATTAATGTCACATCATGTAATACAACCCAAGGTGTGTCACATGGCACACCGGCATTTCTCTGACTTTTTGTTTGCTGTTAGCAGCTGCACAAACTGTAAGAACTCTTCCAAACTTTGTTCTGAATGTGTTTTGTTCCTTTCTGTAAAGCTGTGGAGGTCAGCAGGGATCCAGCCCATGATGTCCGGGAGCTGGCACTGACCACCCCAATGGGCTAGGAATGGGTACCCCAGGTCCTTACCCACATCAGCAGGGGAGTCAGCACTTGGAACATTCGGGTGCTCAGCTCTGGTGGAGACACATGAAAACATGAGCACAAACCAGTGGTTACACTGGTGGCAGTGCTGGTGTCACCCCAAGCTGTGGGCTGCCAGCAGCCTGGGCACAGCCACCTCTGTGACCCCCTGCAAGGCAGCAGCAGCCTTGCTGTGATTTGGTGTAGAAGTGGGACAGGACCGAGTCCCACTGGTGCTTTTCAGCACTTTCAGAAGTTCACACAAACACCCCGGTTCCTTTTCAAAGAAGTATTTCCCACTAACTCATTACTAAGGCTTTTAAACAAGTATCCCAACTGCCAGCACTCATTTTATAAATACAGTCTAGGAGAGGAATGATAATACCTAGCCAAAGAGAGAGGAATGTGAATTGTACCTTTCTGGTGTGATAGCTGTGGTGAAAGATCTCTTTGGCTCTCCAAAGCATTACTTACAGGCTTGCTGAGGGTGAAGAAGTTTTCCCAGCTTTGCAGAGGTTTTAAGGATCGCCTGTCCTGAGATATAAGACCAAGTCAGGAACACTGAAGGAGAGCAGTTCTGCATTTTCTTATAGGATGCAGAGACCTGCAATACCTCAGAAAGCTTTGTAAGAGGATGTATGTGTTTCTGTGCACATAGGAACCCTGGTGCGTATTACTGTCCACATGGATATGTACAGAATTGTCTCCTATTGCAGATATTAAGGGTCTTGCACTGCACTCACGTGCACTCTGTTCGTGCAGCTGGAGGGAAGGGATGGCAGCTCTCCTGTGTGTGGGAGCCTGGCCCATCAAGCTACACAGCACAGCCTTAAAGAAGTAATTAAGTTTGATATCCTGCTGTTATTTTTAATTTCTTTGATTTAATGTGGGTAAGCTTAACAGTTCTAATATAATACTGAAACAGCATGGAAATTTATCTGTTAGGAAGAAGAAAGTGGAAGGAGCTAGCAGCAAGCAGGAGAGGCTGTGAGGAGCATATGGTCGTCAAGCCTTCACTCATTAGTGGAAATCTGCCTGAAAATGGGATCACTTTTTCTACAAGCCTCAGTCATGCCAAAACCCAGGATTTCCCAGGATGACTTCTTTGTGTGCAGCCGAGCACCAGCGCGTGGTCCAGCAGTTGCCAAAGAGTTAAGGCAAGACAAGACCTAGGATGCAGGAAAACCTTGTGGTGGAGGTGTGGGATGTGTGGAGCTATGGATGTGTGTGACCTGGGAGCAGGGTGTCTGTGGGGAGGTCACTGGTCTCATGGGCTTTGCCTTCAGCTGCTTGGGGCTAGAAGTCCTCTCCTTTGGTTTGGAGGGCTCATCTCACTCCTGTTTACTGCCTTTATGAGGAGGTGCCCAGTGTTCCCCAGCCCCTGCTCCACAGGGCACTGCTGGCACGGCTGTACCAGCACTGCTGTCATCCCAGGGGGCTCAGGGGGTGCTTGTGGGTGAGGGGAGCTGGGGGTGATGCTTTGTCTGGAGCCTCAGACACTCACAGAAATTCTTTGCCAAACACACCAAGAGTGGGAAGATCCCAGGGTCTCTCATGAAGTCAGTGCCAGAGACAATGTCCCCACAGTCCTCCTAGGAGGTGTCCTTGGCATCGCTCGGAGCTGGGTGGATTGTTGAACCTGTTCTGCAGGAGGACAGGGAAGGGGAAATTTTCCCCTCACATCCTTCTCTTTAGGCTGCGTGTTCCTGACATAGAGAGGGAGGCCAGGGCAGGGGAGATGTTAATACTGACCCACTCCTCAAGTGTCTTTTAAAAATGACTGAATGCTAATGAATGACCTTAGCTGTAAAAATTATAACAATGCCCAGCCATTTTACAGCACTTTTCATCAACAGCACTCATAGTAATTCAGTGTGTATGTCAATATCATCTGCAGCAGTGGCAAAGCCATTACCACAGCCAGTGCTAGTGCCAGTGTTGTGACTTCGATTTAGATGTCCACTTTCTGTAGATCATGTTTTGCACGCAAAATGAGTATTTGCATATGCAAATGAGTAGGCATCTAAGTGGCCATGTGTGCCTGCTAGTACCCACTTTGCATGTTGGCTTGTGGTAACTGTGCTTGGTGAACAAGATCATGTGGATTTGTGTGCAGTGGCCATGGCAAGCTCTTTATGGTGGCAGGAGAAAACCAAGTGAATCAAAATATGCCTTGAATCTGAGATAGTTTAGGAGGCATTGGGTATTATTAGGAAAAAAAAAAAAAAGATCAGCAGAGAGCTATAGAGCACCAGGGTGAGCACAGTGCTCTGTCAGAAGCCCCAGCAAAGGCAGGGCCTGGGGGGCAGAAGGACCTTCCCACTGAACTCTGGGGCTGCAGGTGCTGTGACAGCCAGGCTGGGCTGCCAGGTGATGCTTCTGTGCAGAGCTTCACCTCCTGAAGCTGAGCCACCCTGTACTGTTAATTGCATGCTGCAGCAGGTAGATGGTGTCACACCACATGCACTTCAGAGCCAGGCGGGATGCTTGGAATATATTATGAACACAGGTTATTACAGGGCTTTTAACTGTGCATTTAGCAGAGGTAGATGTAAAGCTCTTAGCTTGCACTTCTGTTTATTAATTAATAAAGGGCTCTGTTCTGACATTACTTACGTCCTCCCGTGCCTCTCATTTTAGATGCTGGTCTCATTTAAAATGATAAGTAGCCCAATGCACTTCTCATGAAATTCACTTAAAGCTGGCGGCCTTCCTTCCAGAGCTGTGCCAGGATTCACACTGCTGCCTCCTTTGTCAGACCCTCCTCCATGATCCCTTCTCAGCTCAACTTCTGCAGCTTGCACAGAGCAGAGGGAGGCTGCCTGGCAGGCACAGCCCCAGCCCCACTGGGTATGAGGAGCCTTTCCCCGGGGCCTGAGCCTCCTCTGACCAGTCAGTGCTCTTCACCTTCCTGGGAGTTCCACCATCCTGAAGGGATGGAAGCTTTGAGGCTGGCGCAGAGCATCCCACAGCCATCTGGTGCAGGGTGGGCATGGGGCAGAGCTGCTGTGCTGCAAACCCCACAGCCCCCACACAGGAGGGTAAGACAGCAGGAAAGGAAGAGATTCCCTGAGCTCCAGGCAAAGTGCTTCTGGTTCCCAACTCATTTAACAGTGTTATTTTTATATGCAATTTCCTACCCCATTGCCATCAGCTCTGTCTGGTCCTTAAATGCTCTGCTTCTCATGGCCCTTTGCCAGGCTGTCAAGGTGCCCCAAGTTTGTGGTGTTGGGGTCCAGAGTTTGGGGTCCTCTCTCCTGGTGATAGGTGCCTCGGCATCACCTTCAGCAGCAGCCTGGATGTGACTGGAACCTCTCTGCCTTGCTGTAGGCACAGCCCTGCTCTGCTGGTGCCTGTATCCTTCGCAGCTTGCTCGCTCCCTCTGTCTCTTGTCTGGTTTTTCTTTTTTCTCCACCTGCCCCTGTGGTGGGCCAATAACTTGCAACAGAAACAGCTTCTTCTGATTAGCATCTGCTCAGGTATTTTTGTATGTTTGACTCTAATTTGGATGACAAATCCCCAATAGCTGTGCTAGAGAGAAGGGAAATGTGTGCTGATAGCTAAGGCAGAATAAAGTGGTGTGATACTGTGGTGTCTGCATTATTGCAAACATGTGCTGAATGGAGAGAGACTCTGCCTCCGAGCAAGCCCTGGCTGCTCCCATGCTCTTCCTGTGAGCATTGGTGAGGGAGCAGCAAACCCAGCTGGAGCCTGAGCTGCAGGATAACTTTTAGGGAGTTATCCCTAAGAGAGCCCCGGCTGCTCCCGCCCGCCGTGGGAAAGCCTCGAGGTGCATTTTTAAAAGTTTCAGGAAAAATTTCAGGGTTTGGTGCTGTGTCTGTGGTGCTCCTTGCACCTCCAGCACTCGGGTGAGCTCAGGGAGCTCCTGTCTGACCCACGCAGGCCCTGGCATGGAGCTGGGCACCAGCAACTTGGCTGGGACAGAACCCCCATGCTGTCGGCTTCAGCTGCCTCCTCTTCCTCTTCCTCTTCCTCTTCCTCTTCCTCTTCCTCTTCCTCTTCCTCTTCCTCTTCCTCTTCCTCTTCCTCTTCCTCTTCCTCTTCCTCTTCCTCTTCCCCGGCTGCCACCACTGCTGCCTGTGCATCCAGGGGGAAATTCCCTGTGCTTCATGTCCTGGGGTCAGTGGCTCAGCCCGATTTGACTGCTGGTGCATCAGTTGGACCCTGGATCAGCGTTCCTCCAAGGTGCAGCAAATGTTAAGCAGATGTATCAACAGTAAAGGTATTTTTTTCACGGCTGTTGAAGGTTTGTTTTCATTAAGTATTCTGGAAACATTGCTCTTCGTGCCGGAATATTTGGGTTATGGAGAATACTGCAAGCTCTGAAATTTGCTTTTTTTTTTTTTTTTTTCATTTTTTCTGACTTGAAAGGCTGGTTTTTATAACAGGTCAATTTCAGACCATTTGATATTGATATATGAAGATCCTCAGGGATTATTGTAATGCATTTTTCATCCTGCTGTGATAGTATCATATAAGGAAAATGGGACTGACTGTTAAGTACAAATTGAAAAAGACATGGTCATTTAAGATAACTCCTTATCTGTATACAAGGAAATGGTATCAGGGAAATAGACCACCAGTTGACAGAAATAAATTTTGCCTCAGGCTCCTCCTTCTTTTCCTCAGCTACTCAGGTTTCCCTTCTCTTCCCATCCCTTCCTTTATTCAATTAGACTTATTGCCACCTCTGGGCAGGCAGGATGTGGACCTGCTGCTGGACAGGGCTCAGCAGGGTGGGGACAGCCCCCAGCCCCACGGACCTGGGACCCCGGTCCTGGTGGCACCACTGGCTCCACTGGAGATGTTGGGATGAGCTCCTGCAAGGGACATGTGGAGTTTATTTGCCTGTGTCTGGATGAGCTGGAACAAGTGGGGGAACTTAATGAATGATTTCTTTAGTCAAGTGAAAGCTGTTTGTTTTTATAGGCCTTATAAAAAGATAGGAAACAAACTCAATAAGCCAAGTCACACTCAATCCAGCCTTTTTTTTTTTATTATTATTTTTATTCCTGGCATTTTATTGAAGCTCACTCTATTTTAACAAGCCATGAACCAGGGCTTATTATGAAGGTGTAACAGTGTCAGTGGGCACTCTTAGGGCTCTCAGGACCAGTGCTGCCCTGCCAGCACCTTCCTGCAGACAGTCTGGCCTGCCACTGGCTGCTGGGGATTGCTGGAGAGTCTTCTTCCCAGAAAGCTGCAAAACCCATTTGAATTTATGATCGTTTTGGAGTCTGAACAGGAAAAGTGTATTTTTCCAGATACTGTGAGGTAATCACAGTGTGATGACATATGTTGCAGTTCCCTGTGTTCTGCCACACGCTGTGCTGAGCACAGTCTCTGAAGTGCACTTTCTTCTCCTTGGTGATTATGATCTCCCGTTTGGACTCCCAGCATTTTGACCATTAGTAGAATGAGGGCGATTACAATTTGGCTTAAGGCACCGCAGTCAGAAGCCAATGTTTAGAGACAGTGGTATAAGAGAAGTCCCATAATTGGAGCTGTAGTTTGCCAGAGTATCTATTGCTGGCACCAAATCCTTCTTGGCGCCGCACCTATTGTAGCTGCACTTTGGCCCACACCTTGTTTCATACAGAGCCTGCAATTAAAACACAATCAGTTGTGCTTGTCCTGCCCCCACAGCAGCTGTGCAGCCCGAGCAGGGCTGGAGGTGTCTGTGGGTTCAGAGGCTGTGCCTTGGCCAGGCCTCACCTACAAATTCAGATGAGAATGTCTCAAACTTTGATTTATGTCAAGGCTGCCCCAGAGCAAAATCCCTGCACTGCACCATGGCATTCCTTCCCAGTCTCCCAGGACTTTGGGATTTGTGTCTGTGGCTCTCAGGTTCCCTTTATGCTATCCTTGGGCACCTATTGCTTTTTGCAATGACACTTTTTTTTGTATTTGTTACCTTGTTGGATTGTTTTTTCTGTGGTCTCTTTCCCAGTAGTGATACCAAGGGACACAATAGCCTTGTGGTGCTGCTCAGTTCTTCCGCCTGAGGTTCCACAGCTCTGCAACAAGAGCAAGTGCTGCTGCTTGAGAAAGGGCTGTGGGGAGGAGACCATTCCCTCTTGGGAGAAATGTTATCCCAGCACCCATCAGAGCTAACTTTATCCCAGCATCCCATTTACAGCCCACACCTGCTGGATCTGGGCCTTTCACTGAGCCCGTCACTGTGTGTGACTGCCTCAACAGTGTGCTTTATAATTAAAATATTATAGCAGGAAATGTTGACTATCTTCCAAATATGCCAGGAGGCTTCTGTGTGCACGGCTTGAAGCATAAGCTGGCAGTGAAGGCTGGTGCAGAGCAAGACAAATGGGTTTGTGTTGGGCTGCCTATTGTCTCCTGCTCTAACATCTCTCTAATTCACAACCTGCTGCTGGAGCTTGCATAGCCCTAATTTCCTTCACACCTAATTGAACTTTGTTTTAAAGCCCTTTGTCTGACTAATGTCCAGAGCGCTCTAACACGGGCTCTTTGGCCTTTCATTCCGGATCTCCATCAATATTTACGACGGGAGGCTTTGGAGGAGCCAGGACTGCTGCCTGGAGAGGGCTGGGAGCTGGATGGGACATGGCCTGGAGGTGGGTGCCTGGGCACGGGCACATGGCCCTGGCATGGAGTGTAAACCCAACACCCCCCTTCTGCTGAACAGAGAGACTGAATCCTGCAGAAAGCATCCCAAGACTCAGCTCCACACCAGGGAGGGCCCTGGCCAGCAGCAGCCACCGGTGGCCCCAGCTGGTGCCCTGAGGTTGCCACCGTGGGGTTGTTTGAGCCTGTCTCTTCTTTAGGAGCTGCTTAAGACTGTACAAGGAGATAAGCAAATTCTATGGCCTTAAACATCTGTGGGATCTGTGGTTCTCCAGACAGCCATCAAGGTAGGGCTAACAAGGACACCGTAAACAACGAGTCAGGTATTTCTATTGCAGAGATCCTTGTCTCAGCCTCTCCCCTGGGAGAAGCGCAGACAGCAGGTTTGTTAAGAACGCTGCCTTTTTTTTTTTTTTTTTTTTTTTTTTTTTTAAATAATTTTTTCTAAGCGAAATTCTTGTTTTCCTGCTATTGCTCAGGAAACTGAACATTATTTTGTCCTTGCTGGCCCCTGAGCTCCTGCTCTTACTGGTGGGGTGGAAAAGGCTCCACAGACCTCTTGGCACTTGGGCAGGGGGTCGGGGACCATGACACACGCAGCTCCCGTCGGGAGAGCCCTGCAGACACCTGGATAACGAGAGCTCCCACGGGGGGGACGGGGATGGGGACGTGTAAACTGGGGATGCAAAACCCAGAGCAGGACGAACATCCTCCCCGGCACTCGCAGGACAAAGCTGATGCTTGGCCAGCTCGGAGCTCTGGGGTTTGGGAGTCCCCCTGTCTGGGACAAGGAGAATCCAGCCAGAAACGGGGGGCAGTGGCAGGACGGGGGGTGGGGAGACCGGTCCTGCCTCTCCCCATCGCCGCTGCCACCCACCCCAGGGCCTCCCGGCTCCTGAGATGGGTCTATCGATTTATCAGCTGTTCCTCGGGGCTGGAAGGGAGGATAATCCTCATTAACACACCCATTATTGCTGCTCCTCGGGAAAGGGTTCTGATTTAATTCTAGCTGTTGAAAAGAAAAGTGCTTTTGAATTAGTAATGTTTATCTAACACAGAAAACTCCGGGTCACCTGGGAGAGTTTACAAGTGGTGTCTTGTGTTTTGGAGGAAGGGGGAAAAAAGGGGGTTTTAAGAGGCAAAACTGTGTCCTGGTCTGAGCTGGAGGTTACAAGACTGCACAGGCTGCATAGCCGCTGCTTCAGGACCATCCTGGTGATTTTCATAGGGCTGGAGGATATTATTCTCTCTGGCAGACTCATCAATACTTTTAATTAGCTTTTTTTTTTTTTTTTTTCCCTGCTTCCATTCCCTTCATAGATATCAGCCTCTTAACAGATCTGAGTACGTTTTGAACTGCCATATTCAATGCCATTTAAATCACTTCTCAAGGGCACTGGGCCAGGGATGTGCAGTGGCAGTTTAAAAGGATTAGAGCCCTTTGTTTTTTCACAAGTGGTTCAATTTACAAAAGATCAGGGTTCAAGACCTGCACACTATAAAGTGACTTAAAGCCATGAAATCTATTTCTCACTAATTCTAGATTACTCTCTACTTAGGAGCCCAGGGTGCCAAAAATGGTGGGTTTTGTTAAAATGATATGAAATCCTAATGCAAGTCCTTTTAACTGCTATTGCATAGTATACAGTGTCATGCAAATCCCGGACCGATGCGAGCAATTATGCAGCAATGAACGTGATCATTTCGATTAAACCAACACGTGTTTTCAAAGATTTCATTTGAAGCAGATAACCGTAAAACTTTGTCACTGAGCTTCTCCTCTCGGGCATACGCACAATGCCTTAAACACCCCACGTATCTCTTTTGTAAAGTCTGAGCATTAATTGCCCACTGCTTATTCAAGCAAAGCCCCCATTGAGGCAAATAGGATTTTGTCTGAATAAGGACTGCAAAATTGGACCTCTTGTCTGTGGGGGAGAGATAGGAGACCTAGCTGTATTTTAGGGTCTCCGGCTGCAAAACTGGAGCATTAAGGAAGATGGGCTTTCTGTTAAAGAAGTTTTATCTTACTCAGCATCGTACTTGTAATTTGAAATGGAGAGAACCGGTGGCCCACGCGATCATGAATAAAGAACAGTGGGAGAAACTGGGTCAGGCTGGCAAGAAGGTAGGAGCTGCCCCGATTGTTTTTCTCCCAGCCATTAGCTTCACAAGAGAATCCTTTTTCTCACTGGACGACTGTACTTTATTTTTCTAAAGCAGTATCCCTCTGACAACCAAAAAGGAATACTGCATCTGCAAATGAATGGTGCCTGCAAAGAGACAACATGAAATTTTTAAAAAGCATGGTAATAAACGCTATTCAAAAAAACACAATCTCTGAAAAACACGGCCTATTGAAATGACAAGCCGAAAATCATTTGCTAAGCACTGAAATGGCCCCTTTTGTCACCCCAATCCTTCTGTTGACAGTTACCTTTCAATCCTACAATTGTGCAGTAAGTACTGATTTTTATTCAATGTTCTATTCACCCTGCGTATTAATGAAAAGAAAAAAACTTGTAAGAATAGCCTTTAATAGGCTGATAGACAAGGCTCCCCTATTCTCCTGCTAGAGCTCCTCTTATCAGCTTCTCACAGTATTGCTTGCTTGCTCAATTCTTTCCCTTTTCTAAACTTTGCTCACCCATCTGGGCTTTTTCTCAACTGAGATGGAAACATTTTTATTTCAGAAGTCTCACTGACCTTTTCTTCTCCCCAAGACAGTGCGTTAGGTAAAGCACTAACCTCAGACCAACCTTTTTGTTCGGCTCAAAGAGTACGAGGAGCAGATCTGCTCTCAGCTCATCTGAAGGGAGCAGTGATCTGTGTCCCAGGCTGGAGGAGTTGTGTCCCCAAAGCCTCCCAGCTCTGGAGGGCCAGGGGTGCTGTGGCAGCAGCCAGAGGGGCGGCAGAAACCCCATCCCCAGGGACAGGACCGGAGCTCACCCGAGGTCACCCTGCTGGGTCTGACTCCCACCATCCTCCCCACGCTCCCCACTGGGGGTGGCTTTTCCTGGGCTTGTCACAGCTGCTGCCATCTTCAGCCTGACTCTTCCCATCCCTTGGCCAAAGCAAAAGCAGCTGCTGGTTTTTTTTAGAAACACTGTTAGAAAGTGTCTGATGGAAGCTGGGCAGAGCTCTCCCTGGCTGAGAGCATCAAATGATGATTCCCCCCGAGTTCACCAGGAAGCAACATACAGCTTAGCCCAGACCTAGCAATTGCATTTATTTCAGTTCGAATAAACTTTGTAGCATGAAGGGACACAAGAGGATGCCAGGGTACAGGAGGGGACCCGAGGAGCCCCTCGGCCCAGGGCAGTGAGGGAGTTTGCCCACCTCCAGCCCTCTCCCCGATGGGTCCATCCCCCTGGCTCTCTGGGGAGAGCCCTCCTCCTGCTCCACCTTCCCCACTCATGCAGTTTTTTTCTTTCCAGTAGGGGAATTCAGCACATAACTATCCAGGACTGGAAAAATGTAAACAGTCTGTGTTACATGTCTTCAGATTACAGCCCTGCTGCTCCACACATGTGCAGCTGATAGAAGCCCTCTGCCAGGGGAGGCCCCAGCCCCAGCAAGCAGCCCTGGCTGCCTGGTGCTCCCTGCCCCAGGACCCCGACCCCAGCACAGCCCTGACCCCCTGACACCCCCCAGGTCCCCCTGACACCCCCCAGGACCCCCCTGCCCTCCCACACCCTGCTGGCACCTCTGCCACCACCCAGGGCAGCCAAGGGGCTGGCAAACATTAAAGAGGAGAATTCTACTTGGAGGTTGTTTGAATAGAGGAAATTGTTTTACATTGTGATGCAATATTTCCACACCGGGGTCTCATTTATGCAGCATATTAAAGTCAACACACTGCACATCTATCTCCATAAGGAGCCAGGCCCATTATCCCAGTTACTTTTAAGCAGTCTTTGGCTCAGTCCTGACGTGCCTGCCAGTGCCATATATCATGGGGAATGCAGTTCTTTAAACTGCAGTTCATGATTGATAGTTTAACCTTTTTCTCTGAGGTTAATTCGATATATGCTGGTGTAAACTATAAACCAAAGCTCCAGCCTGTCGGGAGGAGGTAATCTACATGGCACTCTTGATGAGATCTCAGGTGCTGCAGTAATTACACTGTACTCTCCTCCTCCCTCTGCTGCTTCTCTCTCCAGAGAAGGAGGAGAGAAGGAGAAGGAGGATGATTAGGAGGAGCCACTGGTCACCCACCAGCACCCAAGAGTCCATCTCTAGCCCTGCTGTGGATGCTGATGCCCAGCTCAAGGGGTCACCTGAGGCTTCTGCACACACTGCCTCCCACAGTGTCAGTTTTCCCTGGATAGGGGATTTTGATGGGATTTTGCCCTGGCTGGGCCCTCGCTGTTCCTGGACAGGTTCTAGCCCAGGAGAAGAACAGGTCCCTCAGGAGGGACCTGAGGCCCTGGCTGGCCCTTCAGCTCTCTTGGCTTCTTTATTTTGCTTTTCTCTCTTTAATTTGTTGCTTTGGCTTCTGGGGTGGAAAGCTGAGGGTGTTTGCCATTTTTCATACATCTGGCCTGTCTGCAGCATCTTTATAAATGGAAGTGGAGGATACCTGGTCCCAGAGCAGCCTGCACCATGGAGCCCCAGGCCGTGCCCCATTAGTATTGGAGATTTTCAGATGTCAGCTCTTCCCAGACTTTCTTTCCTCTGATCAGGGACCTCTGTACGGATGTAGCCCAGAGCTACAGGATGGATCAAGTGTCCCCTCCCTTCACTGGTGGGATGCAGGAAACCCTGTGACTCTTCCCAAGCTGGAAGGAGGTTTGGTGGCAGCAGGGTCTGTGCAGGGTTTGCACACATGTCAAGGCCTTCCTGGGGTGCAGGACCTGGGTGCTGCTTGTCCAGTGGCAGACTGTGTGTGGCACAGCTGGGACCTGGTACCACTCTTTAAGAATGGCTGTGGCTCAGGCATCTTTTTGGCCTCTGTCCCCAAAGGCCCATTATTTCCATAGGAACTAACTATTTCTGTTCAAGATCAATACGATTTTGTGGAGAAAAAGGAAGAATTTTAAAGGCTTGGTTTAATTTAATCTATTTCTTTGCAGGACGCTCCCTTTGGTAACAATAGGAGTTCGATTCCTGCCAGAGCAGACTCCTTAATTAGACCCCACAAAATGAACAGTAACGTGTCTCTGGGCTGAAATTCTCCCTTTCTGGAGCTTGAAGAAAGGAGGGAGTTTCTAACTCATAATTGCATCTGAATGCAAATGGCTGTGCCAATGTGAATATATTAAAAGCAGCAGCGTCAGCAATCACTGTGAAAAAAAAATACATACAAATGAGGCACTAGCTTATTGCTCCATTTGGATGCTGTGAAATGGCACCTTATTGTGTTATTATAAGATTTCTTGCTTAGTTAACAGAAAATGCTTACAATTAAGTCTGAACTCATTTAGTGCTCAGACTAATTCACATTAGAAAAAGGATGTGACCTCGGGTCCAGATCCCTCTCCTGTGGCTCTCGCTGTACATGGAGGTGGCACATCTCATGGTGGTGGGGCCAGGGAGATGGCTCAGGGAGCTGTGCCATGTCCCCAGCCCTGGCAGTGAGCAGTGTGGGGACACGGCTGGCATGGGCTGGGGCTGTGAGCTCAGCTCCTGGGGCTGCACATGAGTGGGGGGTTCTGATGCTCCCTGTCCTGCTGATGAGCCAGGGAGGGGTGGGCTCCCTGGGTTTTCTCCTCTGAATTCCCTGGGCCAGCGTGGTTCCTCCCTGATGCTCCATGAGTACAGAGGATGCTGTGACTGCTCAGTGTTTGGAAAAAACAGGCAGCCAAAACTGTGGAAACCATTGAGCTTAATCTTCTTGCCCTTTCTTGTGATGCTGTGAAATATCATCCCTGGTTCTTTGCGAGAAGGCTATGAGATAAATGAAGAGATGTTTGTGTGTATATCAAACACTGATGATCTGCCTTGTAGAAAAGCCTCCCTGGCACATCAAATAAACATTGTCTTCCAAGCACGATTTTCAACGTGGTAACTCTGGCAGGGGCCGTGTACTGTAGAATGAGAATAAGATAAATATTGGAAAAGAGTTGTGCTGTGGAAGGTTCAGTGTGCACCACAGAGTCAGGGGCTTTGCCTTAAACAATCAGGATTCAGACAGCAACCTTCATGTTAACATTTCCCAACTCTGAGTGCCTGGCTCTGGAACAATGACTATTGAATGATACAACTTATGGGTGATTTTAATTATTTTTTGCTCATTTGAGAGGGGCAGCTCGTTCCCAGGGGCTGTGAGGGCCTTTGCCCAGGTGGGCTGGGGGGAGACACACATGGAGTGGTTTTCAGCACGGTGCTGCTGTCTCTGGGATGCTGACCAGAGCATGGTTGGAAGTGAGCCCAAGTGTCTATGGCAGGCAAACAATTGCTTGACACAGCTCCATCCTGCCATCAAAGCTGGCTCCCTGCCCTCTTCCCACGAGCTTGGATTGATCCTGTTCTCCGGCACCCAGGAGGTGTGAACCAACCCCAGGGCTGGGTGGTGGACTCGGCTCCAGAGAGCTTTCATGCACAGCAAGGGCAGAAGAACCACCACGTCTGCCTCCTCCAGTGGCTCTTCTCATGAAGAAACACACGTGAGCAGAGTTCATCCCATCTGTGCACACAGGTGTTCTCCCCCATGAGCACAGCCCTGTGGATCCCCACGTTCCTTCCCTTCCTGGGTCCCACTGCAGGAATCCTCCCCCAGCCACCCCCGTGTCCACACAGCTCTTCTACAAATAGTCATTGCAGGGAGAGGCCTGTGGATAAATTATTATCGTGACCCTCATTCCAGTGTGAAAAACTTTCTCCAGCTGCTGAGTGAAAAAGTCAAAATTTGCATTTAAATAGGAGCCGTTCAGCAGTGTGTAACACACCCAGCCCTGTGTGGGGCAGGGGACCCTGGTGAAACACCAGTGGTGACAACACGGGGGGCCTGGGAAGCAGAACTCCTTGGGGTGAGAGCAGCAGAGCCCCATCTGCCCCATGGTGCCCACCCTGCCACATCACCACATGTTGCTGTTAATAACCAAGAGCATCTCTCCAGCCACAGCACCAGGCAGTGCTCCAGGGGCTGTGCAGGAGCTGGCCAAGGCAGCAAGGGCCATGCACCAAAGGAGAAGTGCCAAGTATTTTAGGAGGTATATAAATGAATTAAGACCCTTTTAAAGGTTAACAAGGTCCACTCTGTCTGTCATTAAAGTAACTTCATGCATTTAAATTTTAACAGTCAAACCAATTAGCAATAAAAACGTTGCATGAACTATATTTTATTGGATTCTGGTCAAGCCAGAATTGGTTAAATATATGATGCTTTATAGATTTTTTTTCCCATTTTCTCCCTTCATTTTAAATACAACCTGTATTTCCCAGTTGTGTCAAACATCAGTGCCCATGGCAAGGACTGAGCCCAGGGTACATCTCCATCATTGCTGCCACCACTCCGAACACTTTGGGGACACACACCCCGAAGCCCTTTCCTAGAAAAGGAGTAACCAAGAACATCCTCAGGTTGGAACAAGAAGTTACCCTACCAATGAAATAGCAGCCCTGCCACTGGGTCAGGGATGCAGAGAGGTGGAGCAGTTGTTTTCCTTACAAAAGCTGTAATTATCTGACCTTTTTATTTGATGAGGGGGGTCCTGGGGAGTGGCAGAGTCACTGTGCAGGTCACTATCCCCCAGCTGCTAGCACAGCTGTGCAGGGACATGGGGACACAGGGGTGTGTGCAGGGCTCCTGGCATGTCCCTCAGCCAGGCTGCCACGTCCCTGCTGCTCGTGGCCAGGTACCTGTGGGCCAGCAGGCATGGGGCTGGGGACACGGGGTGGTGGGGGTGACAGCCAGGGCCACCCTGCCCCTGACCCCAGTGTCCCAATGTGTTTGGCAGGAAAACACTGGAGTCTGAGTGATACATTTCCATGCAGAGCCACCCCCAGAGGGACCCGACAGAGCCCCTTCCCACCCAGACGGGCAGTGAAGGAAAATCAACTGCACAAGGAATGCTGAGGCAGCAAGTTCCAGGCCCCAGCAAAAATTACAGGATTACAGCACATCTTGTGCCCATAATAAGGACCATGTGAACCAGGATGTTTGCATAATTGTTGCTGTTGGGCAGCCAAGCAACCCCCGGAGTGTGCTGCAAGGGGATGGGTTCAGAGGAGACATGGGTGGTACCTGAATGATGGGACCTCAGAGCAGACATGGGTGGTACCTGAATGGGTGGGATCTCCATCAGCTGCCCAGCTTGCTGCAAACACCAGCACCAAGAGCTCCAAACCCCCTCACAAATGCTCAGTGCATCGTGTTTTTACTTTGGTGTGATAACTTCTTTCAGCAGAGGGAAGTGCCCAGGGTGACTTGGAGCAAGACTCAGACCTGCTCCCAAAGAAATCCAAGGAGAGATTTTTCCCAGCTGTGCAGACTGCAGAAGGCTTTCTTTGGAGCAAGGGGGAAGTGACAAGCAGTGCAGGGAGAAAACAAGATGCTCTGATTGGAAATCTGTGCCTGGCTGAGTGTCAGCAGGGCAAGCCAAACAGGAAGACAGTGGAAAAGTTCTCTGCACATGGGCACAGCAGCATTTATCCCCCCATGCCCCCAAAGCCCTGCAGGCAGCAGGCTGCCCAGGGACTCCAGAACCAGATTCGTAAGCAGCAAATGGGGATGGCAAAGGAACACCAGGACAGAGCCAGGACAGAAGGGGTTTGCTGTGGAACCAGCCAGCTGTGGTCTCACTAAGGAGCTGGTGCTGCCAGGATATCTGGGATGAGCCCATCAGGAACGGTGGGCTGGGGCATTAAAGCCTCTTTGATATTTATCAAAATGAAAAATTTTTAGGGAGGGAATAAAGGGGGGAGTGGAGGCTAATTCTCAGCAGAACTGCTCCAAGGGTCTGCACGTCCAAGCTGCAGCTCCAAGCACCCCTGAGAGTGGTTTTGGAAACCAGATGTGGAGGAACAGTGGGGGGGAGCAAGGGGCTGGTGCCTGTTCATAATTACTCTTGATTTTGTGCGATGACATTGAGATTGTAGGCAAACATGAAAGAACACTTGTGGGGACAGCAAGGCTCACGCCAGCCAGTGGATTAATAAAGCATGACTGACATGCAGGGAGCAGAAAGGCGCACATGGAAGTGGTTTGGAGGGGGTTTGATGTTCCACAGGCCCAAGGAGACCCTGGCTGATGCTGCTGATCACCCTGCCCCCCAGCACAGCCATCGGAGCACCACATTTGGGAAGCTCCCAGCCCTTGAGCACCGTGTGATCAATAAATCCTCCCTTGGCTGTGCCCAGGGGAGCCCTTGGGCCATGCAAGCAGCCTGGTTCCAGCACAAGCACTCCCAGCAGGACTGGCCAGGCACAGGCATGGCACCAGCACCCAGGGCAGTCTGGGTCTGACACTTCTCTGCCCTTGGACACGAGGGAAACTGCAGCTGGTGGTGAGGAGCAATTAGCCAGGTCTGCGGGAAGTGGAGAAGACCCCCACGGAGTGGCAGTCTTAAAAATTAGTTTAATCGAGTTTCTTCACTCTTTAGGGAAGCAATAAAGATAAAGGTTGATCATACAAGCACCACGTTTCCAGTTTCAGTAACAGCATCGTGTCTTAGCAGCTGGAACGCATTCCTCAGAGGAACTTGGCTTTCCCCCACCCCTCCAAAAAGGGGCTTGCATAAACATTCCTGCTCAGCGCTGTCCCCGAGCTCTGTGTCCCCAGCATCGGTCCATGGGTAACACATGGCAGATTCTCATCCAGAGCCTGAAGTTAACAGCGAGTTCCACCAGCCCAGTATCCAGGGCTGCTGCGGGAGATGAAGTCTTTCCTTCCGCTTTGTTCATCCCAGTGGAGCATTCAGGGATGTAGTTTGGGAGCAGCCTCCAGGAACGCTGAGCAAACCTCCCACCAGAGCAAGGCACTGGGCAGTCCCGGCAGAGAAATGGTTACATTTAAACGTTAACCATTTTCCGTTGAGTTGGAGCAATTAACAAGTAATCAGATTAACAAAGTACTCTAGTCTGGATAAAAGGATTTTTCCTTTAGTAATTGCCCTGTGGCATGCACAAAGCTGGGATTTAGGGACGGGATCAGAGCTGCAGGCTGGGGAGCGGGTCTGCCCCTGGGCAGCCCACCCGGAGGGGTGCAGGCAGCGCCTGGCACCAGCACCTCGCACCCCGAACCAGGTTCCGGAGTTCAAAGCAGCTGAACCTCCCCTTCCTCCCAGGGGTGCCGGGCTGGTGTCGGGTTCCAGGCGCATCCTGGGATCCAGGTATGACCCGTTCTGAAGAAGCTGAACCTAGACCAGCCCTGAATCCGGTGCTGAGCAAGGTTTCACCCAGCAGGTGGGTTTGTTCAGACCTCTGGAGAAAGTCAAACCCTCCAAGTCAGGCTGGGTGAGGGATGTGGGAAGCACAAACCCGGCTCTGCCCGGGACAAAACGGGCTCACCTCAGTCCGCGGCTGCCCCCGCACACTGGCATCAAACCTGGAGAAACTGTTGCGATATTTAATTAGTAAAATAATGAGAAAAGGAGTGTGTGAATGGGAGACCAGAAGAACAGATGGGCAGCAGGGGCTGCCCAGCTCCACAAGCAAATTCCAGACGCTTCTAAGATTCCGTGCACCAGCAGGGTTTGTTTTGTTAGCGGTTTGGCATCCTTCCTTTCTTAACCTTTGTCTTTTTTAGAAGCAGCCTTGCTGGGTGCACGGCTGGGAAAGCACCCAGCAGCCCTTCTCCTCTCACCTGCTGGTGCCAGCAGCTGCCAGGCTCTCCAGCGCCCTCGGGAATTGTTTTGCTCCTTCCTCTGAGTTCAAACCACAGTCCCCACCTCTGTTCTTCATCACCATAGGTCAAACCGAGCTGCAGCCTGTGGTTCGGCTGCCTGTTCACTTAGCTCGGTGTGGCCAGGAAGGGGTCAGTTCTCCCAGGGACACAGGGACATCCCCGGGGCAGCTCTCACAGCCCTGTGTGCAGGGACATTCCCCACCGGGACAGGGACACTGCTCTTGGTGGACCAGGGCAGAGATGCTGCAGGTGCAACAGTGATGCCCAGCCCAAGGAAAGACCCAGTATAAGCCATTAGCAAATCCAGGATCTGCTCACACTTCTGGAGGAAAACTACTGGTCAAGTGGGAGGACACCTCTGAGAAGACCCCATGCCCCCCACAGCCGGGAGCACCCATGTTCAGCCCCTGCCAGAGGACCTGGGGGGTCAGCCTATTGCATTTAGCAGAAATGACACCAGGAAGCCCATAGGAACACGCAGCACATGAGCAAGCAGCCAGGGGGCAATGGCCACCACGATGAGACCCAACAACCCCCCCTCCTCACTGCTGCCAGACCTTCATCCCCCACTGCATCAGCCCCTTATACCCCACAGCTGGGCCTGGGCCTTTTGTGGATACAAAAGTTCTGGGCCCCTCAGGTCAGGAAGGAGATTGAGGTGCTGGAGCAGGTCCAGAGAAGAGCAAGGAGGCTGTGAAGGGATCCAGCACAAGTCCTGTGAGGAAGGGCTGAGGGAGCTGGGGCTGTTCAGCCTGGAGAAGAGGAGGCTCAGGGGAGACCTCATCACTCTCTACAACTCCCTGAAAGGAGGCTGTAGCCAGGGGGGGGTTGGTCTCTTCTCCCAGGCAGATATCAGTAAGACAAGAGGCCATGGGCTTAAGCTCTGCCAGGGGAGGTTTAGGTTGGATATTAGGGAAAAATTCTTTACAGAGAGGGTGATCAGGCATTGGAATGGGCTGCCCAGGGAGGGGGTGGATATCTGTGTGTGTGTCTGTCTGTCTGTGTCTGTGTGTCTCTGTGTCTCTGTGTGTGTGCCTGCTGTGGGGTGGCCAGGCCAGCTGGGTATGGATGCTCTCCAGAGCAGTAACACTCAGTGCAGAGCTGTTTTCTCCAGGCCAGGATTATCATAATGATCTGGGTAGCCAGCCACAGCTCCAATCCTATTACTCCATTAGTATGGGCGTTATAAGGTGACACTCCACATCTGCTTGACAAAATGCAGCTTCAGACATTGAGCTGAGCATTTTAACTGAAAGGAATTTGGTTTTCACTTGAAGAGGATTCTCTATTATTATTGGCTTATGGCTGCTTAGAAATAAACAGCAATAAATACTCTGCCAATTTACTTTCAGAATGTTCTCATTTGAAACACGCCATGCAGAAAAATATTAACAAAATAAACTCCTAGCTTATAAAAGGCTAAAGAGAGCTTTTTTTGGAGTGTCAATGTTTGTAGAAGTATTTTCTACAGAAGCTGCAATTTGAATTAAGCAGCCATTGGTAACACTCTTCCTCGGGGCGAGCCACTGGGGATTGCTGCAGACATCCACTGCCTGCTGGCAGCTGTGGGAGCAAGGAGCAGCCCTGGCAGAGCAGAGGGGTGGCAGAGCATGCCTGTGTTTGGAAGCCAGGGGAAACCACTGAGCATCAGGTTTAGGAAGGGTCTGAGCACACAGACAGACCCCGCCAGTCCCCAGGGACCCTCCAGCAGCCATCTCCTTTTACATCTCCCCATTGTGTACTGAAAATGTGCAGGCTGTGTCCTCCAGCTCTGAGGTATCAGTGTGCAAGCTAAGAAGGATACTGATGCCTTGACACTGCACCTAACAGAGTTGTATTGTTCTTGTAATGAGCCCCGGCTCGGGGACGGAGGCACAATGCTTACACAATTACATTACTACAGAATAGGATTGCATTAGTTAATGGAGATGACCTCCAAAGAGGAGTATTCTCCTCTTATTAATTTAAGATAATTACATTAAGTTCCCTTCTCAAACTCAGCCTAAGAGGGTGTTTTTTCCATGGTCTACAGCACATCTGTTCCCACATGGTTGTTTTAGATTCCTGGTCAATGACTATTGTTGATCTAAGCACAGGGGGTATCCCATGTGTGCCCAGGGGGAGATGTGGGGCTCACAGAGGGGCTGGAAGCACACAGGGGGATCTGCCTAGTGCAGTCAGTGGTCACCAGAGCACAGAGCCTGGAGTATCCAGCTTTTCCTGGGTGTGCAAGGCCTCCAACAGTCACGGAGTAACCTACAAGAAGAGATGATGCCCAGGATAGAGCCTTCAGGGAAGAGCTGCATTTTAAGGTGCTACATGGCCAAAGCTCTGCATCAAGAGGCATTCATTTGGGAAGGGGACACAAAGCCCACTCTGAAAGCTGCGTGCCCATGGAAGTCCAGTTTTTCCTGACTGGGAGACAAGCCTTGCTCCTCTGCTCCCCTTTCCTAACTTGGCATGTGTTAGTCCAGTGCCAGCCCAGGAGGTGCTAAGATGATAAAGTGTGAAAGCCTGAAATAAAGCTTAACACGGAGTTTGGAATGGAGTTGTTCAGCATTATTGGCTTGTAAATTGTTCCTGTGATGAGATTTAGTAAAAGACTGAAGAGGTCTTTTGGCAGTGGGAGAGTATTTATGATGCTTTTGTACTGGTACACGAACACTTGCTTGTTTTCCCTGTGTTTGTGGCTGCCCTGGAGGCTGTGTCCTTGTTTATTAGTACTTTATATACACGTGTGCCAGGGAGGCTGGGGGCTTTTCCAGCCCTCCTGTCCTCAGGCACTTCACTACAAAGGGGAAAGATAAGAAAACTGGAGGTTAGGAGTCCAAGGAGCAATGCCATGGTTCCCACCCCACATGTTTTGGAGGGGCTGCTCCCCCCCAGAGGTGCTGTACTCACAAAGCTCAGTTAGGTCCCCACGGTGGGAATCCAGGGATGTGTGAGTCCACAAAGGGCACAGTCCTCCTCCAGAGAATAACTCTGTGTGTAACTGCCCAGCCCAGACCAGCAGACCTGACACCTCTGTTCAACCTTTCTAAGGCAGGAAGAAAAACCTGTGTCTGAGCACAGGCTGACACACTTTTCAGGAAAGAATTGTGCCCCTGGGATTTCTGGAATAAGAGCTGTAGCAGGTTGCAGCGTTGCTGTCCTGGTGGTGTCAGGCCAGATGGGACAGGCTGCCCCTGCTGGATACTGAGCTGCCTGCCACTGGGAATCACCCACTGGGGATGCAGACACACTTGGGACTCCCCTGGTGGTACTAACGAGAGGAGGGAAGCTGAGCTGGAGCCTGGCAATGAGCACAGCCAGCACTGGCAGGGGTTGGCAGAACACCCAATGTGCCTGCTGGCAGGTTCTGAGGGAACAGGCACCAGTGCATGGGGGAACCACAGGATCAGTCCTGCCCTGGCACCCTGGGGACAAGCAGTGCCCATGGGAAGGGACTGCAGCCACTGCCCCACTGCCCAGCTCTGCTCCAGCTCCTGCTGCTGATGGGGATGGGTGCCTGGCAGCAGAAAAGCCCTGGGTGTCCCTCCTTACCTCCCCAGTCTGACCATGGGCACCTGAGACCCTTGGGAAGGGATCTGCAACCTGGGGTCACTGCAGGATGGGGCTGGGCTGTGGGATGGGCTCCCCGGGACCCAGTGTGCAGAAACCTTGATAGAGAGGATGTCCCCTGGGCAGGACAGGGGCAGGGCCCTTGGCTGGGCTGCCCAGCTGAGCTCTCCCGGGAGCCTTGGGCTGCCTGGAGATGCTGCCAACTATTCCTGGCTCCAGAGCTGGGCTCTGACACCGTATCCTCCCATCTGAGGCATCAGCAGGGTGGGACTTAGGCACTGTCACTGGGTTCATATAAAACGTGATGGATCTTACTGTAGTCCTTGGAGCCCACATTTAAAGATATTCTCTAGGCATCTATAAAACATGCTGGGGGTTGCAATTAAAATACCTGGGTGGTGACTGCATGCCCAAAACCCTGCTTTGCCTCCCTCTTCAGTTTAGAGCAGCTTCATGTAAACTTTGTTTTGCAATAGCTGTTTAAATAACAAGCTGCCTTCAAAGGAATGTATTTAGCACAGAGGTATTGCCCCCTCACAAGCACGCTCTGAATGTTTGAATGATTTCAGCTGGTTTGGCTAGAGTTCCCTGTGATATCATGATCTGACTGCTGCTTTCTGGAGTTGGTGTGCTGGGGCTCACAGCTCTCCCAGTTCCCACTGCCAGCGGGGCTGGTTCCGTGGTGACCATGTCCTGCAGCAGGTGACAGCCCAGGCTGCTGCTCTGCCACCAGCTCTGGGGGGTTTCCTGTCCTGCTCACCCACCCCCCTGTCCTGATTGGAATTACTGCTTTAATGGTCACTGTGGCAGGGGAGGCCACTCTTGCCTGGTCATGGCCCTGACCTGGTATTTTCCCTGTCAATGCACATGTGTGACCCAGACAATTTAATATTAACAAGGCAGCTCCAGGAGGCAGTGCCTAGGCTGATTGATGAACCTGGTGTCTTCCACAGAGCAGTGCAGCCACAGGGCTCACAGAAGCAGTTGCTCTGATGGATGCCTGAGACAGGCAGAGGCTGGGGCAGTTTCCTGAATGGGAAACAAATATTGACCTTTTCATTTTCCGGAGCATTCCCCCTCACCCTGGCAGCCAGCTAACTTGTGGTGAGGCTGCCAGTGCCCTGGCCTGGGGAACAGAGCATCCCTGGCTCTCTCGGTGGGACAGAGCCAGTTCCTGGGATTATCTACTGGTTTCAGATGTTCATGAAGCTGTGAATCAACAGCTCTGGAGCTGACAGTATTTAGGCCAGGTCGTGGTCAGATTTCTGTGAATTTTTCAGAAAAAGTAATGGAGCAGCAATTTATGGGCAGAAGGACAAGTGGAACATTCGCTTTCCTGTTACAAACATCCCCTCCTGACGGGGCCCCAGCCCCGGGGGGAGCTCTGGGGGCTGCAGAGGAGCATCCTGGCTGGGGAGCACCGGGCAGGGCCGCCCAGGAGCCCCGGGTCTGCCCAGCCCAGGATCGCCCGCAGAGCTCTCTCCTGACAAGGGCTCCTTTGTTCTGGAGCTGGCGAAGGGCTCACCTGAGGAGCCGGGCTGCTTCGGGGGGCTGTAATTAGCAACAGGAGAGGGGCCGTGCTCGTCCTCCCTGAGGCACCTCTGATCATGTCTCTGCAGCTCTCTACATTTTTTGCCCAGGTGGTGAGGCCGAGGGGGGTGGTATGAAGGGATGAGCTCCGCTCCCACCGTCCCCTCCTCACCTTCAGGAATGTCTGCTGCTCCCACCCCAGCACGTCAGAGCAGGGCACGAAGCTGCCTTGACTTCACCGTAAGAGGAAAGGTCTGAAAAAAGCCTTCAGACCCCCCTTGCACACCCATCCAAGCCAGACTGTCACAGAGACTGGGCTGCCGAGTTGCAGACCCGTTTCTCAGCCAGTTGCAGTGTCTGTAGAGAAAAGCTACCCCAGGGGTGGTTTTGGAGGGGCTGACACATATTGCTACTCCTGTAACCAAGATCTAAAGTGAACTCAGCCCACTTTACTCTTGGAGACTTATTTTTGACTCAGTGTTAGTTAGATCACTCTACCTCCCTTACTTTTTTCAAACTAATCAAGATGCCTCCTTCCACAGCCAGATGAAGGTAACTCGGTAACGAGAACATCATGCACAAAGTGAAAAAATAAGCTTTGCATTTACCACCAAATGCGAGCAGTTGTACAGTGAACTGTATGTATTTTCAGTGCAGAATTCCCCTCGATATTCCCAGAAGAATTTATAAGACTGCATTTTAATCTGGAGGACCGAAGGCTGCTCCTGGCTGTGGGGGTGTCGGAGCCCACTGCAAGCCCTCTGCCCCCAGCACCACCCCGTGGACTGAGCTACAGGCACAAGGTCTTTCATCCAGTCGGGAGAAATGCACGATTTAACAGTTTTCGGTGCTTTAAAATGCATGTTGCTGCCTCATTGGAGTCGTAGATGCAGAAGTCCCGCAGCCCAGAATGTTCAGGAGGAGTTAATCTGGAGGGTGGGATGCTGCTCCCGAGGGGGATGTCCTGGGACGGTGCCTGAGGGGGGCTGAGCTGGGGTGTTTGCACCCACGCCTGGAAGGACCCTGGGGTGGCTCTCTGTTGATTTTGAAGGACATTTCTCCTTGTTCTGGGCACTGACTGAGCACACCCGTGCCCGGTTCCAGGGCTGCCCCTTTGCTCTGAGCCCCACAATAAATACACTTACTGCCTTAACCCTACTTGAATCCAGGCTCGCTGCTTACTGCTCCCAGCTGGGGAAGCGATGTCCCCCAGCAGCCGGGACACCGCGGGTCCCGCAGCAGCCGCCAGTCTGCGTGGGTCGGTTCCGAGACTGCTCCCACTCAGCCCAGCTCGGGAGAGACGCGGTGCCGGGGGCAGGCAGCTGCCTGCGGGCTACAGCCTGTGCTGGCCACGGCTTTTCCTCCCAGTGCTGCTCACCAGAGAAACAAAGGGAAGCGAGAGCAGAGCGTGCAGCAAACGCCTGAACACGAGGCTTCGGCTCGGAGGGGCCGTGTTTGTGTCTCTGGCGTTAATTTGAATCAGCATCCTCGCCCAGCTCCCCTCCACGGCGGCCGCTTTGGGCAGGAGCAGGATGTGGCCCCAGTTCGAAGCTGCTGTGCAATACACACCCCCAGAGCATCTCCCTGTCTGAGACAGAGCGGGACTTTCACAAGCCTTTTGGGACAAAAGATAAAACCAGTAAGGAAGAAAACATCTTAGCAACAGAAAATGGGATTCAGAGAGGGCTGAGGTTCTGTCAGGTCGGGCTTCTCTCCCCAGATGAGCTCAGCTCCCTCCTCCCCCCCTCCCCAGCTCTGAAAATGCTGGAAATCGGGTCTGGGGGGCCTCTGGTGGGAGGGGGTAATGTGTTCCTGGAAATACCCAGGAGAACTTTCTCATCACAGTTCTCCAGGTAAAACCCTGTAACTTTATCATCCTCAAATAATTTGAAAAGAAGCCCCCTGTCCTCCAGGCACACAAAGAATAGCTTGATACGTTGCTAACAAAGCCTCTTAAAAGATAAAGAGCAAAATACAAGGCAAGGAGAGCATGCCTGGCAGGCAGACAGGAGCTGGCCGGTATAGGCCAAATTCTTTAGGAGTTGAGTTTCCGTTTGGGCTCAGCTTTCCCGCGGATTCTATACACCTAAAGAAAACAAACCGTAATCCTATCTGGGGCCCAGCACTCTATTTATTTCACCTGGTGAAAAGATCTTGCCAATTCCTCCATGCTGAAACCCAGCAGCTGCCCAGCAAGGGAGCTGGGCCATAAGTATGTTCTGCATTACAGAAAACTTGATATTAAACTCTAAGTGTGGTCTTGCAAGGACGTATTTGCACTCATACTGTGCAGGACATTCTTCCAGGTTTCTCTCCTGTTTCGCTGTGTGATTTGCATCCCACTCGCTGCTGTTCCTCCAGTAATCCCGTTACACAAACCCTAATCCGCAGATTACAGGCGGGGGAAGGGCCCGGCCCCCTCCCGGCAGCACGCTTCCCCTCGATTCAGGTGAGGAGCTGGGCAGAGGAAGGCACCGGCCAAATGGAAAACTGATAAACTGCTCATCAATAGGGTCCCCTCCCCTCCCTTTGCCTGACCCTCGGCTTTATCTCTTCCTTCCTCTCTGATTCCTGTGACTCCGGAGCAGCCGCAGGAGAGGGGCTCAGGGCTGGGGTGCAGCCCCCCGGCCAGCCCCCGGGGAAAAGGAGGTTTCACCCGGCTGCTGGCAGAGCCTTCGTGCCGGTGCTGCTCTGACACCGCTGGGCAGTACCGGCAGTACCGGCAGTACCGGCAGTACCGGCAGTACCGGGACCTCCCACCCGCACCCGCTGCGGCCGCAGGACCGGGCACCCCCGGGAGAAACGCTCCCACAGCAAGACAAGAGCAGTTGTGTTTCTGGCCAGCAAGGGAGACAAAAAGCCAAACATTTTCCACTCTCGTTTCTCTTTCCTGCGTTTTGTTACTGATACCTCCCCATGGGCACTGGAGCTCTGACAGACGAGCTCTGCAACGGATTAAAGGGTGACTGTGCTCAGCTGTCAGAGGTTGCCGTTCCTCCGCGGATGGTGCAATCGGATACTGCCCCTGCCCGGCCCCGGCCTCTGCACCAGCCCCTGGCTCTGCCGGGGCAGGCAGGGATGGACCAGCATCGAGGCTCGACCCTCCCCAGCCTCCCCCTGCATGGGCAGCGCTGTCCTGGGTCGAACCCTCCCTCCAGAGACCCGGGGACGGGGCCCTAAACCCACCCCCCAGGCACCCACAGGCACAGCTCCTTGGGTCCCACTCTCCGGGGACACAGAGGTGGGGGCTGCGGGTCTGCCCAGCCCCCTGCGAGCAGGAAGGGGGTTCTGTAAAGGGCCAGAATCTCTCAGAGCTTGCACAGAGCCACCGGAGGGTCCCCAGTGCCACCAGGCAACCTGCACCACCCCAGTCCCCTTCTCCTCTCCAGCTGCAGCTTCTAGCTGAGAGGCTTCTGTATCCCCTGTAATTAGTAATGCTCAGAAAATAAAAGCCTCAAGAATCTGCAGTATTATCACAGCCATTCCAGCCTTTCTTTGGAGACGGATGCTGTTGACAACATCTCCTTAGCTGCTTCCCAGGCTGATAAGCCACACCAGTATGCAAGGATGAATGCTGCGGAGATGCAATCAGCACTTCCACCACCAGGCTTCCATTCAGTCTTCAGCGGGACCAAAGAGAAAGGACTGCTCCTCACAGCTCCCACTCGCTGCAGCTTGGAACACAGTAATCTCTAGAGCTGTTGGGACAGTTTGTGCTTGGGTTCACTTGGTGTGCTCACCAACGACCATGGCAAACCAGGTCTGCTCTCTGGAACAGGGTCTGTGGGGCTGTGTGGAGTGTTGGTGTCAGCCCTGCATCACAGTTTCCCTTCCTGAGGAGATCCAAATTCAAGGTGGGTCTGGGAGATGTCACCTCTTTGCTACCCTGAGGATAGCTGCACTTAGCTGGCATCATTACCAAATCACAGAATCATTCTAGTAACAAGGGTCTCCACCACCATGAAGGCAGAAGAAACTGGTATAGGTGACTGTTTGACAGGTTCTTACATGGCCAGAAAGTGGGGTTTTGACTTCTCCAAAGTGGGGTGAAACCTGGTACAAACAGCCTGGAAAGGGGCAGCAGGGCAGTGGCAAGGGCTGTCACCCCAAGGGGACACCAGGAGCTGCAGAGGGAACACCAGCACACCTTGTCAAACAGTGTTTCCAGATTAGGTGGTGTAGGGGCCAAGCGGTGCCTTTTTGAGAAGCAGGCACAGCTTGCCAGCTGTTTGAGTCTTGATGGCTCTCAAATAACAAGATTAGGCAATTGCAGGCTACAGGAAGGATACCAGTAATTACTGCCTGATTGGTAAGAGCTGCAATTAAAGTGCAGTGCATTTCAAACTCCTGGAGCACTGGTCTGGTCCACCTCAAGTAGCCACCTCTCCATTTGGTTCTCATTTATTTACCTTTCCAGACACAACCTCATCTGTGCCTTGCTGCGCATCCTTACCAGCGGGTGCTGGATGTGGGCAGCTCCCGAGGCAGCTCCTGGGTGTGGGGCTGGATGAAGCTCTTGCCTCTGATGGGCATGGAGGATCCAAGCATGGAGGCTGCCACCTCCTGGGTGCCCTTGGGCTCCCCATGAGCTCTGTCCCACTGCTTCCCACCTCTGCCCTTGCTCTGGGAGCTCTCTGGGCTCTCTGGGCTGCTTGCAGTGCAGGGTGTGCTGCCAGATCTGGAGGGAAACACCCGATGGTTCAGCTCCCTTGGGACAGGTTCCACCTCCTCTCCTGGCACTGGTGGCTGCTCCCATGCCCTGCTGTGAGTGGGGGCTCAGGGGAAAGAGGACCACAGAAAGCAGCAGCAACCCACCCTTCCTTGCTGAGATGAGGTGATGCCCCTTCCTGTGGGGTGCCTGCAAACGCTGCCCCTTGACTTCCTGGAGAGCTGAGGAGAGAACTCTCTGAGATTGCAAATGCTCATATGCTTGTAGGTTGTTCATCTTCTATCTTTGGTGATTCAGTTTGTGTTTCAAAATGTAAAAAGGCCTCCTACGTACATGATGTCTCTATTGTATAAAAATATCAGCCGTGGTATTTCCAAAATATCTCCCCTTCCAGCAGTACCTCCCCCCAGGCAGTGCTGCAGCCACCACTCAGCTCAGGCAGCCACCTCCTGCCCAGCCAGGGCACCACCAGGCCCTGGACACAACGAGGAGTGCTGCTGTGCCTCAGCTGTAGGGGGATGTTCACTACAAGAAGGGCACGTTGGCAACCAGAGGATGGTTAATAGCAGTCCCCTGGATGGGCTGGGTTAGACTCAGCTGTGCTTGGAGTCAGCTGCTGGGATTGATGCCCCCCTGCCTTGCTAAAGGCGCTGCAGCCAAGTGATTAGTGTTTTCCAGAGGGAAACATCCATCACCTCTGGTGTTTGTTTATTCTCCAGCAGAGGAGCCAGCCTGCTCGTGGGGTGGGGGTGCGTGGGCTGGGGAACACTAGAGGGAAGGTGCAGGGTGATGCACTGCTTGGCACAGGCAAGCAGTCCCTCCAAGGGCTCCGTCCCTCTGCCTGCCTTGGCGTCTGTTGCTGATTCTCAGCCGCGGTGCAGTTCCCTCTCTGGTGGCCAAACATCACTGTACACTGCAGCTGCTCCTGCACAGGAGGAGGGATGGTTGTTAGAGGGACCAGTGCCCGTGGCTCTGCCTGCCTGACTCTCAGGCCAGGTCTGGGCTCTTTCCTCCTGGGTGTTGCACCAGAGCATATCCCAGTGAAGCTGTCCTTGCCATTCTGGTGCATGCCCAGCTAAGCAGAAGTTGGGTGCTCGCTGCTAAAAATGTTGCTTATTTCTAGCAGCTCCTTGTGAGGCAGGAGTGAGGGCAAGAAAGGAGCTTGATCTTCTTTAGCTTAAATTTTCAGGGTCAGCTGGCCAACAGTGCCATGTATCTGGAAGGACACGGAGTGGATCTGCCACATGGGCACGGAGTGACTGCTCTGCCATGGAGATATTTAGCTCCCCTGCTTTTCCGGGGATGTTTGTTCAGACAGTAACTCACATCCCCAGCTGAGAGCACATGCTGCAGCCTGCCCTGCAATGGTCCCGCAGTGGCTAGTTAACCACAGGGAAATTAGTCTCTTGGTGGTTCAGTTGTTTCTGATTAACTTAAATATACACATGGAGTCCAGGCTGCTGAGCAGAGCTGAATTTGTGGCCTGTGTGCATTCCTGTGTGGTCCCAGGGGTGGTGGCTGCCCAGCCCTGTCCATCCTGCCTGTGGTCAGTCCCTGCCTGCCCAGCCAGCACAGGTGACAGCAGCCCTGGGCAGGGGAAGCGAGGCATGGAGAGGAGCCTCAGCCAACACTCAGTGCTTTCAAGGGGGGTGTATTTTCTCCAGGATCATGTTTTCTCCTGCCAATACTTGTAGCTGTCACTGGGGAGGCGGGTGACAGCCGGAACGTGGAGCAGGGGCTCACAAAGCTCCCATGCCATACAGCAACCCCTATAGTTAAGGTTACATGAGAATTTCTATAGGCTAAAAATTTTCCCAAACATTCACCTGCTGGGCTTAAATTTTCCATGCTTGTTGTTTGCCTGAAGGTGAATTGTTTTCAAGCTTGAGAAAAATTCCTTTGGCTGCATCTGAGTTATGGGAGAGGAGAAAATACTCTTTTCCCACTGGAAAATCTTTAGCTACATTTTTTTTTTCCCCTTCTTCTTCAAACAGGGCTGCAGAAAACAGTCTGGAGTCTGAAAAACCTCAAAACTTGGCCTGGGCCTAACTTTTCTCCAAGCCAAGCACCTCAATGGGAAGATTAAAGTGCAGGAGAAAAGAAAGACAAGGCAAAAGGAGCTGGGGAAGGTGTAACTCTGAGCATACTCTAGATTTCTGTAATTTTTTTTTTTTATGATGATACAGCCTCCTGAGCTCTGCAGTATAGCAAGTTACAAGCAGAATCTTTGCTGATGAAGTTGCACCATTCCGTGTAGGAAATAGGGAAAAGTCGGATACACAGATGTTCTATTCTGTGGTGCTCATAAGGTTTTTTAAAAAAACACTATTTTTTATTAAATGTGCAGTAAACTGGACCAGACAGAAAATGTTGTATTACCATGCACACCCTTGTATGTGATTCCTGGTCTCCAGAAATCTGGAAGATGTATTTGAGGAGGAGAGCAGGGCAGGCTGTGTTAGTGAGTGGATGCAAACACATGTGCCCAAAGCCTGGGCTTGACCTTGGCTACCCAGGACACAAGATTCCAACCCTCACTGCACAGCGTTCAGGAGCTGTTGCTGGGTGTGCTGTGAGTGTTGACTTCTGTGTTTCTTGACTTTTTTGGAAGTTACGCAAGGGGAGCATCACATTCCTGCAATGTTTGCAGCTCGGGCAGGCTCCTGCCTTGGCTGGCAGGTATGTTCTTGAGTTAGGAGATTTCTGCCTCCCCTCCAGCCCTCCCTGCTCCAGCAGCTGCGTGTCCTGCCCTGCCTCTCCCTGCAGGTGCCGTGGCCATGGAGCTGCCTCTGGTTCCCCCTCTGCAGGGGGGTTCTGCCCCGTCCTGCCAGGCTCTGAGCTGCTCGGGCAAAGCCTCTGCTGAAGGCAGTAGCCAGGGCTGCTGCTGTGCTGCTCAGCCTGGCCACATCCTCCCCAGGCAGCCCTCTCCTTCTTCCTGCAGAGGTGGGGTGCTCCTTCCCAGCCCTGCTCCTGCCAGAGGCCCTTGGAAGGGTTGAGCTCCGTGTCTCCAGTGTGTCCTCCCACCCCTGGGGAGGGGAAGCTTTTGTGCTGATCCCACTGATCCCACCCTCAGTGACGGGTTCATCAGTTTCCAGAAGAGCTTGCTGGGGTATTCCATGCTTTTTAACTTCTGTAATGCCACTCTCCCAGCTGCTCCAAGCATCATGGAGAAAATGAAACAATATCTGAGCAGTGCCCCCTTCAACATCCAGAAACTCCAGAGAGAGAGACGGAGAGAGACAGAGACAGCCTTTGCCTTGTGCAGGGGCTGCTCTTTGCTGTCAGCTCTCGGGAGAGGAGATCCGGAGCTTGAAGTGGTTTGGGGTGGAACAGAATGAGCTTGTGCTGAAAACAGCCCTGGGATTTTAGTCACTCCTTGAAATGGGGAAAATTGCCTCATTTTTCAGCATTTGGCCTGCAATCCCACACTTCCCTAGCTCTATGTAGGGATTAGTTCATACTTTTTTGGTGTTTTTGGCCCGAGATGAACACTCCCAGCCAGGGGATAGATAATTCCACTTGTGCTGATCCCCCGGGGCACACGCAGGGTTGCAGAAACAGGAAATAGGAAACGTATTACATACCTTTTCCCCTCAATTTTATTTTCATAATGCATGGAAAATAGCAGAGCTCTGAATTATTTGAAATTTTAGAGTTATTTAATATTTATTTTTGAGAAACAATCTCTCTTTCAGGGAGGCCTCGTGGTGTCAGAGCAGCAGTCTGGTGAGAGCTGGGGGCTGAGGGGCCAGGGTGCTGAGCAGCCCCGTGTTGGGGTCCTGGTCCTGGGGTCCCAGCCTGTGGCAGGCTCTGCCGGGGGGCACAGGAGCAGCCCGAGGGCCTGGGATGGTGAGGAGGTGGCTGTCCTGCAGCAGGCAGGAGCTGGTGTCAGTGTCACTGTCACCATGGCCCCACCACTACAGCAGCTGCTCCCCAGCACCAGCGTTCAACAGACACCAGTTCGTGGCTGTTTCCCTGTGGAGTGGGTCCTTGTCCCCACAGTGTCTGATGATGGATTTTGCTTTTTGGGGGAGGGAGAAGGGAGAAGATTTAATTTCAGATTTCTATTTTCAGTACTGATTTAAAACACCAGCCTAGCAGTCTGTCTGCTCAGCACCTCTCCCTGCCTCACCATGGGGCATCCTGCAGCTCCTGGCCTGGCTGTGCATCCCTCCCCTCCCTGCCAGCCCCCAGACAGGCTGTGTGCTCAGGGGGGATGCTGAGTGCAGGGGGCTGGGTCCATCCTGCTTGTCTGAGCCTTTTTTTTCCCATGCCTGCAGCTATTGCATGAGCCCCGTGGATTCCTGGTTCATGTTTGCTACAATAGAAATAAAATCAAATGGCATTTGTGGACTATATAAAAAGCAAAAAGCTAAAGAAAAGAATTAATGAAGAACTCATTATCTCAATCTGATGTTTTGGTTTCTAATTTTCTTCTCAAAACCAGCATCCCAGATGTGACAATCCATCTAATTATGGCTTGGCCTATGGAGGGGTTTAACTGGCACGTGCTGGGACTTCGACAGCTTCTTATTAGCAGTGGGGGAAAGTTGGGATTGAAACAGCCTTGTGTTCAGCTTGTGCATTTCTGGGTGTCAGATGCTGCTAAGTGCCTTACACTTTGCCAATCCATTCTGCATCTCTCTAATTTTCAGGGCTTTCAACACTTTCTGCCGAGCAAAGCCTGTGGATAACCCGAGTAAATGACTTTTTCCATGAATAGAGATTGGCCAGGGAAAGCTGAGTGATAAACAGAATAATCCTTTTTGTGCTTTTCCCAGCTCCAATCTTCTTTGCACACCAAATAAACACTCTCAAGCTGCTTAGAGCAAAATCTCTAATAGGCTGTAGTACTTGGGCTGTGCAGGGCTTGGCTCCGTGTCAGGTGGAGGGACAGGACAGTGGAATAAAGTCCCAAGATTTTTTGGGGGGATTAGTTTACATACCCCCAAGCATAGTGTATTTTGGCACTTGGGCTGCATTACAATATAATCCACTAGGACTCAAAATAGCCTTAGCCTCAAAAAATGGCTTTTTTGCTCATTGGCTTTTCCCAGAGCCCCCTGTTAGGACAGAGAGCTCTGTGAAAGGAAACTTTGGAGTTAGGTGGCCATGACTGTCCCTGTCTGGATCCAGCCCTTGGATGGTGGTGGGATCTGACAAGCCAGAGGCAATCTGCTCCTGCCCTTGCTAGCCTGTGGCCACTGTGTCTGCAGGAGGTGCAGGTGGCTCCCCAGGGATGGCAGCTGGTGGCCGCTGCCTGCAGGAGGAGGTGCTGAGAGCAGGGTGAGGAGGTGGCTGACATGCTGATGGTGTCTGGAGCTTCATCTCCTCATTGCCAGCTTTTGGAATTGTCATGATCTGGTGTGGGAGGTTTGGGGTTATTTCCAAGTGCCTGAGCACGAACACTTGGGGTGTTCATGCAGGTCCATGCTGGCTTTCTTCTGGGAATGGACTCTTGCAGTCTTCCAGCATCACCAGTAAGCATGCCACTTGCTGGGTTCTGTCCTAGGTAGTTCATACCCAAAACCTACTTGTGGTAATGTGCTGAGAGGGGAGGGAGTGAACGTGGCATTGATTCTGCAGCACTGGGCAGGTGCTGTGCTGAGGGCTGTCTGGAGTTCTGCATTTCTGCAAGAAGCAGTCGTGCTGCAGTGTGCCTGGAGCCTGCTAATGAGCTGTAAGTGATCTGATGTGAGTGGGGTTTCAGCTCAAGAATGAATGACCTATTCCCAGCTCACCACAGCACTTGGCAGGGGTGCTGCTCAGGATGGAGCACGTCAGGAGGCATCTGCTGCTGTGCTGGGCATCCATGGCCCTGGCAGCTGGAGCCAAGCTGCACCTCACAAGGTATCATCCCTGGGTCTCTTGTCCCGTGCCCATGGTGTGCTGAGCACGAGATTCCTGTGTGCCACCAGCCCAGGCTGGCTCAGCTTTGCTGCTTTAGGGACCAGAGGAGGCTACAAATGAGAGCTTCCCTCATCTGGGAGGTTTGGCTCCTGCTGGGGCTGGGGGTCAGGCCACAGTGTCCCCAGGGAAGCCTCTGCCTGATGCTTGGTCCTGCAGGGGCTGTGCTAGGTTGGGAGCAAGAGGATGGAGGCCCTGGAGCAGGGAGCTGCTCAGCTGCAGTGTGCCTCTGCTTCTCCTGGTCCATGGCCCTGTGCTCCTCCCCATCCCACTCTGCTCAGGGAAACCCCGGCTGGGTTTGCTTGGAATCCCACGAGGTACATCCTTGATGCTGGCTGAGCATTAGTGCTGCAAGGGTTGGATTGTTTGACACTTCTACCCTCCAAAAAAATAGGACAAAAAAAAGAATTTGTGAAAATTCACCTGGCAAACTCTGGAGCCTAAAATTAGAACTGCAATTTTATATTCAAGTGCCAAAACCAGATGAACAACAGGTCATGCACAAATATAAACGGCCTCATGATTAATATTGGATGAAATTTTAAAATTTGGATGCTAACAGATGCACGATATAATTTTCCACAAAGTAAACACACAAGGGTGGTTCTTGTGCCAGTTTTCAGTTTCTGCTGTGTATTACAAAAGCAAGCTAATTGTGGTTAAAAATACTGAGCAGCAAATCCTCTTACCAGAGGAGATGCAGTTTCCAAATCTGCCACACCAGTCACAGTGATCGTTCCCAAAGCCATATATTCATAGTCAGATAATCTGCCTGGCCAAAATTTCTTCACTGCAGGAGTGATATCGAGAAGGTAAAAGATAAATACAAGAGCCTGTGGAGATTAAATAGATGAATATCTGCAGGCTCCACGCTTCTGTGGCTCTTCTGGGGGAGACTCTTTATTCCTGCACGTGCCCTGCAGCCTCGCATGGCTGCCCCAGTGCCAGCGCCTGGAATAATGCACTGCCTGGCTTGCAAAAAAGTCAGCCCTCTCTGATGGTGCAGAAATCATTTAACTTATTGAAGCAGCGAATGTTAATGATTATTAATTGGAAAAGGCTCTCCAGAGGCCACGTTTGTGCAGGACTAGTGAGTGCTTTGCAATTCCAGCATGAAATGAGTTACTCCATGGCATTAAAATGAGCACAGTTCTCCCCAGCATCCCCAGAAAGTAATTGAATTGTTACTGCGTGGCACCAGCCCTTCCCTCTCCCTCAGCACCGACACAGGAGCCAGGGACTCTCAGCAGCAAGACAGAAATCCAGAATTCAACCTGAAATGGAGGTGGAGAAATGTATTTTCACCTTCTCTCTGAAGCGGTTGCAGAATAACCCCCTGTGCTGTGGAGCCAGGGAGTGGTTTTTACCTTGGAGGGGTTTGGTTTGTGGCTGGTGGGGAGCCCTGAGCCATGGTGTGACTGCTGTGGGTGCTGAGGACCTTGGTGTGATTGCTGTGGGTGCTCAGGACCATGGTGTGACTGCTGTTGCTGGGACAGGGTTGTGACACATGGCACTCAGGCTCTGCTTTCACTTGGACACCAGCATGGGGTGACTCAGGCTGGGACCAGCTGCAGATGTGGGGTTTGGGGAAAATGTGTCTTTCAAAGGAAGCTGCTTCTTTAAGGCATGGCCTTCTCCTCTGTGGAAGGGAAGGTGAAGCAGGATCGATAAACCAGGGGTGACTTCTAACTTGTGGGGAGAGGTCACAGCCAGCGAGACGATGCCATCTACTCGTCACGCTCCAGCTGTAAAACTCACTGCTACCACTTCCCTGCCCTTTGATGGAGTGACTTGGGAACCTCCCAGCCCACAGGCTGTAAACAGCCTTTATTTTCTGGGGAAAGGAGAAAAGTTGAGAGCTGGAGAATTAAGTGCCCTGATGAAGGGCACCTGCCAGACGCGCGGTCCTGCTGCCCGTCGTGCCGGTGATGTATTGCAATAACACATCAGGGAGCAGTGGCATTTGGTGACAGACAGCTGCCATCCATCACTGGACCAGCACCATGCAGCAGGGAAGCTCCAGCTCAGGGCAGCGATCCTGGTACCGCTGGGACAGGCTGGGCTGGGGCTGGGCATGGCATGGCTGCCCACGGCATGGCCTGGGTGCTGGGGGGTGCGACAGGGGTGGTGGGGACATGGGACAAGGCTGTGCGGGCAGGGGGACAGCCCTGGGTCCCCACCCTGTCCAACTGAGGAGGAGCAGTGGGGGCTGAGCCGTCGTTTGTCCCCGGAGGTGCAAATGGCAGCACCCGGGGCTCCGGGCTGCCAGAGAAGGGCCCTTTGAGAGCCCCAGCCCTTCTGCGGGTGAATGGGGGCTGCTGTTCCTGTAAGAGGAGTTGTTCACACAGATGCAGTCATGTCCTGCTTGGGGCTGATGTCATGGATGGAGGGGCTCCAGCCCAGCCGGCCCGGGAGGCACTCGCACCGCCGCGGCCTGGCAGAGCGCGCCCGACTTTTCCAGGCCCTGCTGAGATGTTTATTTATAACTCCCACCGTCTGGCAGAGACCTTGCCAATCAAAACACGCCACGGGTTTTCCAAGGGGTTGGGAGCCCTCCTTTCAAAGAGGGTTTTTGAGGGGGGCCCAGGATATTTGATAGGAGTTAAGCTGTAAAATTAGTTTCAGAGCAGCGGATTGTCTCCTTCCCAGCAGGCCTGGCCGGCGGCCGCGGCAGCGTTAACCCCTTGCACTCGCTCCACCCTCTGCGGAGGGGACCCTGGCACCCACCTTCTCCCACGGGGACGGTCCTGGTGCTGATGTCCTGCTGGCGGCTCCGGTGGCTCAGCCGAGGGTCCCTGGTGGGATGCCTTGAGCCATGTCCCGGGCGGCTGCTCTGCAGCAGAGCCCAGGGGGAACATCTGTCCTTGCGGCTCTGTACAGAGGATCATGTTGGGCCAGGAACGGTGAATGTGTGAATACGGCCATGGCCAAGGCAGAAAGGGACGTCCAACCTTCCCCGGGGTGGCTGCACACAAAGCAAGAATCCAACCAGTGCTGACTCCACAGCGTCCCTGCCTACGAGAAGCTGTGGAGCTGTGGGTGACACTGAGGGGACCACAGCAAACGCCACCTCCATTGCTGGGTGTTGACTATGCTGGCTGCAAGAAGCAAAAGCCAATAAGTGATGGAGTCACCATCCCTGGAGGTATTTCAAAGCCACTTAGATGTGGTGTTGAGGGATGCAGTTTGTTGGGCAGAGCTGGGTTAGTGCTTTGACTTGACGATCTTAAGGGTCTCTTCCAACCAAAACAATTCTGTGATTCCATTATTCTATAACGGGCAGCAGCAGGAACCTTTGGTCTCCTGCTTCATCTTCTTCCCACATGTCCTCCTCTTGTCCCTCCTGGGTTGGTCAGCCCAGGGATTAATTTCCCATTGCAGCTGGAAAAGGCAGAGGAGAAGAGAAAGAGCTGGTCTGGCAAGAGTCAGAGCATCTGAAACCCTCAGCATGGCACAGGTGTGGGCAGAATCTGAAAGCCTTCCTTTTGGGTTTAGTTGTGAAACTAATGTTCTCTTTGTTTTCTGCTGAATGATAATGAATCACCAGAAACTTGGAACCATTTTAAGGATGAATAAATGACACCTTCTAAGCTCCATGTTTATCTACTATTCTGCTACCAAAGTGATTTCATAGCAGAGCTATCAATGAATTTAATTTACATAATGGTTTATCATATACTTCAATATTTCAAACACACTTCATTAGGCACCACCAGCAGCAGTTACATGCTCCCTTACAGTTCTTGCAAACTTTGCTGTGAAATGCAGCCTCTTTGACTATTAGTGATGCTTTAAAAAAGGAGAGAAAAAAAATCCCTCAAACTACCCAGAACTGTGCTCAGCTTTTTCAGTTCTGCTTGCCCAGAAGGAGTTGCCCATGGTCAGTGGGGCAGGAGGGGGAACAGTCTGCCTTGTCCAGGCATGGTGAGGGAAACCATTCGTGTTCCCCGAATTGAGAGGAGATAATTTGTCAGTAAAATATTTTCAACTCTGGAAAATAATCCTCATTTAATTTTTTTTATTTTATTTTTTTTTTCAGTAAGCTGGTGGAAACTAGTACCTGAGGTGCCTGAGGGTGTTCTTGGATCAGGGAGTGACTGGGAGGGGGAGGATGGGGAAAATGCAGGTTATGCCTGAACTGGGTCCAGTCTGGGTGTAGCTCCAGTGCTTGGACCTCCTGCAGATGCTGCTAAATACAGTTACTTGTTTGTATTTTATCTGAGTTTCTGAGGAGGAACTGAAATGGTATCCCATACCTTCAGCTCCTCTGCACAGCTCCTCCTTCCTTCTGACATAATTTATAGCAAGGATAACATAAAGGTTATTTAAAGAAAACAAACCAGTCTTCTTTACACTTATTAAATGTGCTGGAGCATCCCATATGCACCTTTGCAAGCTCCAGTATCACCCACAGGGGTCTGATCTGCATGTCACATTAGGCAGATGGAATATTTTATTTATTCCACCTGGGTTGTAATAGAGAATTTAAACTATTTTCAACAACATGTTTGTGTTCCAGAAAACAGCACAGGATGCTACGGAGTGCCCTGACGTGCTTGTGTACCTTAAATACACCAGGTTGCTGGGAACGGGGCACTCAGACCAGATATTCCTTGGTAAACATTTTTGCAGCAACTTAAAGCGGTTTTAGCAGTGCCAAATGCAGATATAATTTGCTACCAGGTTCCATCTCACTTCATTATAAACAGTTTTTTACTTAGAATGAAACTTTGGGGGTTGGTTTATTATTTTTTGCATTAACCTGAATTTCACTACTTTGGCTGCTAAAAGCCATTGCAGTGGGTGGAGGATCAGGGAACTTTAACCATTGAACAGCATGTTCTTGCCTTTTAGTAGCTTGTCAGTCGAGTGTATTAAAGGTTCAGCTATGCTCTGATAAGAATCGTGAAGGATGTATATGTTTGCATTGTTTTTGGCAAGAAACATCCAAATGATCTGTATTTATTATATAAAATTGATTTTTTTGGCATGCATGCTATTTTTCATGGATTTTGGCATCACACCAACACAAACAGGGTGATCTTGAGCAAAGCCATGCATTTTTAAGTCTCTATTTGGAGAATTTTCAAAAGAATCCAGGGTGATGGATTTGTCTGTGAGTTTACTCTTGTTGCAGATAGCAGAACTGGTGGAAAACCACATTTCCAGCGTGGCTGAAAGGTGTCAGTTGCTGTAAGGATTTCATCAATGTTTACAGTTGCTCTTTGCAAGGGAAGTGCTGCAGCATTGGAAACTCAAACCCATAAAATCACGGGGAGGAGAGGGAGCTGCAGGTGAGCTCGGGCAGGGGTGGGAACCTCTCTCCAGATCTGAACTCACTGCTTCCATGGGGGTTTTTCTTCTCTAGAGTGGGATGAGCTGCTCTGCCAGAAGTTTTACCAGCATCCCTGCACTTCCTGGGGGATCGTCCCCTCCACCTGAGCAGGGTTTCCATGTGCTGTCCAGCCAATGCCCCAGCCTGGTTTCCTCTGCAGACATTTACTATTTTGGTGCTGCAGGTGGTGTTAATATATTCCTCTTCAGCCTTCACTTCCTCGTGCAGCTGAGTACGATGTAAATAATATCTCAGTTGTCATTCAAAGGGAAAGGAGGGAGGTGAGTAGAACTGGCAGGAAAATCACAGCCTGAGATTTCACTCCCAGTATTGATCATAGATGGATTATACTCTTCTGTTAATGCCAGCAGTATTCCTCCAGCTCCAGAAAGCTGCTGAGGACCATCAGTGGGAAAAAACTGTAGCTTTTGATGCCTGGGGAGACACTAGAGGCACCTGAGGCTGCTGTCCCACCCCGGGTCTGCTGTAGCCAGCCTGTCCCCAAAAGCAGTGATCTTTGGAGGAGCAGGACACGAGGTGATGGTGCAGACACAGGGGTCAATAAGTTCTGCCAGGAAGCTGCCCCTGCACCCACTGGCAGTAAGAGGCTTATTCATAACTTCTCCAGACTCTTGTGAAGAGTATTAAACAAGCAGCAGCCTGGCAGGATGCCCTGCTCTGGCCCAGCCCCTCCTCACCTAAAACCCAGGAGCAGGGGCCGAGCAGTTTCCACACAAAGTGACTGGGGGCAGGTTGGATGGATCTGAGCAGCTTCTGAATTTTCCTCTCCCTGTGTTTTTGCTCTTGGTTTTCAACCAAAGACAAGGTGAGGGAGTTTGTGGATTCAGTCCCAAATGATGTGCTTATCCAGGGTGGCAACCAGGGAAAGGAACATCTACCTGGGATGTGGGGAGCCGCCTCCTGCCAACCCCACATCAGGAAATTTCCATTAAAATCCTGTGTCCCTTTGTGTGCAGGGTGCTCAGTAGATGTATAGTGTTGGTTAAAAAATTGTGACACACAGGACTGCCCTGAGCCTTGCTTCTAACCAGCAGCATATTGGGATTTTCTTATCAAGGAGGGAGCATTGTGTGCACTGGGAATGCAGTGGGCAGAGATCACCGAGGGCTCTTTGGAAGGCAGCCCTGCAGGAAGGCACCAGGCTGGGGCAGAGGTCTCACAGCCTCAATCTATTTCTGAACAGTCCTCATGGAAAGCCCTTCTCTTGGAATTCATTATGATAAAAATTTAATTTGTCTGCCTTGAAAAACTCTGTTGAACCTGGAAAACAGCCCTCCTGGAGACTCGTGAGCTCTTGCCTTTCAGAACATTGTTTGCGGAGATAAAAATATTTCTGCCACACTTGTCAGATGTATTTGAAAAACATATTAATCATTTAAACAAATATTAGCTCCGAAAGCCTATAAATACATTCACTGGGAGGAATATACCCTTTGTTGTAATATTACAATGAAAAATATGCTAATATAGTTGCCTAATTGCTTGTGTTTGAATAACCTCTTTTGTGACAATAAATGTTTGTGGCAGCATCATTCAAACAAGAAATGGAGAATCTGGTGCCAGTGAGGATGACGTGTGCTTCTGCCATCGCTCATGATGGGAAAGGAGAAGTGCCTCTTCCTCCTCTGTCTGGGAGCTGGTGTGGATGGGAAGCAGGTGCTCCCAGCCCAGCAAGCAGGAGATGGGGAGGGAAGAGGGAGCAGCTGCATCTGGGCAGGAACAAGCTCCTGGACCCACCGTGGGCACCTGGACTGTGGGATGGGGTGTCCTGTGGGATGGGGTGTCCTCCGCCCCAGGTAAGAAACACAAGCCAAGGACCAGTGACTGGTAGCTGGAGAGGTCTGAACCTGCTTGGGACTGAGCTGTTCTGCCCAGCCTGGGGCCAGAGCAGGACCTGGGACTGGCCCAGGGGGCTCTGAAAGCTTTACAGGAGGAAAGAGATCTTGTTTGGTCCCACAGGCTCATCACTGTCTGCTGAGCCTTTTGGTTAACCAAAACCTCTCCCTGCTGACCCAAAACTGCTCCTGCACGCTGCAGACTGTCAGCGGGGCAGAGCCCCTCCCCAGGTTTTTCCATACAAATTAAGTGATTCCCCTTATTTTTTCAGCCTTATCACACCTTAAGAGTTTAAAAACCACCAGAAGCATAGACGGTGTTTATGGGCTCTCCCTGTCACAGGCTCTTCCCAGACCCCACACCCCTTGCCGGGGATGCTCCAGGTCTGCTGCCGGCAGCGGGAGTGGCCCCATCCAGGGCTGCGGGCGCTGTGGGAACGGGGCCACCCTGACAAAGACCCTTTATGCTGCTGCTTCCCACGGCTTCTGGCCCGCCGAGATAAGGATCTGGGCTCTGGTTACAGCTGGGGCTCTCGGCGTCCATCTGAATATCTCAGCGGGGTGAATTTTTCCTGGAGGTGAAATGGCTTGGGGTGAGGTGGGGGAGCACTGCCTGGGAGGGGTGGGGGGTGTCTGCTGCAGCTCCTCCTGCGCGGCCCCAGACACCGAGGAGACGTTGTCATTGTTATTGTGGGTCAGCCCCAGTTACAGCCCGGGGTGATGCTCTTTAAGCGGGAATTGGCTCCCAGGGAGAGAGCCATGGCTCAGGAAGGACTCGTCTCCCTGGTACCCCCTGCCCGTCCAAGCCCGGGGATGAGGGAGGGTCTCCCTCTGCCCCTCCTGCGCCATCAGCAGCACCCAGAACGGAGTTAAAGGTAACAGCACTTCAGGACAACGTCGTGAAGCCCTCTTGAAAGTCCCATCGAACTTAATTAGCAGGGCAACTATGTACCTCAACAACCGGAGTGGGTCAACTTCTTGTGTTTTGCTGGATAGCTTCCAAGTTGGTAATTAAACTGCGCTGGGCTGCAAGATGAGTGGCTACAAGTGTCTCTTGTGTGGAGGCATCAGAGGCTGGTGGCCAGGAGCACAGGCACAGCTCCTTGGCCAGAAGCTCTAGAAGCTGCTTCCCCATGGGACCAAACCCTCCCCTGTGGGCTCTGCCCCACACACCTGGGTCCTCCTGGGATCTCCTCAGGTGGAAAAGGCTTCACATGGGGTTGGGCTGGGTGGGCTGACCTTGGCCTGAAGAAGTGAGGGCTGCAGGAGCCCTTGTAGAGAGCCCACCACAGCTGTGATACATCTACACTGACTGATAATAGAGTGGGAAGATAAATAGCAGTGACTTGGGGCAGCAAATGGTGCTGAGGGGTGGGATGGTCACCAGGACTTTCCCTGCCTGGGAGCAGGGGTAGAGGTGGGCTCTGGTGTGAGCAAAGGGATGAGGAAGGCTCCTGCCCCAGTGCATCTGGCTGGTAAGAGCAGGGTGATGGGTTTTTAAACAAAGAGTTTGCTTTCCAAAAAATATAGTTCTGGGATGAATGACAATATTTGTTAATTTGGATTAAATCTGGTGAGTAGTGGGACAAGATAAAAAGTGAGAGGGATATTTTTGGCAAAACAAAGGCTTGGTTTCAACTTTGTCAAAATGAAGTGTTTGAGCCTTCTGTTTGGAAAGATGCTCTGTTTAGAGAGAAAGATCAGTTTGATTGACAAAAGAAAATGCAAGGGGTGGGAAGGAAAGGCAGTGTCCTGACCTGTCAGAGCAGGTAAATCCCTTGAGTGGTTGGTTAGGAGGCCATGAACAGCATCTCCTGTGGAGCAGAGGGGTAGATACACCTGAAAAACAAAGAAGTTAATACTGCCAGGCATGGCTGGCTGGGGGCTGCAGCTGGTGAGAGCACTCCTGGTGGGCACACCTCAAGGGCTCGCTCCTCTGAGACCTGTCCAGTGTCTCCTCCTATCCCTCAGAACATTTCCCTCTATGCTGCATGCAGCACTGATGCTGCAGCCAGGCTCCAGCCTTTTGGTTTGTGCCTCGATGCTCCAAGATCCCATCTATTATTCTCCTGCTCCCCCCTTTGCTCCATTCCCCTTTGACTCTGGGATCCAGAGTTCAGCTCTGTGTGGTGAATGTCGTCTGAGTGTGGTGTCTCATCTTGCACATTTGGGTAAGTCAGCCATGGAATTATCCTATAATGTGGAAATCATACAATTTCTCTCTGATCTTCCCTGAGCTTAGCATTTCATCTCGCTTATACTAAATGCAGCGTGACTAAGTAGGCAAGAAAGGGATTTGAGCCCTTTTGTTACTTAAAATGTGAATTAGACGTTCCTGAGGGAAGTTTGTGTCACATTTGCAAGTTAAAAATGCATCAGTTATCTGTACATGGACCTACTCCAGTGTGACAGAGCAGGAGGAGCAGAGCTGCTGCCTTCGAAGGACCCACCACCCACAGCAGCTGCTGCTTGCAGGTGGCACCGTGGCATCCTTCATCCCAGCCTGAGATTCACCAGCCTGATCCCTGGTCTGCCTTGCAAGTTAGATCCAGCTTCACAGCTAGAGAAGGTTGTCCTGGTCCTTTCCCAGATGAGTTATGACTATTCCTAGGGATGGAGGTTGTGTGGCCCCTGCACTGGGCCCCTCTCTAAGTGAGGGAATGCTCCATACTGCAGTTTTGCTTCTCATCTTGGAGAAAAGCCATTCATGTTCTGAGGGGCAGTGTTGTCCCTCCTGTGTGTCACCTGGGAAAAATGATGAGAGGACCCTTCTCTGCCCATCTTCCACCAGCTGGGCTGGAGCTGGGTGTGAGTTTGGTGGATCTGGGGCCACCTTCCCCAGTCCCGTGGCAGTGGGGCTGTGCCTGACCCCTCAGCTGCTGGGCCTGGGACAAGGACCCCTGGCAATCTGCTGTGGGCTCCCAGCCTCCTCCTTCCCTCCTGTCTGGGAGCTGGAGAGCTCAGTGCTGGGGCTCCCTGCCCTGCTGTGCACTCTGTGAGAGGTCAGGCTGGGGGGCCTGATGGGGTGGACTGACCTGAGCAGCTTCAGTCTATTTAAGGACAACCTGTGGTGAGACAGACTGGAGAAGCTCAGATAGAAGAAGGAGGGAAATAAAACCCCCTGGTGTTGCCCAGCATGGGGCAGAGCTGCAGGCAGAGCTGGGGTGTCCCCATGTCCCCAGACCCTGCGGGGCAGCCTGGGTGCTGGGGCTGTGCCCATCCTGACCTCTGCTCAGCCCACAGAAGTCTGCATGGGAACCAACCCCTGCTTTGCCTGTTGTCCTCCTGGGCCAGGGCAGGACCTGTCACAGTTCTCCAGTGTATTTTGGATCCTCTGGCTATAGTTGCAAAAGCTGTGGTGAAGCAAACCCCAGGGTTAAGCTGGTTTAGGTTGATTTCTTATGCATTTTCTCAGAGGATTACAAGCAAGCCCTGGCACTGACAGGGGCTCCCGGCTGCTGCCACGGCTGAGCAAGAGGGTGATGTGCAGGGCAGGTGAGAGGGCAGGATTAGGGGTGTTTGTTCAGCAAGGATCCCTGCTGTACCACACAGCGTGGGGTGTTCCAGTTAGGATCAGAACCAGGAGCACTCCCAGGCAGAGATGGTGGCATTGGGTGCCGAGTGGGTTTGAACACAATTACCCAGCAGTCATTGAATCCCAGGAAAGTTGCTCCCTCCTTACATTGCACGGGACACAAATATCAATGTGTCCTTAATTTTTTTTCCAACTAAGCCATACCTGCAGCTCTCCTGAGATGGGTGCATCATGCCCCATGTCAGGCAGCAGGCAGGGCAGTGGCACCCAGTGCTTTCCCAGCTCTTTCCTGGTGCTGCCTTGCAGATCCCCTCAGGCACAAACCCATTTTTCACACCAGCACCAGAGCCCCTCGTCCCTCTTTCTCCAAGTGTCAAATCTCATCTGTGCTCAAGCCTCTGGTGACAACATCTCTCTGGATAAACTATTCTATTGCCTGACTGACCTCCTGCTTATGAATATTTTCCCTAATGTTTTGCTTGAATTTTCCCTTTTCTATTTTAAGGCTCTTGATCTCTGATGTTGAAAATCCACATCCCTTCTGATTTTGGGCAGTTCCCTGCTACTCTGGGCTGTTGCTGTGCAAGATCTCTAGGTCACAGAGGAACTGCCTGGGGGTTCCTGGCTGCAGCGTGTCCTGGGGAAGGGGATATTCCCCAAAGGCAGTGGTGGGGAGCAGCCAGATGCCCACAGGGCTGTGTTTAAAGATGTGAGAACCATAAACAAGCCTGGCAGCAGCCAAGGGAGCTTTATCTCCACAAAGAGAGGGAAATCAGTGGGGTCAGCAGCAGCCTGATGGGAGGGAAGATGGGCAGACACAGAGGCTGCTCTTCCAGGAGGGAACATCAAGGCTCTTCTCGCCTGGCAGCAGAGACAAGGCAATGGCTTGGGCACCAAGCAGAGGAGCCTCTCCCAAGCCCAGGCACTGAGGAACCCAAAACAAAGGCCAAAGGAGCATGCCCAGCCCTTTCTGTCTGGGTAACCTTTTCGTGCCCACCCATGGGACTGGGATCCTGGCTGCCACTGGCAGGGAGAAACAGGGACTGTCTTGGAGCTTGGCTGCTGGAGCAGCTGAAGGAAAGGCTGTGCTCTCCTCCCAGCACAGCCACGGTGCTCAGCAGCCTTTGGGAAGGGCCCCAGCTGCTGGAAATGACAACTTGACTCAACAAGCTGAACTGGGAGCTCTTTCCAGTCCCAAACACTCTTTCTTGAGATGCAAAAGGTTAAAGAAACCCAGCTGCTTCCTGAGCTCAGCAGCTGAGCTGAAGGGTGGAATAAAGGTTTCCTTGGATGGGAGGGAGATACAAACACTTCCTCTGCCCTTTTGGAAGAATACTCCAGGAGTGTTATCTCTAAACAAACACAGTGGTGTGGGAGCAGCCTGGGCTCTCCTTGGCTCTCTCCCTGCAGCAGCCCTGGCAGAATCACAGCCTTCAGCTCCACAAGCCTATGGACACCAGAAACTGTAAGTTCCCCTGAGCAGACCCTCACCCTCAGACCATCCCAGGGCTGCCAGGAGAGCTGGTGCAAGGTCTGGTCCCAGCATCCTCTCAGGAGAGCTGCTCCCCAGCCCCTGGAGCACAGGAGCCCCTCTCTGATGGTGGAGCAGAGAACTAGTTGTGTGTTGGAAGTTTAAACCAACACTGATTTGCATGGGGTCCCTTTAAACCTGATACAGATAGAGTTGCACAAGGCACTCTTGGGAAGGAGGAATTGCTACCACCTAATTGATTTTGATTTTATTTTCACTGCAGCAGTGTAATTATGAAAGCCAGCCATAATTATTGAAACACAACTAGAAGTATTTCATTATTAAAATACCCCCATGACTTATTATTAATTTATTAAATAAATTTGGATTATATCCCTCAATAATTAATGCACTGAAGTTTATTCTATGAACTCTTCATTTTACTAGTAATGTGTCAGCTGTTGGTGTTCAAGGAGAAAAATCCCAAAGATGTATTGGAAAAAATCAGAGAACTCATTCTGGAGTGCAGTGGGAGCAGGGAGGCTCTGATCTGGTTTGGGACCTTTCTGACAGCAGTGGAGCTGAGCTGACAGTCCCTCAAGCTCCGTGTGTGTTTGGGAAGCATTTATGGAGCATCCTGAAGGACTGCCCAGCACTCATCTGTGCTCTGTGAGAGGAGGAGGAGTGTGCCAGGTGCTGCCATGGGAGAGGGGACTCCTTCCCTCCCTCCAAGCCCATCCTCTGGGGGTTCCTCGGGCTCTACTCTGGTGGGGTGTCCTCTGGGACTGTGGCCCAGCACATCTGGGACCCCACTGCTCCCCAGCTGCTGCTCCTGCAGGAAGCTTTCCCCAGTGATGCCAGTGCAGGGTGAGTCTGTACTGCCCAACTTTCCCACTTAGCGTGTCTGAGATTCACACGTTGTATTTTATGTGTGTTTATAGGGGAAAAACAGACAAAAACATTGACTGAAAAGATGTGTTGATTCAGAATCTGCAGTGCTACAGAGCTGAAGCTGAGAAAGGGGAAGGAAAAGATTCCAGCTCAATAGTTGTATCGCGTTGCCATGGTGACCAGAGTTTGGAAAGTAAACAGGTTTCTGGGGAGAGATGGGTCCTGCTGCAGGGTGGCTTCTCCCTGTTCCCTTCCCAGGGCTGCAGCAGACACAGAGAAAGAAGAGGATGAGGACAAGAAGGGAATGGCCTTTGGGAAGCAGGGAAGGTACAAGAAAGGTCTTGAAGCTGGGTGGGAGACCCAGGGTCCCCAAACTGGAGCCCAGCCCTGGGTGCCTGTGCGAGGGCCCTGCTCCTTTCCCAGCCTGTCCTGGAGAACCCCGGGCTCAGTGCTTCAGAGAAAAAAAACATGAGCAGGGTTGAGATCCTCGTCTAGAGAATGATGTTCACATGCAAGGGGTTTGTGAAGCAGAAAGAGGAAAGATAAATGTGCATAGGTGTTTGTGTGATTTAATCTGAATCATGACATCGCTCACGTGAGTCAGAGGAGAAGGTGCTTGTGTTTAGGAACTCTTTGAAGTATTTATTGTACTGTTTCCTGAAGAATTAAACTGTTAATTCAGAGAGCTCAGCTGGATTTATGTTTGTCTGGCTGACTTGGTTGGGTTTGCCAGATTTCTGCCTTTCTGCTTGCAGATGTGCTCCACGTGCCCAGAGCACGCAGCTCGCTCCGGACCCCTCGGACCAGCAGGCAGAGAGCAGGGGGACAGCAAAGGGGTTCCCAGGAGTATTCCCGTGTTTTACCTGGCCATGGAGCAGAGCTCTGCTGAAGCAGTCAGAAGGACTTCCATACCTGGCTCCATTTTTGTTGGGAGCAGCTTCTAAGACGATGAAGGTGATACAAATGAGTTCCATGGTGTCCCAGATCCAAGGTTTTCCCTGGGAGCTGACCCAGAGGACCCAGCAGTGTCCCAGCCCTTGTGCAAACTTCGTCTACAGCAGCTCTTTGCTTGGGTGGGTGTTTTTCCTCAAATTGCCCCTGCTCTGGAGCCCCCCTCTCCCCTGTAGAAGGAGCCGTGTCCCCTCAGCACAGCATCCCTCCTCTCCCTTCTCCACCCAGACTGATGGAAGAGTCGGGGCTGGGACCCTGGTGACATTCTGCCCTCTGCATTTTCCTCTCTTCCAGCAGAGTGTCTCAAGGCTGAGGCTCCACTGGTGCCACAGGCAGCCCCACAAACTTGTCCCCAGCTTCTGCAGGGGCTGGTGTCCACCTGGGGCCACGGGGCCAGGCTGGGGCCAAGGATGGTGCAGAATAGTGCTTTGAAATGGTCACCAGTGCTGGCAGTGAAATCTGCTTTTTGTTAGCAAGGAAAACACCAACAACACCTGGTGTGAAGAACAAACAAACCTCCTGAAACTCGTGCTTTTCCAGCCTCCCTCACACTTACTTTCCCGTGCAGTTTAATTCTCAGCACAGCAGTGCTGAAATTCCCTCTCCAGAAGGCTCCTTTTGCAGCAGCCTGCGGTCCTCTACGACCTCAGAGGGTAAAGCACTTAAGTTGCCCTTGAAGACAAAAAGAGAAAGTCTTGTTTGAGGTGAAGTCAGTATCTATCCAATTTTCAGCTGCCGTCACATCGAAATGAGAAATCTGAGGCAGAGCCAGGCACAAATAGCTGATAACAGACTTTCAGGTGCACCTCTTCACTTATCACTTCTAGGGTCACCTCTGTTTCTAAAGACTTGTTTTCCTTAAAAAAAGATTGCTTAGGACATTTAACAGTGTGGTGTTGTGATAACAAAACCCTGTGAGGCTTTAGTTTTATGCCTTGGCTCCTGCAGCGATGCGGTTCCCCAGTGCTGGTGTTCCTGGATTTGTTTCCGTGATGAATTCATGGAGCTGAGCAGTGGGAGCTGGAGCCCAGCTCTCCCTCTGGGACCCTCTTACCCACCTGGGTGCTGCAGGATGCTGGCAGCTGTGACACAATGGCTGTCAGGTCCTCTCTTGTCCCCAGGCCTGGGACATGGGTCTCTTCCCTCCCTGCCTGGTCTTCTGGACCGCAGCCCCCCAGGGTGGGATGTGACCCTCTGAGCACCCAAGAGGGACCCCAGGGAGTTCTGAACTGACTGAGACACAACTTGTTCAGAAGCAGGGTGTTTGGCACACATGGAGAGATGCACACAGACTGGTGCACAGATTTGTTTAGCAAACAATAACCTGTGTTTTGTGCATGAATAAATAATTAACCTTATTTAACAGAAGAAAAAAACCCCCACAACTACTTTTGCTGCCTGCAGACCTCCTCTCCCCTGTGTGCTGTGCACAGCAGCATCCCTGCCCTTGCCTGGAGCCTGTGCTGTGGCTCAGGAGGTGGTTGGTACCTCTGATGCTCTCCTTTGCCAGCACTCATCACCAAGGGGACACGGTGCCCGTGGAGGTCCCACCCAAAGCCCAGGACAGGTTCACATTCAGGTACAGTGCTGGTCCCATTGCCTGGATGTGTCCGTGCTGGCTGCTGGGGAGGGGGAGCAGACCCCCCAGGTCTGCCTGCTCACTGCTGGCTTCACTCTCACACTGCAGCACAGCACTTTTCTGTGCTGCATTTTCTCAAGTCTGCTCCAGCCCGGATTTCCAGGGAAGGAGCAAAGCCCCTCTCCCATCTGCTCATGAGGTCATTCCTCCTCTTGAACGCTCCAGCTCTGGGGGAGCCTTAGTGGTCAGCCAGCTCCCAGCCCTCACCTCTGCTCCCATCATTTCTGCTCCTGCACTCAATTAGACTCACAAAATGCTGCAAACGTGTGAGATGTGTCAGGGTGCTGCAGTTTTGTTGGGCTGAGTGAGGTGCTCTCCTCTGCTCCCTGAGAACATGGCCCAGCAAACACAGTGTTTCCTTACCCAGGGTCTGATTCTTGTCTCTCTTCAACCCAGCACCACAAAGGCTCAAACTCTCTCTGATTTGTGGCTCCTTGCCTCTTAGTCTACTGCTGCTCCTCCTCTTCAGGCTTCTGCCTCCCCAGGGCTTTACACTTTGAACAGGTTTTTTTGATGCTGAGGCTGCTGCAGGTGGGATGTAATGGGGAGATGTCTCCCATTTCCCTGCCCTTACCCTGAGGAGTGAGCTCTGAAGGAGAAGACAGAAGCCCTGGGAGTCCAGCAGGAGAAAGTTGAGGAAATGATCTCCTCTGCCTGGGAAGGCAGCACAGCAGGAGGGACCCCGTGCTGGAGCAGCAGGAGCTCAGTGCAGGCAGAGAGAGTCAAACCCCTTCCTTTGTGAGGGGGCACTGGAGTGTGTCTGGGGGAGCCCTGGAGAGCCACTGGCTATTGCACATTCAACGAGAAAATATTCTCCTTCTGTCTCTCCAGAGTGGTCCCCACTCTCCCTCTGTCTGATGGGGCAAAAGCGGGGGTGGAGGTGGGTGACAGCTCACCGGGTGGTCACCCCCCGGCTGGTCACAGGAAGGTCAGTGCTGAGTCCTGGGAGCAGTTGGTGTCTGCTCATGCCCACACTGCCCAGGCTGTGCCCTCAGCTTTCCTTCCTCCTTTTCCACTTCAAAAGCACTTCCCTTGGTACCAGGGAACAACTGAACACGGAGCTGACATCCCACCCTCACTGGGGATGGACGGGGTAAGGGAGAAGGGAGGAATGTAGGTTATGTGTGACTTTAACAAAGAGAGACAAAAATGTCATCCTTGGAGCAGGAAAGGAGAACTCTCAAGTTTTTTTCATGATATTGTTATTTCTTATGCATGTTTTAAGACACGTTTGGCTCCTGGGCAGACATCCCGTGTCACCACACATGTCCACTCAGCCTGCAGTTTGGCTCCAGCTCCTGACCTGGAGGAAAGAGCTCTCTGCTGGCAGGGACCTGCTCCCAGGAGCTCCTCTGGTATCTTCTGCAGACCTCAAGCTCCTGCTGCCATCAGCACCAAGTTTTCTTATTCCTGTGATATTCTCGTTCTTGCCAGTCAGACGTTTCTGTTTTCTTTGTCACTTGAGAATAGTTGTCACTTCATGGGCAAACCCAAGCCCAGGCTGGAGAGACCCTGCAGGTGATGTGGCCCAGCCAAGTGCCCTGGTTTGGGTGCCAGGGTCCCATCAGCTGGGACCCCTCAGGAGGGGGATGCCAGCACAGTGCAGCCATCCCCAGCAGCCTGCACGGTGGCCAAGGATCCGGATCCACAGCCACCTCCCTGCTGTGTCCCACCCAGCACCTCCCTCTGTGCTGCTCTGTGGTGGGTCCTCAACAGTGACCAGAGCCCAGGAGGAGCTGCTGCTTCATCCCACCAGCCCGGAGTTTCCAGGTCCAAATTTGAGGCAGGGAAACGGATCCTCCGTCTGTGCCTCGCCGAGCGCTGGCAGATGCCGGCCCAGATGGCAGCTCCCACCCTGCTACCTTCTCCCTGTTCTTTTCAGGGTGTCGGGAGCCTTCTCTGGTGTCAGCTGCTGAGTGTGTGTTTGCTGTTTCTGTGCAGGGAGACTGGAGCTCCTGTTTCCGAGCAGGGATGGGAATGGAAGAGCAATAATTTGTGCTGATTGCTAATTTGGATTGCTGGGGTGTTTTTAGCTGCAGCCTCAGCAGATCTGCCTGTGGGTATGGAAGGAGGACAGGGCACGCCAGCTTCCTGGTGAGTTTTGACACCAGTGGGGCACCTGTTTGGGGCTGGCAAGGCTGGGATTGGGATCCAGCCCATCCCTGCCCCAGGGCGATCCCTGCCCACCCCAGCCCACCCTCCCCGTGGGCCAGGGACACGTGCAAGTGCTGGCCAGGGACATCTGCCACCCCCTGCCAGCCCCAGGGAAGGGAAAGGAATACCTGTCAGCCTGCCAGAGCCCTCAGATGGCTCCTTCTGGCAGAGAGGATTTTGGGATAAAAGGTTTGGTCTAATTTATTCCATCATGGTAACAGTTGAGCATCCAATTACAATACTGGAAACAGCTTTGCTGAGGAATGGCTCAGGAGGAGCAGGGAGGCCTCAGGGGCTCGTGGTGCCGTGTGTCCCTGTGTGTCCCAGCTGGGACACTGGCACTGCTGTCACACCCCTGACAAGGGGGTCTGGGGTGGTTCCTGTCCCTGTCGCCACCAGGGAAATCTCCCTCCTGCCTCCTCCTCCCCTGGGAAGCAGCTCCATGGCCTGGTCACTTCATAGCCCAAGTTCCTGCTGACCTGCAGAAGTTTCCCATCCTTCTCATCCTATTCTGCTGCCCAAGAACCTGGAGAACAAGCCAGAAACTGTTATTTTTGAGACAGACAAACCACTGAGCAAATCCAGCAAAGGTGAGGAAGGGAGAGAAAGCTGCTGCACCCCATGGTTTGGGCCATGGAGAGCAGGACACTGGGACATGGCTGTGCCTGCTGGGCTCCAGCTGGGGGATTATGGGCACTGCCTTTCAGGAGCACCAAATTAATCCATTTAAATAAACAAATCCTGAAAATGGGGGTTTGTAATTGAAATGCTGAGAGATTCTTATCGATAGCATCTGAGGGTGCAGTGTTGTAATAAGCTGTCCCTCTCAGAGGCTAGGAGTTATTGAGGTTGCTCCATATCTATGACAGTTTAATCAGATCCTGAAAATCAGGGACATTATATTTTGCACCTGCTCATGGGAAAAAAAAATGAATGATGCGGCTCCCATCCTTGGATCTTTTATGCACAAGGCAGGTTACTGAGAGTACATAATTCAGAGGGGAAATGGAATTACACCATGAATGAAGCCTAAACCCAGAGTGTGGTTGAATGTCACACCGGGTGGAAGAGGAGCATCTCTTTTTTCCTCTTATCCAGCCTTGACAGATGAGATGCAGGTAAAATTTATGAAGCTTCTTCCACTTCCAGGGCAGAAAGGGAGCTGTGAGCACCAGGTGCACCAGAGGATTTTAAAGACAGTGTTTTGGAGATGGGTTTTCCTTGTTGGGATGACCAGGACATGGGGATAGACACATTAATGTTTCTGTTCCTTTTATAATCTGGGGATGTGTGAACATGCCAGCTTGCTTAGTTTGTGCATTTACTTATCCTATTGTCAGTACTTGAAATGCATGAAAAACACACAGCCAGGGGGTTTAAACACAAATCTGTTAACTTGTAAGTGGCCTTAACATCTGTGAAAGGTTCTGAGTCCTTAGACAAGAAGCAAAATAATGGATTTACTTTTGATTTCTAAAACACCACCCAGAGGTGAGGACTGAATTCAGCAGAAATCAGAATGGATTTGCTTTCATTTTCCTTTGGCAGAATGAAAGCAGAGCTGTCATAGAGAGTTCATCAGTTGAGCACATTAATTCCCTGTCCTGCCCCATCCAGGGGGTGGGAGAGTGCCTGGGAAGCCCCAGCCCGTGGGGAAGCCCCTGGGGTCCAGGTGTGGGGTGGTGGCACCCCAACAGCTCCTCCTCCATGAGATGCTTATGGCAGGGACATGAACTGTGCTGCAGCACACGTCCCCAGTGTCACCACAGGGCAGTGAACCCTTCCCCACAGTCAACCCTCAGCAGCCCCTCAGTTGTCTTTGGTGCAGTGGTGAAGGAAGCAGCTCCCAAGGCTGTCCTTAGGGGTCAACCCCCCCTGTGCCCCCCACGTCCTGCTCTGGGATCTGCTCCTTTCTCAGCATGGTGCCAGCACAGTCCTCCCTGCCTGCTCTGCCTGTCCCCAGCCCCACAGTGGCACTTGCCACCTGCAGAGCCCGGGTGGTGGCTCTGTGTGGAGCCTTGGCCGTGGTCAGTCCCCAGCAGTACAACGAGCTGATGAAATGCTGCATAAGTACTGCTGGGTAATGAGTCTATCAGAGGAAGCCACAATCTGGTCCTGGAAAGAAAGGATAAAATATTCATGGCAGATGATTTGTTCATCTCTGCCAATAGAAACGGTCATTTCAAAACAGGCACAAAATTTCTGTGGATTTTTTGGTGTTTAATATTCACACTACAGTTCCTCCCTCTCCCCGCTGATCTGCCTTCGGTGTGAGGAGACAGGACAAAGGCAGAGATGGAAGAGGCCACCCCAGCAGCTGCTGTGCCTTGTCTCTTGAGCCAGGAGGGTCTGCAGAGCCCGTGGTATGTGAGAGCTTTGGGGACTGTTGTGATGGGCAGTGTGACCCCAGAGGGTGACACAAATGTGAGGTGACCGAGGACGATGCCTTCCGTGCAGGCATAACAAGGCAGGAAGCTCTCTTAGGTCTCCTGCACCAAAAAGGGTCCTGTGAGAAGACTTTGAGCTACTGTTGAGCCAGAGGGAATAAAAGGTCTTTTTCCTGCTGGTGTTTGTGTAACTGTGCTGATGCAGGCTGGTTCACCTGCCCTGGCTGGGAATGCTCCTGCATTTCCTTTTTCTCTTCTGAAGTCCTTCAGTTTTTCTCTCTCAATTGGAGGCAGTTGTCATCCTTCCTTCCCTCCCACATTGACTTCTTAGTCCTCTGAAAGCCTTTTCTTTCCTTTTCTGCCTTCCTGAAATAGCACATGCTTCTGCTGGCATTTTCCCCGGCTGCCACGTGGGCAGGGAGCCTGCCCTCCTCGGAGATTTCACACCTCCAGGAGGAGGGAGTGCTTCCCATCAGGGAGCAGCTGCTGCTGGCAGAAATCTCCTCCTCTGCAGAAGTCCGCAAGCCCAGAAGGATTCTCATGGCAAATCTTTTCCCCTGCTGGAGCAATGTGATAACTCTTGGACAGGGTCTCTTCTAAAGAACTTGTCACAGGGGAGAACTCCACTTTGAAGTTCTTAATCCCACTCTTCCCTCTGAACGAGCTCCCCAGGACAGAGCTCTCCGTTCTCCACCAAACTGCAAAGCTTAAAGAAGGAAAGCCTTAAATATTAATGGATATTCTTGCACTATTTTTGAGGAAGTGCTGGAAAACAGAAAGTGCTCCAGGAAACCAGCACGGGTGTGTGGTTCCCAGGCAGCTGAGAGCAGACATCCAAACATCTGCAACAAACCCTCAGCCATGGGCTCTGCTTCCCCTTCCTCCTCAGGGCTATTTCTGCAGAGAGGTTTGGCAACAGGGTAGGTTTCTCCTTTTGGCAAGTTCTGAGGTTTCCCTCATGGGTACAGGTGCTCACATGCTGGTAGTGGTGCCAGACAGAGCTGGCTCAACCTTTGGTGCTGGAGCCTGGGTGGGTGTTGGGGTGCCTGACCCTGCCCATGGTAGCAGAGTGGGACTGGGGGATTGGTACAGGTCCCTGCCAACCCAAACCAGTCTGTGACCCAGTCATCTGGGACAAAAACAGTTCCACAGCTTCTGGAAAGAGTCCAGCCTCGGAGTGCATGCAGTCAAACAAAGAACTTCCCTGGCTTTAACCATCCCCACAAGCAAGAAACGTCGTGGAGGGGAAGGGGAGCCACTGGCACTGGTGTCTGCAGAGGAGCTGGGCAGCCCCAGCTGATGCCTGCAGTGACCCTTTTCCTTGCACACGTTGATGTGGGAATGCTGGGCGAGCAGATTCATTCATCTTGTCTGCAAATGTTACTTTAAATCCAGGTGGTTCAGCATAAGAGGCAGTTCAGAGATTATGTAGCGTTCTGACTGATGAGCTCCTTTACTGTTGCCATCATTCCCCTAATAATTATGCCCATGCACAGCTCTGCATTTGATTGTGCTGGAAGATGGATTCACATTTCCTACAGGCATGCTGGATGAAATGACTTCCGTTTCAAAGCTGTTTGCAAAGTTCCCTTTGTTCCTGCTGTGAAATTCCTGCGTTGAGCAGAGCCCATTCTGCTCAAGACGCTTTTGAACACCATCTGGGTGGGTTCCCTGGGTTGCCTTCAGATTGTTCTCAGGATGCAGTCGGTGCTTGTCACTCAGGCTGATGCATAGGCCAACAAAATAACACCGAGAATAATGTTTTGGTTTAATCTGTCAAAGAAATAAAGGAGAAACTCGGTTTGAGAGCTGGGCTTTGGGCACTGGGTTCACCTTGTGCCTTCTCAAATGCAGGACACAGCCTGGATGCCTGAGCCAGACCTGGTGCTGGTGAAGTCAGGGAGCTGGTACTGGATGGGAGGAGAACCAAGAGTCCTTTCCCCCTCTTTTTTGTTTTTTTTAAACTGGTTGTTTTCCAGTGTTTTTCATGACTCCAGCACAGACGTCCTGCCCGGTGAGGCTGGTCACCATGGGTAAGCAGCCCCACTTCCCCAGGTACTAACCCATCATCCACCTGAAGGACCCACACAGGAAATCTGTCTAATGCTTTTTCTTTGCTGAAATGTTGTCACTGAGGGGTTGGCTGTGGGAAGGCTCAGAAGCATGGGATTAGCAGCTGCATAAACTTCATATTTGAGCAGGGTCATGATGAACCACCTCATCCTCCTGTGCCAAAGGGCTGACTGGGTGCTGGGGCAGGGCTAGGACACCGGTGGGCACAGACTGTCCCTCTGCCCCTGTGCTCAGGCTTTGAGTGCAAATGAGACATTCAGTAATGATGCAATTAGCCAGGATGGCTACACTGCAATTGTGAGTGTGACAAAAGGAAAACAAAGCTTTTGGCTTACTTGGTGTGCAGGGGTAAAGGAACTCTTGAGCAGTTCAGGAAAAGTACCGGCTTACACGGCTGTTTTGACCTGGTTGGCACAGAGCAGTAAACAGGAGCACAGACTGTGCCAGGCTGGATTGGACCAGGGTTCGTCTGGTCTCATGTCCTGCATTTGGCAGGGAGCTGAACTGAAAGAATTCCCCATGAATGCACTCAAGAAGAACAAGCTCTGCTCTGCTCCCTTGCATTTAGCAGCTGACACACGGAGCATCCACTTTCCTGTACAATTTCCTGCCCTTTGGAGGTGTCTGCCCGTGCTCCCACCACCCCAGCCCCCTGCTCCTGCCCCACCAGTCCAGTGCTCCCCACCTGGGGGTCTCCTGGGGCAGGCAGCTCCACTTTGGAATAGAAAACTTGAAAAATGATTACTCCCACTTGGCACTTTATGGTCACTAAATGAAATGAAAGCTGAGCATTTGTGTGATAGTCAGAAAGCATCGTGGGCACAAGGAGCAGAGCTTTGCACCCAGCCTGTTGCTGTTCTCTGCTTTCCTTCTCACTTTTGTTCACCAACACCTTTATTTACTCAACAAAATTATGCCCAAGACACCATATCTTATATTTTTTTTTGATGTGCTGCTATTTTATCTTGTTCAAACTAAGGATGAATCTGCAGGTGCTGGGGCATGCCTGGGCTGGAGGTGCCCAGCACCACCGCTCAGTGCAGAGCCCAGACCATCTCCGGGGGCTTCCTGAAATCCCTGAGCTCCCTGTGCCTCCAGGAACCCCTGGCCAGCATCTGCCCAGCAGGGCAAAGCCTGCTTCCTGAGGACCTCTGCATGGACTGGGAAAGTTGAGACTACTGGGACATGATTATGCCTGCTCATATCGTCCCTGGCAATTAGCATTGTAAAGTGTTTGGTGAGAGGAGGCTCCAGGACCCCCATTTAGAATTAATTTCTGCAGTGGAGCTGTGAGTCCAAGTTAATCACTGTTGGATTTGGGATTACCATGCTCATTGGAAAGGCTGCTAAACCCCCCCCTTTGTCATGATCCAGCCTCTCATAGGGCTTAACTCCTGACTGAAGGGAAATGTGTGTCAGAGGGGTTTGTGGTCCCCACGGGGCACTGGAGCAGCTTCGCTGTGGAGGAGAACCAGGGCCCTCACACACTGTTTCATTTTTAAAATGATTAAATTGAAGTTGCACTTAAATTCAAATCAGCCATTCAAATTAACAATTCTAATGTTCCTGATCTATTGATCTGTTGGCTAAGACCATTTGGAGCAGGCTGTAATTAAACCACAAAAGCCTGGACACCAGAAACTGAGGGAACAGCACAATAGCAGGGAGAGACTCAGGCGGTTCTGCCCTTAACCCATTAAACCCCTTTTTTTTTTCTGGAGAAAAGCCTGTGCTCTACAGGCAGCACCTCGGGGGCAATGCTGGGATGTGCCCCCAGCACAGGGATGGGGTTTTCCAGGAGAAGCTTTGCACCCAGAGGCTGCCAGGGCTGTGATGAGCCCTGGGCATCATCAAGTACCTCCCGTGGGGCTGCCAGCATCACAGGTTTGTTCCACTTTGGTCCTGACCACACTTGTCTCTTCCCGCTGGGAGAGCTGGGGCAGTCCCCAGGGAGCCAGGCATCATCATTCCCAGAGCTCTGCCCCAGCCCCTGCCCCACCTCTGCCCCTTGCCCAAAGCTTTTGGAGCAGCTGCCAGTGGAGGGGATGAGGAGGGAAGGCCAGGGGGGCTGCAGGGGCTGCTATCTCCCAGCAGCCAGGTTTGTCCCCAGCACCAGGTACCACGTGTCACCCATGCTCAGACTGTGAGAGGTTCTGTGCATGGACAGAATTGGGACTCAACTCCCATTTAGGGTGGTTTTGATTGGTTTTTTTTCTTTTTTCTTTTTTTTTTTTAATCAGTAATTTTTCCAGTTCTTGCCCTACCTTCCCACAGCAACCATTTATTGATGTATTTTCTTCCCTTGCGTGCACTGGATGCCATGGGCTAGCACAGCCTCACCATCTGATGGGGTGGGAGAGGGATATGAGCTCTGGGCTGGTACCAGCCCGAGGAGAGGTTCTGGTGCAGCAGGTTGCAGGGGATGGAGGTGGCACTGCCAGGTGCTCCCAACAGGTCTATTGACCTGGCTTCGACAAGCACCACCCTTAATTCCTGCACAAACACTTCTATCAGAATGGAAACCCAAATATGGAGTAATTGTGAGGAAAAAAAAAAAGGTTTATTCCTTCATTCCATTTTGATTTTAATTACAACAGGCTCACATTTTTCATACAATTTAAAGAGAAAAGAGACAGGAAAAGGTCAAAACACAAGGGGCCTCGAACATCTCTAATCCCATAATGGAGAGCAATACAAGACTCTAATATTTGAACAATCAACATGGACTTTTGTTATGAAGACCAACATGTGATGGAAGTAGGTAAGAGGCTTTTAGATCTATTAGAAAACTGGTGTGCTGGGAATGGAGGGAAATGATGATGGGAAAATTAAAATTCAGCTCCAGCAGAAGGTTGCAGTGTTCAACTTGCAGCTCAGTGCATCGATCTGTTCCAGCATTTGACTTTCAACCATGACAAAACTGTGGGCAAATTAATTGTTCTCCAGGATATTAGGCATCAGAGTCTATTAATCCTCTCTGGAGTCGGATGCTCCATGAATACTAATGAAAGGCGAGAGCTGCAGTCGTGTCTTTCTTGGTCTGACTCTCTGCTGCTGCTGTTGCTGCTTCCATGGGGGCAGAGGAGGGAGGGAGGGAAGCCCTGGGTGCCAGTCAGCCATTTGCTGCTTTTATTCAGATTTGAGTCTGATTACAATTGGAAAGAATAGTGTAATATGGCAAATCCTCCTCCCGAGCTGGGGAGGGTCTGAAAATCAGAAAGCGAGAGGCAACGTTATGTGTTTTCCACAAGGAAAAAGTGAAAGGCATAAGTTATTTATGCAAATTTGAGATCTGTATTCAGACATGTTTTAAGGAAGATCTCAGGAAATCATTTCTTAATTACACATATATATTGCACGCACTTTGCCTGCATCCAGGCTTTTCTCTCTCTGACTAAAACATGTGGGATAAGTCGCTCGTTTCTCGTTATTGTTTTACAAACATCTGACATTTCTCTCTGCTCTTTATTTCCCTTTCAAAGAGCCTCCCCCTCCTCTCCCCAAAACCTCCCAGTGCTCTTCAGGGGAAGGAGCCCTGCTCTGGCAGCCTCGGCAGATTAATACTTAGCACTAATCTGCATATTTCTGTAAAGGAAATGGAGGCTGCAGGAAAGGGATATTGAAGATGTTTTACCTTCACTAATGCTGCACATTTAAGTAATCCTCTGGAATTCCAGCACAGCTTTAACCGTCCAAACCCAAGTCAAGACCACATTCTGTATAATTAATCCACAGAGCATAACGTTGCCTGGTGAAAGTGAATACTCTTCCAAATATTTGTCCAGCCAGTGTATCAGAGCTCATCCAACATGTGCTGCTCCAACTTCGCATTTGGTTTCAGACTCAGGTTGCACCAAAGCAGCGACGTGAAAGCAGCAACACTGGGGCTTAAAGGGAGCAGCTCTCCACGGGTGACCTGGTGTTGTGTTCTCATCTAAATGCACGGAAGTTCCCTGCGGATCAAGACGAGAATGTATTGTGCTCACTGGGCTCTCTCCTTTTGTTTCCCCCCTTCCCTTGCAGTTGCAGACAACGCTGTGTTTCCAGCTCACCCCTTAGCAGTGAAACAACCAGGCTGGAAAATGTGGGGGCTGTGGGGCCCCAGGACAGGTTTCCAGGTGGTTGGTTTGTTCTGGGGGTAACGTGTGGATGGCTGCAGAGGGCTTCCCCCGGGCTGGAATCTGTGGGCATCAAAGAGCTGCTCAAATTGTCCAAGACATAATTTTGGAAAGCTTGTGTTTGAGGAGAACATGTGGAAGTGTTGGTGTCCTACCCAGGGGTAAGTTCCTCCGAGGTTCCCATTTTCGGGAGGATGGGAACACTGCAGTGCAGAGCGTGGAGCCATCAGTCTGTGCTCTAACTGAGGAGATATTTATGTCTGTGCAAACACAGCACGCGCCTTCCGCATGATTTGGAGCTAAATGCACTGTTACTTAATTAATGCGTATGTAACACACAAGGCTATTACACCTATTAGAGCTTTTGGACAATTAAAATTCCAGTGGTCCTCTCTACTGATGGGTGTCTGTGGCCAAGGGCTGGAAATCTCTGTCCATAAACAACTGGCAAGGGATGAGGAAAAAAGACCCAACCAACAGCCAGAAGACAGTTCTCAGGCTTGCCTCTCTTTATGAGGGTAAATGTGACACCTCAGAGCCCAGCAGTGTCAGGGTGAGGAGTTTGTCCCGGGGAGCTGGTGAAAGCTCTCAGCACCCTCTCTGCAGCTTCTGCTCTCTTCACACCTCCTGGTTTCTCTCTGTGCACTGCAGTGTCACTGCCTTTGGTCACCAAAGGCTGCCCTGGGGTGTGGGTGCTGCTGTCATTAGAGGTGTCAGGGAACAGCTTTCCAGGTCCCTCCGCTGGCATCCCCCACATCCCTCTGCTTCCAGGGTTTGGCCAGTGTCAGAGCAGGACATCCCATCAGAGACCAGGAATCACTGAAACCTTCTGAGAAAATTTCTTCTCAAGATGTTTCCAGCTCAGGTTCTGTGCTCAGACGCTGAGCTCCCCTGAGCCCCAGCACCACTTTGGGTGATACAGAGCACAGCCAGTGCCACTGGTGACCTTGGGGACAGGCCAGCTCCGTGATGGGGTCACCTCACCTGGGGTGCCCATGGTGTGGGTTCCACCTCTGGCCCATATGTGACTATGTGGTACCTCCCCTGGTCCTGTGCCAGGGGGCTCCTGCAGTGGATCTGAAGTGTGTCCGTGGGGCCAGCACGGGGTGGGACAGTCCCGTGGGCAGTGCCGGGGGCCCATGGGGAGGTTTGGCGTGCGGGCTGCCTCCTGCCCTGCTCCACATTACCCAGGTCCTGCCTCCCCTCTCAGGAAAGCTGACTTCAAATAAAAGAGCTCTTTGAAAAATCACGAGGCATTTTATTCATGATTAGGTTTTGTCCAAAGTCTTTTGACAAGAAAATAGGTGATCCAGCTCAGAGAGCTTTTCTTTTCTAGTACATAAGAAACCCATTACACATCTTTTTTAAAAAACAAAAACTTTCTTATTCTCTTTGAGCGAGTGTGGCCAGCTGTCAGAGAGCAAACTCAGCCTCCAAATGGGTTTAATACAAACCAGGCCCTGCAGACTGCCTTGTGCATTGTTTAACCATTGCTTCAGTTTCCCTCCTCCGCCTCAGGTACTTGCCATGTAGGGTCACGAGTTTTTAGTGCTTAAAATCCAGCACATTGTTTCAGTTAATGTCATTGTCCTGTCCTCCCCCGAGCCCTTCCCCTCTGTTTTATCCCCTCTTGCTGGGGTGGCAGCTCTGGTCCCACATGGGTCCTGGACTTCCCCTCGGGTTCCTTTTCCCCCTGAAGCCCCTCTGACCCACCCTGGCAGAGCAGTCTGTGTGAAGAGCTGCTCCTGGAGATGTTTCTGCAGCTCCCCAGGACTCTGCTGTGTTCTGGTGTCTCCTTCCCTGCTCACACCAGCACTCAGCCTGTGAAGCTCTCAGGTTTGATGGGGCAGGGAACGCTGTGCCTGGAGCTGTCCCCGTTTGCCACCCTGGTGCCGGGTGTCCCCGACTCAGCTCCTCCTTGGGGTGTCCAAACCTCTCCAAGCACCCCCAGGCCATGGTGCCCCCCTGCCCAGCCTCTGGCAGCTCCTCCTGCCCCGTGGCACAGAGCCTGGGATGGTGAGAGAGGGCGGGTGGGAAAATTCCCCAAAGAAGGAAGAAAAAGCTGTCCCCTGAGGAGGAAACCTGAGGGCAGAGCCTGCCTGGGTGACACAGACTCACTGAATTTTCAGGGTTGGAAGGGACCTTTAAGGCCATCCAGGTCCAACCCCCTACCGTGGCAGGGACACCTCCCACCAGATCAGGTTGCTCAGAGCCCTGTCCAGCCTAGACTTAAAAAATTCCAGGGATGGATGGGGCTTCCACCACCTCTCTGGGCAACCCAGGCCACTGTCTCACCACCCTCATGGTGAAGAACTCCTTCCTAAAATCTAAATCTCCCCTCCTGTAGTTTGAAACCATTCCCCCATGTCCTATCACTACCTGACAACCCAAGAAGTCCATCCCCAGCTCTCTTGTAGGGAATCTCCCTTGTGCCACACCAGGGCCATTTCCTGACGTGGGTCACAGATGGGGCCCTGGCTGTGGCTGGTACCCTGAGCCCCGTCCCAGAATGTCCCTTCCCCAAGCAGCTGGGGTCTGCCCTGAAGGACAGCCAGGGGACAGAGCAGGGCTCCAGCACCTCTACAATTAATCTCCTGGTCCCAGAAGATGCTGGGCTCAAGGTGTGTGAACATGGGGGCTCCTTCTCCACTGCTGGCACCAGGGGGGCCACACTGGAAGGTGACTGCTGCAAGGGGATTGACCCCTTGTGGATGCCACAGGGATTTGCCTAATAAAAATGAATAAAAATCAAATCCTGACAGCAAGAGTGGGTCTGGCTCTGGAGAGCTATGGACTTTGGGTGCTGCTGGAACTGTGTGTCCCACGGAATGGCTCCAGAGGTGGAACCAGGAGCAGGCACACGGAGCACAGGGATGCTGCAACTGCTCTGGTGTTGTTGGGTTGTCTGAAAAAGGAACTGAATCCCTGCAGCAGACACACGAAGAGAAGTTTAATTACAGAGAAAGTGATGATGAAGCTTATTGGGCACCAGTCCTGGACAGGTTAAGGGAGACATTGGTGAGGGACAAACTTGATGAAAGACCTGGCAAAAGGGGGTGTTCTCCAAAGGCAGGTGCACCCTTTGTAATAAGGTGTATTTTAATACAAGCAAATACAAAATTACACACATCACCCAGCCTAAGAACAATGTTTTTGTTTCCAGAGCAGGAGGTGGCATCACATTCCCTGAAGACTTGGCAAAAGGTCTGAGGGCTGCAGTGGGCAGAGGCCACAGGCATACTCCCTGACCTGGTGATAAAGAGCTAATTCATTCTGTGGGTATATGAAAAGGATTGGTAAGTAGGAGTGGTGAAACAATTTTATGGCATAGTAAACTTGTATGGGGTTGGTGAGACAGTAGAATATTGCCTATGGTGCCCACATCAACATTTTTTAAGGCATGTTGAGGGTGTCAAAGAAAGCCACAAAACTGTTTATGAGATGAAGAAAACAAGTTACAGAAAAAGGGATTAAAGAACTCAAAGGAGATCAAGAAGAAGAGTGAATGCCTTAATTAAATTCTAAATTACCTTCTCTGGGAGAAAGTACCAAGACTGAGGGCCTCAAGTCTAGCAGCAAAGGCAGAATGGGAGCCAAAGGCTGCAGGCAGAAGCAAGTCATTTAACATGGAAATAAGGTCCAGAGTGCTGGGAGGGAGGGTAATGACTGACTGGAAAAAACTACCCATAGAAATTGTGTATTTTCCATCTCCTCACCCGTCCAAGGCAGGCATGGTGGCCCTGGGGGAGCTATAGGTGTGAGCTGTACAAGTTGTTTGGTTAGGGGTGGGGGGGAGAGAGCCAAATGAAACCCACGCTGGAGGAGCCATGGGGTGGGACCTGGTGGCTTCTGCTGGCCCTGACACCAAGAGCCACTGTCCCCAGGCTGTGCTGTCCCCAGGACAGGCTGGGTGTGGGGGGACAGGGGGATGCTGGGGGGATCTCTGCCCTTATTATTCCCATTGATGTCTCTTCACAAAGTGTTTCATAACTTCCTGAAGAAACAAAAGCATGATTCATCTGCATGAATTTAAAGTGGCAGCTTCAAAGCTTCAGAGGAGCAGAGAAGCTGCCCAGCAAGGCAGGCAGCTTGGTGATCGAGTCCTGCTGCTCCTGCAGCCTCCGGGGGACTCATTCAAAACCAGCGAGGATGTTTTAAAAAGGAAAAGGATCAGGAGGAAAACAACAACAACAGCAACAAAGCTTGGAAATATTAGTGCTTTCCGACAGGTTTGAAAACAAACACTAAAAGAAAAAACAAAACAGGGAAAGAAATATCTCCTTAAAATGGAGCACTTAGAAGTGCTCCTTTGGGGCTGAAGAAAATCTCTGTGACTTCTTGCATTCTGAGAAAAGCTGTGACTTAGTGACAAAATAATGCATTTTAATTGCCCCAGCACGAGCAAACTAGCAAAATCCCTGGTTCCTCCTGTTTGCTGCCTCTGCTCTGTCCTTGCTGGGTCCCTGGGAGCGAGGGATGGGGCAGAGCATCCCTGGTGCTGGGGTGGGCACAGGCACACCGAGGGGGTGGAAGTCCCTGTGACACTGGGGACACGGGGCTGTGGTCACTGTGGAGTCACCTCTCCAGCTCCTCCAGTGGACAGATAAATATTGGATATTGTGATCTGTGAATTAAAAGGTGTTTTAGCAATGTGAGGCAGGAGTTAGTACTCACTTAAGGCATCAGAGAAGATGCTTTTAGTGCTGTGCTGGTGAGCAGGATACGTTTCCCCCACTAGCAATACCCATCAGCTGTGCTGAGGCCAGCTCAGCACCTGGGTGGTTCAGCCAGCTGGGAGCAGCCATCACACCACCCCTGCCTCAGGGAAACCTCAGGAAGAAACCAGCACAGCAGGGGACACGGTTGTCCCACAGGAGCTCTTCCTGGAGCCACAGGAGAAGGTGCATGGGATCAGGCAGCTGCCTCTGGATACCCTGCTGCAGTTTGTCCTCTGCCTTCTCCAGGAGCCAGGAGAGCTCAGGCTCCTCTGGAGGTTTGGCACCCAGCAGCCTTTCCCCAGCAGCATCCAGCAGCACAGGAGAGGTGATGCCCACACCTCCAGCTCCATCCCAGAGCCAGATGTTTGCACGGGCAATGTCCCTGTCCTCCCTCAGGAAGCCACACATGGCAGCTGTGGTTCCCTTTATTCTCAAGACCCGTGCCTCTGGCCCTGCTAAAGATGCTGTGTCTTGATTTAATTTTTGGTCTACTTTGACTCTAACAAAGCAGCAAATTGCTTCCTGTAGTTGTTTTACTTTTATTTATAGGGTAATTTGCATCACGAAGACAAGTTGGCCTATCAATAACAGAGGAGCAATTAAGGTCACCTGTCCCCTCCTCTCTTTCTGAGGGTCTCATCTCTCACTTGCATGTCTTCATCTGGATGTGCTGTGGTGATGGATTGGCTTGCAGGGGGCCTGCCCCCAGCGCTCCATCTCTGGCTGAGCCTGCTCACACGCAGGCTCCCAAAGCCTGGGTCAGGCTGCTCCTCTGCTTTGCTGGGTGATATTTCTCAGAAGAAAAGCATTCTGTGTAGCACTTGCAGGGAAAGTTGTTTTGCAGAGAAGCAGCGTGCAGTTATTCCCTGAGAAGAGAATAAAAGTAGAAAGGAAAATATCCGTCTGGAGTATTAATGCTTCATTGTGAAATGTGCTGAGGAGAAATGCATCACTGAGCACAGGGTGCTCTGCACTGGATGGATTAAGCCTGATTTAGGTAAAACCCTGACATTTTCTCCTCCTCCCTCCCAGCTGGAGGCAGCAGGGTGCTGGTTCCTGCCTCTCAGCCGGGTACACCCAGGGTACAGGTTTTGACACCACTGGTCTGGAGCTGCCAATGGAGGCTGCGGGCTGCAGGAGGTCCCTGAGCACCTCAAGCTGGGGGCTGTAGCCCCTGATGTGGTGGGTGGCTCCAGCTCTGCACTGGTATGGAGAAGGAATGCAAGAGGTTCACGTCCAGGGAATATGATCCTGGACACCTGCAGAAAGGCAGCTCTGTGGTAGATGGAATGGAGCAGTTAAAGAGCATCATTTTCCCCTTCCATTCAAAGGAGAGTTTCCCTTTGGGCCCCCTGTGCTGTGAGCTCTGCAGCCCCCAAGGGGCTGTACCAAGCAGCCATGCCAACCCTTCCCCACCATCCCCGGGATGGGCATCCCAGTGCCCGACACGAAGCCCTCTGCCCTGCTGGAGGTATTTGTTTGCACGTGTTCACAGGGAAGGAGTTTCAAATATGGTAATAATCAGTTACCATAGTGTTCAGGGAGATAGCTGTGGCAGTCAATCTGCAATTGCAAATCTGCATATTTATGCAGTTTCATTAATTATGTATTATGCAGCATTAATCCCAATAATATGTGTACGCTTGTTCAGTAGAACAGAGAGAAAAGACTTGCCTAGCAGAAGAATTAATCAGAGAGCCTTTCACAGATCCCACATCGCTTTAGGTTGCAATTACAAGTATTTTTACTTAAAAGGCTTTGCATTAAGAAAAATTAATTTTGCAAGATTTTGAGGTCCCCATGTAGCCACAAAAATTTAAGTTGAGCTATGAAAAATGGCTCCTCCATGTCTTCTGGTAGCAATCACAGCTGAGCATAGGAGGGGCTTTAGGGATCCTTGTCAAAACGCCCATTAATTGTCTCAGCTGGGAGGAGACACTGTTTCCTGGGGCAGGGATAGGTTTTAGTCCTGTGTCTGTGCAGCGTTTGGAGGGTGGTGGCTGAGCTCAGTGCTGGATGCTACAGGACTGTAAATAATCAATACGAGGCCTTCAGAGTAACCAGACAAGAGGTTGGGTAATCACCCCACTCCCCATCCCAGAATGAGGGCAGTGGGCAGCCCAGGCCTTGCTTTCCCTGCAGAAATCCCACCCTGGCCCAAGCTGGCTCTGTGGAGGCTCCCTAAGAGGATTTGCTCTCCTTGTTTTGTGAGGAAGCTCCTGTGTCCCCTCCAGCAGCACGGGAGAGCCCGAGCTGCTCTCACACAGGCTGCTGGCACAGCCCATGCTGCAGAGACTGAGATACTCACCCTGGTAACAGCCCTGGTTTGTGGGGTGTGTGTGATGTGCATGGCTGAGGTCATAAAAAAATATAGTCAGGACAGTGAGACAGGGAAAAATGCAGAGAGGTAATTCCTCACACTGTTGTAACTTGTGACATTGGCTTCAATTTGTTTTCATTAGTGGTTTGCTAATGCATTTATTAGCCATTACATACACACAGCAAAATGATGAGGTTTCCATATCTATAAATGCAAATAAAATATGTCTGGCACATATATTGATGGGCCGGGTAAATACCGGGCTAGTTCTCATTACCCCCACGGGGTTTTTCTGGATTATTTTTTTGGACTGTAATAGAAAGACCACCCACTTTTCCGAGTGTATTTATTTCCTATCTGTGGATAGCTGGTGGATTGCAAGAACACAGGACCCTTTAAAATGGGCAGAAATAGACTGAGAGCTTCAGGCTCTGACAAACTCTTTAGAAAATCGGGTGATTTGGGTCCAGCTGTGTAAATGTTTTCAGTTTCGCTGCTGAGGCCCTGAGTTTGATTCTGTGCCAAGACAAGCCTTGCTCGAGTTGTTTTTGGCAGAGCCTCCTGGCTGAGGAATGTCAGCATCACTTTCAAAATATGATGGTTTGTAATTTGGACCACAGAATGAAAACTGAGCTTCTGGTACATTTTGCCATCATCTAATTACCAGGTCCCCAATTACAGTCAAGGAGCAGTCTCCATAGCCTGGTGCAAGGGAAGGTTGTTCCCACTGTAAGAGGTTCCTGCAGATCCGCTCCCTGAAGGAATTCCTGAAGCATGGACAGGTTTTGGCAGGAGCCAGGGCTGGCCAGGGTGGATGTGGGTGCCCTGGCAGGACGAGGTGCCAGTGGAGCTGCTGCTGCCACCATGTCACAAAGTGTCACCCTCTCCATCCTCCTGTACCCCACGGCTGTTGGGACCAGGGATGCTCAGGGGAGTGGGGAGATGTGTGGATGCTGCAAGGCTGCCAGCCCCCACCTTCCCCAGCTTCTCACCAGCTCAGATCCCAATTAACTTTGGGTTCCCATGAGCTGCAGAAGCCAGAGCTGACCATGGCAGCTCCCACAACAGCCTTGGGGACTGCAGCTGATCCGGGATGGGAGCACAGAGGACTTCCCACAAAGGCCTCCTGTGTCTGCAGCAAGAGGGGAGCTGGTTGATGGATATGCTAATTTCATTATTCATGTACATAATTACAATCTAGGGGTTGGGAAGCTTTTTAGGTGGTGACAGCTGAGAGGAAGAATTTACCTAACTTTCGTAATACAGGTGTAATATTATTTAACTCCTCAATAAGAATGCTTTGCTGAGCCTCCTGGCAGCTGGCAGTGATGCTCAGGCTGCTCCCATGCTCCCCAGGCAGCTGGGAGACAGGGGGACACCTTTTTGGGGTTTTGGGCATTTGTTGGCATATTTTGAAAGACACCCAGGGGGTGGGAGGTGGGAGAGCTGCTTCTGCACCACGCTGATGGCAGAAAACTTCCTTCCTATTTTCAGTTCAAATAAGTTAGTGGACAGCCCCTACCTGCCTCTTTCCACAGCAGTGCTGACATTTCATTTTGCAAAAGAAACTCTAGAAGGCCAGGGAGGTACCCGGGGCTCAGGTCCAGCCATCCCCAGCCCCTCCTGGCCCTGCCTGGTGCATTGGGGACATTCACTTCAGCCAGGAGGTCCTGCAGTGGCCTTTGAGTTTGTGTCCCTCTGTGTTTAAGGTCAGTGAGAGCAGGATCTGCCCAAGGCCTTTGAAGATCAGACTGATAGTACCTCAGAGGTCAGACACTGTAAAATGAAAGTGCACAGAGCTAAAAGCCATTTTTGGTTATCTGGCCCATAACCTCTCCCTGGCTCTGCGTCCTTCTCCTCAGCCCAGAGTGAATCACATTAACCTCTGCTGCTGGAGGGCAGGACAGCTCAATCACTGCTCACAGAGCCCTGCCCAGATGCAGCACTGGTGCCAGGACTGCTCTTGATGCTGAGACAGATGCTCGGTGCCATCGCTGCCCCTGCAGTTCCCCTCTGCCCCAAGCTCTGCTGTCCCCGTGTCCCCTCCCCTGTCACCCTGCAGAGCTCCAGGAGCTGCAGCAGCCACCCCAGCCCTGCCTGGCACCACGGCCTCCATTCTCAGCAGATCTCTCTGGTGCATCACTCCTGATCTTGTCCACACCTGCTCTGTGCTCTGGGCTCTGGCACCCTCTCAGCTGTTGCTCCCATCTCCGTTTGCTTCTCCAGAGGGATCCTGCAGCAGGGCTCTTGCAGTGGATCTCACTTCCCTCATCCTCCTTCTTCCCAAGGGATGACTTCCACCTGAGCCTGCATGGGGGTGAGCAGCAGGCACAGGGCTCTGGGCAGCACAGGGATGCAAGGAAAAAATGCTGCCTGATGGATAATGTACCCCGAGATGAGAGATACCCTTTTGTGTGCCCTGACTAATCACCAAAGACAAATTTGGGTGCACCATCATTAGTAATGCCTCCTGCTAATGCAGCTTAAGTGCTAATTCTTGTAGCTATTCCATTGTAACAGCAAGAGGTTTATCTTTAATTGGGTTTCATGCTCTAAATGCTTTGGTGACACAGGTTTGAGCAGGTGAGGCATGCTTTATAATATCTGTGTATCATTGAGGATAATTACCCACTGGCCTTCCAGACATCATGAAAGGAAAATTGAGGCATAGTTTGGGCCAGCAGTGCCATGCCTCTGATCTGCAAGAGATGACAGAAACCAAGGGACGTGTTTGTATGTTGGGTGCCACCCAGAGCAGTGCTGGCTCTCAGGTGAGGGGGAGGTTTGGATTAATGGAGAAATCTCAGGCTCTGATAGGGGAAAGGCTGGTGACCCGGGCAGGCTGCTGTCACCTCATCCTGGAAGTCCCCATGGCAGAGCTGGAACACTGCCTGCACCAGCTCAGCTCCTCAGACCTCTGTGGATCACCAGAAGTGCCAGTTACATACTGCACCTCCTTGCAAAGACACTTCTGAAATGTTAATAGTGAGTGAATTACTTTTCCTTTTATACTTCTTAAAATAAGATTTCTTGCTACAAGATAGTGTCGTTGCTATGTCTCTCCTTTATTACAGTCTATATTAGATGGACTGGAGAGACCTCATACAGATTTTATGGGAACTATTTTATTTATAAGAATTTTCCTAGTGTCAGATGGATCTGACACTTTTGGAGTCCCTTTTTCCATTCCCATGCAGCGAGACAGCAGAAATCTTAAGCACCTGGACGTGGGGCTTGTGTCGTCACAGCAGGCTCAGGGATGAGCACCCCTGGGAGTCTGGAGCCCACAGAGCAGGACACTGCCCCGGGCTTGGTGGGGATGGATGGCAGCACTGTCCCTCAAACCAGGGCTCTCCAGAGCTGCTTCCCCTGGCTCTCTCACTGTGCTTAGGGCCCCCCTGGGAGACCTGGTGTCCTCTGCTGCCCTTGGAGGTGTTGGAGCTGGGTGCTGGAGGAGCTGGCTCTCCTTCCCCAGGGAACAGCAGCAATTCCACCCTGGCCCTCTGAGCAGCCAGCCCTTCCCTTGCCAGCCACGGGTGGCTGTTTTGTCTCTGTGCTGGCACATCGTCCCCCAAACATTAGCTGGCTTCTGGCTACAGCATTTCAGAGCAAGTAAGGACACTAGCTCGTGAGCTGTTACAATGAGATAGCAGATGAGACTGGAATTGGAGTGTTTGCAGCCAGTGCAGAACAGTTAGGAGAATTCAGCCCAGCAGAGCCTTTAATTCAGGTTGAGATTTTCTCTGCTTGAGGTTATTGGATGTGCCTGAGCTCTCAGCAGAAAGCAGATCATTCATCCTCTGAAATCCCTTTCCCCTCCTCCCTTCTCCTTTCCCACCTCTCCAGCATAGGTGGGAAGCACACGGGGCTGTGTGCATTGTACCTGTGCTACTAATGTGCCTTGGCCCAGGCTGGGGAAAAGTCTGCTGGTAACAGGTGCTGGTTTATGCAGTGGGAGAGCAATGCATCCCTGGAATGGCATCCCTCCCCTGGGACCAGCACTGAATGTGCTCAGATCTATCAGGGCCGTGAAAGTGCCCTTGCTCAGCAACCGAGAGGCAAATATGTGAGAAATAGGATTGCTTCTATAAATAGCAGTGGGCTCATGAGAACATTGTTTATCACTGGGGTGGGTGGTGTGAAGGTTGTTCTTCACTCTCCAGCAATGGAGAAATAATGCTGCCCCACTGCTGGCCCACTGATAGCCAACAGGAGAGACAAATGCCTCTGGTGGGAATTTTGAATTTCATAAAGATTTATTCATTGTTTTTAGTCCTCCCTTGCTTTCTTAGTGAAGACTGCAAGTCACCCATCAATCCTCCCCATGCACTTCTCCACGTCTCCCATCCAAACACTCGCAGGCCTGCCCAGCACCTCAAAGCCCATCAGATTCAGCTCCTTCCAGCAGAAAGTGTGTGTCACTGCTCCCAGGCTCCTCTTCCTGGGAAAAAATAGCTGCTGTTCCTCGTGCTATTTCTGGGTGACTCCGTAGGCACCTCCCATGGATGCACTGTTATGTTTTCTGCTAAAGCACATTAACATCTCCAGAGAAGTCTCGTTGTCAGCTGAAGCCCCAAACAGCTACGTGCCTGCTGGATTTTAAGCGCCAGAGTCAACAGCGTTAATCGTGCGCTTAAAATGAAGCACTTCCCTAAGTCTGCAGGATCAAGGTCTTAAACTGTAAGATCTTTGGAGCAGGGTCTTTCACTGTGTGTGTAGAGATTAGCATTCAAATAAAAAACGTTGCTAAGAACTGCCCAAACAGCCAGGCTAATACCCTGAGGAGAGGCAGTCGTGGGTGTTGGAGCAGGAGCATCGCTCAGGGGCTTCTCCCCACGCCTCTCCCAGCTCCTGCTCTTCCTGCTGCTCTCTGCCTGGTGTAGAGGCTCCTGGATGCCTGCTGGATGGGAGATGAATTAAGTTATCCTTTCCGGTAAGTGCATTTCTCAGTCACATCGCTCGCCAAAGGAGCTGTGAAATCCTAGCAGCATTTCCTCTTGTGCATAATGTCACATTTCCCCAGCTCGGCTCCCTCTTGCCTCCCTTCCATCCGTCTTGTGTGCAGAGCTGAGTATGCCCACGAGCAAGGCACAAAATATGCATGATATGCTCCATCATGTAGGACCGAGTCATTTGCTCCTTCTATAAATCTATAGCCAAATCACTTTGTTTCCACATAAGAATCTCATGCTGTGTAAAACTAAAGGAGGAAATAATCATGTGTCTGTGGAGATGTTTATCTCCATCATTTGCAGTCCTACCAGCTCCTTGGCTTTTAATGAAGGGAGGAAGAAATGATCCTCCTGTACAAGGGTTTTGCAGAAGGAAATGCAAATGTGTTCCCCTGCCTTAGTTTGCCATGTTGCTGTAAAACAGCAAACTTAATAAATCCTGCACAATTGGGCACAAGTCTTGTTTCCTTAAAAGCGATGTTCTCTATAATTGTCTATGACACAACATGCTACATATTAGTTATTTTTCCCTTAGTAGATCATCAGAGCACAGTGAAGCATTGCAGTGGAGGTAATTGAATGTCTTCTTTAAAACAATATGCTGCAAAAAGTCTCCTGACAAGTTTCAGTGCCTTTTTTAAATCAAGTAGCATGGGGGGCTTGTGGGCAGGGGTTTCCCTCTGTCACTGAGGCCGTGGACATGTTGGGGACTTGTCACCTGGTGCTGGAGAGCACTGGTGAACATGCTCAGGATGATGGTTTCCAAATGTCTGGTGTGGATGGGGCTGCAGAGGGTCTAACTTGTGTCTAACTGTGCTGCTGCAGTGTGCCCAGTGCCTGGCTGCCCTGGTGTGCTGGTCCCTGCACCCAGCAGGAGTGGGGAGGGGACACCAGTGGGTTGGGGTGGTAGTGCTGCTGCAGTCCTGTGCTCTCCAAGGGCTCTGTTCTCTCTGCAAGGTGTGAGATTTTCTGGAAGGAATTTCAAAGTGCTTTGTGCAAGGTGTTAAATAAGCTCTTAAATAAAATTGAAACAGGGAGTGCTGAAGGAAAGCAAACATCTAAAACTGTATGTGTACATTTCATTAGCCCGGGAACAATGATAATAGGAACTGCTAAGACACAGTAATTAAAACCACTGCAAGAAAAAAAAATGTCTTAAAATTTTGATGTGATAAAAAGACTGTTAAAACATAAAAAATATTCCCTAACGGGGGAATCATACTTTTTTTTCCTTTCCCACTTGTTTCAGTGCCTCGCACACTCAGTTTGCTACTGAGAAGAAAGAGGTAAAATCTTTGTTTTCCCAGTTTTCAAAATTTTTACTTGAGTTGGAACTGAGAAATGAAAAATGTCATGAAAAAATGTAAACATGCTTAATGTTTTTCCACCCACCAAAAAGTGAATCCCTGGAGGAACCAGGCCAGGGGGGATGCAGCACTCAGGGTGCTGCGTGGGCAGCTACAGGAACCCTGCCCTGGCACACACCTTGGAGATGCACAGACTCCTTTGGGTGCTGGGTTTGCTTACCTTCACAGTTATTTTTATTTACTGTTTGCTAATCCTGTTAGCAGAATGGGAAAAGAAAAGACTAATTCACTTTAACTCCAATGACTTGTTAATAATTGATGTATTGACAGGAGCAGGCTGCTTGACGACCTTAAACAACCACCCAAATCCTGTGTCGAACTCTTTGACCTTTTAAGCCAGTTCAGATTCTTCCTGCAGAAGAAACCAGTGTCCACTTTGATTTAGTGCAGGAAAATCCCCCTTAACCTTCAGGTGTCGGTGGGGATGTGTTTAATTTACAGTAAAGCCGAGTCATGATCAGCAGGAGGATGAATAAGTCCTTCTGTGGTGAAAAGTTATTACCGCTCCCTCCACGGTGATGATCTCTCTGGCTCAACAAGCCAATATCTCTTTAATTATTGAGAAAGAGCCTTCAGCAAGGGGATGTGGAGCTACCAGCTAGGGGAAGGCCAGGCACAGGCTGGGCTGCTGGGAAACCCCACCCAGGGTGGGATGTGCCCATCACCAGACTCCAGCCTGCTGAGGGGCCTCTCCTGCTTGGGGGGCACATCACAGCGCTCAGACACCCCCAGCCAGCAGCTCCCCTGCTGATTCAGCCCTTAAGAGGGGTGGAAGGATGACACTCAGCTCATGACACCAGGCATCCCTCCACTGCTCCCCTGTGCAACAGCAAGAACAGCTCAGGACCCACCTGCAAACCTCAGGATCAGTGCCACGGGGATGCGGGAGGGGAGCAGCATCCCTCTGCAGACACTGGGACATGAGCATCCTTCCCTCAGTAGCATGGCCCCAGCTGTACCCAGAGATGCTCCAGGGGTGCTGCTGGAGGAGCTGGGCACCCAGCTGCTGGCACTGCTGGGGGGACCCCTTGCCATGTTCACTCAGTTATGCCGGAGGGGAAAGGCAGGCTGGATAAAGGCTGCTCAGCAATTACCAGCAGGAAAATCGGAGACTTCACCAGGCTGCTTAATTAAGCCCCCATGTGGCCTCTCGGAGATTCATCACACGGCACTGGAAATCGTTCCCACCATCCTGGCTCCCCTTGGAAGAGCAGGGAGCACCAGGACAGCCTTGGGTTTGGATTTTTGGATCTCAGTGTCTCAGCAGGACCTGCGAGCTGCAGAGCTGCCTGGTGTCTGGCACTGCTGTGTGCATGGCAAGGGTGGTGGATGGGGATTTGTTCTGATGGGAATGATTCACTCAGCCCCTGTAGATACAACTGTGATTGCTCCTTCGGCCCCCCCTCCTGGGACTGCAGCTCCCAAAGGCATCCCAACCCCTTTCTCCAGAGCCCTCATGGGAGAGCAGAGATGGATCTGGGGGAAGAAATGAGGTGCAGAGCTGGGGCCTTGAGTGGGAGACCCAAGGGCTTGGGGGGCTGAGAGGAGGGAGAAGCCCGTGGGTGGTGGTTGCCCTGTACCCCCAGCCAGGCTTGGCTGAGCCCCCCCAAGCCACTGCTGCCCCCGGGGTGCCCCTGGTCCAACCCTGCCCTGGTGCTGCAGGAACTGCTTTGTGGAACTGAAGAAACTCCTCCACCACGGAGCCTGCTAGCTCATTTACATACTCCTAGTTTAATTCTCCTAGGGTATGCAAATATATGCAAACAGCAATCCAGAGAGAGTCAGAAATAGCACAGAACATTAAAATCACCCTACTTGAATATTGTTTTATGCAAACGATGTACGCACGCAGTGTGTAGCTGATTTAAATAGAAGCAATGTCAGCATGGCAGTTATTTACCCTTCCAATGATCTTAGCAATTTTTTTTATTAAACTTATATAAAATATATTGAACAGGCACCAAGAACATAGGGAGTGTTTTGATGCCAGCCTTAACTAACATTAAGAAAAGGGCAGAATTTTCCAGCTGCCTCTGCACAAAGGGCATTGAGTGTTGTTTTTTGTCATGTGCCATTGGCATCAGTGACCTGGTGGCTGCTGGCATTGGTCACCTGAATGCCACTGCTGGGGTCTTGGAGGGAGGTCAGACCCCTCCTCCTCGGCCTCCTCTTGCACAGCCTTGGGTGTTTGGGGCTCAGGTGCCAGTGGGGTCTCCACACCTCCCTCTCCAGCCTGCCTGGGGACACCAAGGCCAGGTCCCCACCTGCACAGGGAAACGATGCCCAAAGCCCCACCTGATGGCCTGGGAGTGCTGCGAGGGCCCTGTGCACTCTGGGCACACGTTGTGTCCCTTGCCAGGGCACGGCCACCCTGGGTGTCCCCCGGGGTGTGACACAAGGGACACCCCCAGACCCTGGTGGGAAACACAGCTCCTGCCTTGGGGTTGTCTCCTCCAGGTGCCCTCGTTGAGCACCTCTCCCCAGAGCTGTGCCCAGTGGCTCCTGTCCCTGTGGGGCCACCTCAGCCCTGGTGGGGAGCACTGGGGACTGGGGACCCCTGGGAGGGGGGTGGCCATGGGTGCAAAGCCCATACCCCCCCTCCAGAACCCCCCTGCCCATGCCATGGAGCTGACACCCAGGCAGGTGAGATGTCTCCAGGCACGGGCTCAGCTCCTGGCTATGGAGTACATGAACATAAAGAGAGAGGAAGAGGAGGGAATGGGGAGGGGATTGTGGGGCCGTGCAGAGGGCTCTGTGCACCACAGGACAGACACAGTCTGAGCCCCATCACCGGGTCCAGGCTGGGCAGGGACACCCCGGGGACTTTCCTCCTCATTAAACATCAGGAGGGTGAGGGCTGAGCCCTGCAGGGAGCCTTGGCTAGGCACTGCTGGGGGGACACAAGCAGCCCCCCTACCACCCCAGCAGGACACCCTGAGGGACATCCCCGGCCCTGGGACAGTGCTGGGCAGAGGGGGAATTGGGTGCTGGAGGCTGTCCCCCCCCTGACAAATCCTGGGATGGGGTGGGAGGCACTAAGTTTAACTCTAGAGCTTTTTCTCAGCATTTTTGCAGTAGAATAAATGGTGCTAAAGTCCTTTTCTCTGGTAAGAATTGTGGCTAGTGCCCCCCCACACAAAGCTGCACAGCTGAAGATGGGAGTGGACATAAAATACATTTTGTTTGCTTCAATTTGTTTTAAATATTATCTCTCTGGTGCCAGGCTATTCGAATGATTATGGCTGCAGAGGAAACTACTGTACAGTGTATTTTTTCCATCAAGCTCACAGTTGCATTTTATCACTGTTTCTGTTAAAGACATGCTGGAGGTCTCAGTTTTGCTTCTGAGGCCCCATCTCCACAGAGCCAGTTAAACATTGCATTTTTAAATACATTTAGAACAAGAAGATTCTGAAGGCAGTGAGTGAAATATCATTCATCTGTGCCAGCCTGACAGGGCATGTTCCAGCAGGCAGCACCAAGATAAACTCACACTGGATTATTCCCACATGCCAAGTGCCTGCAGCAGACCCGGGATGGCCAGAGGGAGCCACGAGCACCCATGGGCACCCCTGTGCACCCACAGACCCCTCTGTGTGCACCCACAGACCCCTGCAGACAGACACCTGCACCACAGTGGCTGGACAGGGTGCTCTGTGCTCCCTGACCCCAGCTTGTCACCAGCTTGTCACCCAGAGGGGTCCCAGCTCTGAATTTCACCCAAGGGGCTGGAGGAGCCTCCAGCAGGAACACGGAGAGGAGCTTTGCCCTCAGCTGTGGATGTCAGTGCCTGCAGAGGAGCTGCCTCTCCACCGTGTCTGCAGGCACAGGGAGTTACTGTCAGTGTCTTGGGCAAGCTCTGCTCTGCCGTGCACAGTGCCTCACTCACAGCTTACACGGGAACTTCTCATCCCACCCAGTGGTACTTGGTGGCTTTCTTAGGTGTTTCTGCACTGGCACTGGGTGGCTGCAACATTCAAGCATCAGCAGCACCCATTGTGTGGTTTTGGCTTTACTGAGGGGATGTTAGAGCAGAGCAGAACCACGCGTTTGGGGAGGATGCAAAGGAGATTTTCTCTGCTGTCCCCGGGTGCTGAGCATCATCCTGGGGAAATGAAATGTGGCTGGTACTGAAACAAAGCCTGATAGTGTAAGAGGATTTGCCTGGTGTGGGTGGAATTGCTGCTGGCAGGTCCTGCCCATGGCTCTTCCTCCCCTACAGCCCACTGCAGCCTCAGGGCCCTGGGCTGGTTCCTTGCCCAGAAACAATTTTCTCCAAACCAGTGGATGGCTGGAAGGGAGCAGCTCCAGGCTGTGTCCACAGGGATGCTCTTGTGCTGGGCAGCTGCAGCTCTGGCAGGCAGTGTCGTGCTCCCAGTGTCTTATTTTAAACCCTTCTAGGGGTGGCAGCTCCACTGCTTCTTTCTGGCTCCACATTCCAGATAACCAGCACCCTTATCAGCAGGGTGGGAAACATCTCCCATCCGAGCTGCTGTTGGGCCACCTCAGCCCGACACCATGAGCTGAACCACAGCCCAGGGGCTGCAGCCCCCCCGAGGGATGGGTGCTGCTCATGGGCTGGGGTGTCTGCCTTCCCCCAGGGCAGGACCCCTGCTCCCCCTGGAACAGCAGCATCCAGCCCAGTCCTGCCCAGTGCCTCCAGCACAGCTCCCACCCCTCTGCAGCCACAGACCCTCCCAGAGTTTGCTCTCTCAGCAGGTTTCAGCCTCCCCTCTCCCGGGATGCTGAGCTGCCTTTATTCCAGTTGTGCTGTCATCAGGTTTGTTTTCAAGCAACCCGGACCTTGCTGGGTGCTGCTGGGCTGTGTGGGGTCTGTGTTGTATCCATCTGCATTTTTTCTCTCTGTGAAACTCACCCTTGATGCTGAGCAGAGGAGGTGAGAGGATTTACACTTGGTTTCAAAAAATCCCAAAGATGACACATCTGGACAAGCCTGGGCTGCCAGAGGTTCTGACCCTGCCAGCATCAGGCACTGCTGCCCTGGGGATGGTTTGCACTCACCAGGAGATACAAGTGTTTTCCTGCCTTGCAGCTTTGTGGGAAACCCCCTCAAATCCCCGTGGGAAGGGAGCGGGAGGGCTGCAGCAGCACAGACCCTGCAGTGGGGCAGCCCCAGGACACATCCCAGCCCGGTGCCAGTGCCAGTGTCCAGGGCCATCCCTGGTGTCACACAGACCCAGCCATATCTCTGGGACCACCACCACCACTTATCAGTGTACATGTGAGAGTTTTTATCACTCGGAACCTTTGGAGTGTTTTTCAGCTGGGACTCGATGTTTATTCAGAGAGATCCTCACTGCCCCGACCTTCCTGAACTGCCACATTCCTTTTAATTATGACTGGCAGCTCATGGAAATCTGGGCCTTTGATTGGCAGCTGCAGCAACTTTCTTCCTTCCCACAATTCTTCATGTTCCTTCCCATCAATAGACATAATGTTGGCTACTTTTCTGGGATAAATAGCAACCTTTGCCCCCCTCCTTTATTTGGCAAACTCTCAACACTTCATTCTTTTCAGAAAGCCCCTTGGAATGCAGCTGAGAAGGGCCTCAGCAGTGCTGCCCTCCTCCTCCTTCTCCTTCTCCTCCTCCTTCTCCTCCTCCTTCCTCTCCTCCTCCTCAGCACC
>JAAWXA010000024.1:573369-583369 GCA_038090715.1 Florisuga fusca
GGGGGGGGGGGGATGGGTGCAGGAAGGAGTCAGGAGCTGCCCCCCAACTCCAGAGCCTCATCCGAGCCAAAGGAACTGGGGGGGCTGTGCTGCTGGGAGCAGCCTTCCTCCTCCTCTTCCTCCTCCTCTTCCTCCTCCTCTTCCTCCTCCTCCTCCTCCTCCTCCTCCTCCTCCTCTTCCTCCTCCTCTTCCTCCTTCTCCTCCTCCTCCTTCTGCCCGCTGCTCCTCAGCACCCAGCTAGAGACTTTTGTGTGAGAGCAAACAAAGGCTCATTGGCAACACTTCTGGATTTCATTGCAAAATACATTTGTCACTCTGGAATAAAATAAACCAAATTTTCTGCTGCTCTTTTTGCCTAGCTCCTCCTTCACAGGCTGCCTTACAAGCAGCCCTGATGCTGCAACTTCTGGACAAAGCTTTGCACAGGGTAAATGAGGGGCCACACTTGCTCCAGGGCTGCCCAGCCTGTGTTGGGGTGCAGGGAGCCCCCGGGGAGTTCTTGCAGCCCCCAGCAGTGTCGTGAGCACCAGGTTCTGCCCTGCACCCCGAACCCCTCCTGCTTGTCCCTCCCCGGGGCTGCAGAGAGTCCCCAGCTGACCCCCCAACCTTCTCCCTGCTGAGCCCATCCAGCACCCAGGACCCCACCACCTGCTCCCCCCCTTTAGCTCTTCAGATGCTTTTTCAAACCCCCTGGAGGGAAGCAAACGCTCCAGCCAGAGCTGAAAACGGGTTTGTCTCTCAGGGGTGCAAACACCATGGTTTTTCAGTGAGAGCTCAGAGGTCCTGGAGGTGCCATCAAGGCAGGGGTGTCCCCTGTCCCAGCAGGGGTGTCACGGGTGGGAAGGAGGCAGGGCAGGACCTGGCACCCGCAGCGCTCGCCGCTCACTTGGCGTTGCGGTAATTAAATGAAACTCAGTCTCAGCTCCTAAGAGCTTCTTGTGCTGAACAATAGACAGTTACAAAAGGGTTTGAAAAATGATGAAGGGAATACTCGAAGGTTGGATTTTGAAAGAAACGAGGAGGCTCCCGAGAGCAGAAATTGCTTGTGTGCACAATACAGACATTCACCCGTCCCCATCAGCCCCAAACCAGAGTGTTTTAAAGAGATGATAGACCTTGACACTTCCTGGGTTTCTCAAGAGCAGGGTAGATGAGAAGAGAATTAGCCAAGTACACTATAATTTGCATTTTCCAGGAGCACTTGGAGGCTCCTCATACTCTGATGGAGAAAGAGGGGAAGCTGGAGGCATCCAGCACCACAGGATGAGCCCTGGGAGCACAAGGGGCTGAGCAGGGGAAAACCAGTGACCCAATTCTGCTGTCCTTCCATCCTGGGGTGAAGGTGCTCACCTGGCTCCTGTGACCCTGAGAGGCTGACCATCTCATAGCAGAGGAGATGAGGGGACCCTGTGCAGTGGGAGGGGCTCAGACTGTATTCCTCATGAGTGTCTCACCATCCCTGAGCTCTGTCAGAGATCATCCATAGCCAGGACACTTTGTAAGAGCCCTGGCTTGGACCAGTGGGGAGCAGCATGGTGAGGTTGAGACCCACCAGCCTTCCCCATGCAGGAGCTCTTTGTCAGAGCACAGAGCAATGCTGTTGTTCCCACACTTCTGTCACATTTGCTTGAAGTCTGCCAGGAGATTAGAATGATATTGTAGCAGACATGCAGCCAGACATAGCCAGGCATGGACAGCACGAGCACAGAAATTGCATTTCATTAGAAAACTCAACTCAAGCCACTCTGGATCTTGTTTTCTTCTCCCCACAGACCCAGTGTTTCTTCCCCTTTTCATGTCTGTGCTCACTGGACAGACTGGTTTCAATAAACCATAATTGCTTCCAACCCTCTTCTAAACTCCTCCTGGTCCGGCTCATGCCCATGCATGCAGAGCAGCACAGAAAAGGCTGAACCGTGGATGAGTTTGGGGGTCATTCTGCACATGCTGTATACAGGCCTCTCCTGGCCCCTCCGAGGTGAGGCTGTGCTGGGGAAATGCTGGGAACAGCAGAGGAGGAAGAGGAAGGCTTGTGGTTTGGTGTTGGCCAGTGTTCCGGGCTGGGGCTGTGCTCCATCCGTGCCAGAGACTACTGAACATGGAGCTAAAATCACTGCTTATCCCAAGCTTGTTAGGAGAGCTGGGTCACAACAGATGGGTACAGACGGATGGGGAGAAGAGGAAACAACAAGGCAACACCAGCAGCATGATGAGTGCTCACAAAGCACAGCAGCAGCCTCGTTTCGGAGACAACCGAGAATTTCGAGGAGCATTTTGGTTCCTTTGGGATCCTCACAGGTGTCTGGTCTGAAGCATGACAGCCAGCATGAGACAGCACACTTGTTTAGAAACCCAGAAAATGGATGCTGAGAGAAGGAGAGCTTGTGTGTTCCCTTGTCTGTGTGAACAAGGAATAAGCTGGGGCTGAGAAGGCTTTGGTTGAGAGCTGAGCAGCCCCATCACATCCTGTCCTGTTTGCTCCATCCCACCCCACCCCATCCCATCCCATTCAATCCCATCCAATCCAATCCAATCCAATCCAATCCAATCCAATCCAATCCAATCCAATCCAATCCAATCCATTCCCAACCTGTCCCATCACGTCCCCCATGCTCAGCTGCCTTTCCATCACCCAGACCTGTTCTCTTCCCAGGTGGGAGGTGAGTGACCTGTGGCCCCAGAAGCTCAGATCTTGGGCAGGGCTTCCCAAAGCCTGGTGTGGGGTGGTCTCCCACTCCCGTGCTGCCAGGAGCCCGGGGCTCAGCCAGCACAGCCGAGGCAGCATGCCTGGGTGTGCTGTATATTAAGTGGAGTGGCAGCTGTGATATTGCCATCTAAAACTAAGTACAAAATTTACAGCAGTAAATTCTTCTCTCTTCAGGGTGGTTAATTATCTTAATTACTTTTATTATCTTTTATCTTTTAAGATCCTAAATTGCTTATTTCTGCTTGTGTTGCCAAAGGGGGTTGCATATTTTTTACTGGCACACGCTGTGCAGAGGCACTGATCTGCGTGTCTGCCTGGTACACTTTAAAAGAACTTTGATTTATACAAGACTTCTCCTTGGGATTTTAATTGTACTAAATAGGGAAAACAAAGTTCAGTGAAATATTGACTGACTGAAGAGCTGACAAGTGGCTCTTTCCTTTTCCTCCTCAGGGGGACAGAGCTGCTCCTTCCAGTTTTCCCATCCCCAGGACCCATAGGAGTGCCCATGACAACCCCCTGCACCGAGCACCCACCATCCCTCCCTGTCCCAAGTTTTTTCTCTCTCTTCGCTCCCAGGGAACTTTTTTCCTCCCCTTCTCCTGCTTCGCTCCATAAGTGGTTCCCCTTGCTTTTTTTTGGGGGGGAAGAAATCTTTGGAAAGCTTCCTCAGCCCCTGGGGGGCAAACGCGGCTGAGCTAAGTAGGAAGCAAGCCTGCACCAAAGGGAGGTGGAAAGGAGGGAAGGTTTCCTCCATCCCTCAGAGGAGCCTCCCTAAGCGCTCCCAGGTGCTTTTCGAAGGGGTTTCGAGGTTTCCTCCGCGTTTCTTCCCAAATGCCGCCCCGCACCGGGAGCGGGAGGAGGCAGCGACGGCCCCAGCTCTGCCTGCGCTGGAGGACCTTGTCTTATGGCATTCACAGAGAGGAAAGGAGCTTTTCATCTGCAAAACAAAAGGGAGAGCAGGCTTTTCTTCGCCGTGGTGCTAGGAATCGTATGGTGAATGCCCCGCACCCCCGAAGAGGGGCAGCTCCTGGCTCCGAACAATCGGGACATGAAAGGCAGAGAGGGAGGGAGGAAAAAAGAGTCTTCCCTTCTCATTAGAGCACATGGGGCTGTAGCTTCTTTGGTGGTGATTATGGGAAGCTCCCTGTCACCCCAGTAGAACTGTGGATGCAATTAGAAATGTGTAGTCCCACACCTTACAGATATTTTTTTTCTGCCTCCCTTGCCCCTGTCTTTTAATATCAAACAACAACAGCGGTGCTGCAGCCCCCTCAACTTCCTCCCCATTGACCTCACGGGCTGGCTGCTGTCAGCTGAAATTCATGCTATGGTTTAGGAGCAATTTTTAGTTTGGATGAATTTTCCTCCTGCCACCCGCTACAAATAACCACTCGCTGTGCCACCCGCTCCCCCTCCCCGTTCCCCATCTGTGTCGGGACCCCCGGGCTGTGCCCTCGGGTGCTCCTCACCGGCAACCAAACGCCCGAGATGGGACTGGCCCGGTCCCGGGTGCTGGCAGGATGAGGCCTCCTGCCCGTGGCCAGCATGAGCCCCGGAGGCCTCTGGACCCCCCTGGCTCCCTGCCCCTCCAGCAGCCGCTTTTTGGCCCCTGCCTCCCGCAAGCAGACGGACAGCAGCTTCGGAGCTGCTGAATCTGCAGCTCCCCTTCATTCTCATGGTAATCTGAGGCGCGATCATTTGTGCATGTGGAGAGGGTTTTTAATGAAGGGAAAGGCAGCCCCGCCATCGCCTGGAGCAGGCTGTGATCCTCACAACGCGCAGCCAGCTGAGGAAAGAGCCCCTTTATCCAAGGGATGCTTCTAGAAGCCAGAGCCAGCCATGGTCACACAGACCCCTCCGTGCAGCAGCTCTGGGACTGGTGCTTTGTAACAGCGGCTCTTACCTGTCCTGTTCTACAATTAGCAATGATTCAACCTTCAGTGTTAGCTCTCCTTGTGTTCCATTCCTCAGAGACCCCTGAGCTGCAGCTGGCACGGTGGGACCCTCCCCCGGCGAGGCCACCACTGCCCGGGTTCACCATCTCTGCACCCCCGCGGCTCAGGGCTCTGAGCGGGGAGGAGGAGGGAGAGGAGGAGGAGGAGTGGTGACTGCCGGCACAGCCGGAATTCTGTTTGACAAGGGGGCAAGGATTGGCTGGTACCGAATACCCAGGTCCTCAGCCTGAATTTTCCAGGGCTTGGAGGATGGAAGAGTTTCAGGATGATCTCTGCATTTTGACGTCTGAAGTGCCTCCCTTCTGTTTCCGAACACAGAGCATCTGAGAGAGTTTCTCTTCAAAAATAAACACATCTTGAGAGGAAGGCTGGAGCTGCCATGCAATGATCTCATCGGGCTTCAGCTGCTGCAGCTCTGGTGCATGCACCGGCGGGCACAGCCCAGGGCACGTTGTGCCACCCCCCAGGCTCCACGTGGCAGTGCTGACAGGGACACGGGGCACCCCCTGCCCCCCAGCACCCCTGTGTCCGGACAGAGCTGGTGCTTCCACTTCATTTCATGACCTGGAGGAATACAGCGACATCAGGATTTGCTATTTATTTTAAATTGCGAACTTCTCAACTGGAAAGGAACAATAGGGAAAAATAAATGTGCCCGGGTCGACTTCCATGTTTAAAAGTATCCCGTGTCTCTAAGGCAGGGAATTTTAAAAAGGCAAATAATTAGCAGGCTGCTTCCTCGTCTGTATTCTTCTCGTCTGCCTGCCCACATAAACATTCGGCACACAGCACTTCCAGACACTTTTTAATAGAATCGCTTAAAACAATTAATTACCAGAGTTTTCATTCAAGCTGCAGTGGAAAAGATACGCTGGCAATAAAAGGCATTTATTCGTTGGTTTCTGGAGGCCTGTTTGTTATTAACATGTAAATTAAATCATCACAGATGTTCCATTTTTAATCTGGGGATGTGAAGTGCAGGGCTAACCACGGCCCAAACAGCCTGATTTTATTACACACACATTCATTAGGAACCAGCAGTATTATTGGATATCATTTTTCTTTGATGCATTTTTTAAACCAATTATCGGCATAATTTGTTCATTTCCCTCCCTATTTGTTTTTCTCTTGCCATTTGTGTCAGGATTCTCCAATCAAGGACAATGGCTTTGGCCACTCGTGGCCTCCCTGCTTGCTTCTGGCCAGTGCCACCACGGAGCTGGTGCCACCATGGAGCCTGTGCCCAGCTAGGCACAGGCAGTGGTGGCTGCATCTCGGGGGGGACATGGAGCCAGGAGGAAGGGAACCAGCTTGCCGTGCCCCGTGGAGTTTGCACCTCAGCGTGGGGTGTGCGGGAGTGTCCTTGCGTCTGCTGCAGAAGCACATCTGAAGGAGGAAGGCTTGGTCCTCCTCACCCCAGGCAGAGCTCTCCAGACCTCACCAGGAATGAGATGCTGTGCTCTGCCCAGCTTCCTGCTGTCCAGTGCCACCTCAGGATGCTCACCGTGGCCTGGAATGACTGTCAGGATGCAGAGGACAGTCACCCACAGCCCCCAGAGGGGAGTGTGTTGGGTTTTATCAGCTTTCTGTGCTGGCTCTCTGCTCTGCCTCCAGCACTGCATCCCCAGCAGCTGCAGAGGAGCCTCTGGAGCCCCAGGAGAAATCCGTGAAATTCAGATGGTTTCCAATTGCACACAGCCCTGCACTGCTGCAAGGAGTCTGGCCCAGGGACTGTTCTGGTGCAAAAGTGTGATTTAGCTTTAATGAGCTAAATCTAACGAGCTTTTTTTTATGTCACCCGGGGCCTGGGTGACATCAGGGCCCCTAAAAAGGAGAGTGCCTTTCCCACCCCTTGGAAATAGTCCACGGGAGCTTCCAGCAGGGACTGTGCTTGCTTTGCTCCCCAACCACCCCGTGTCCTTGCCAGGATCACTGTCAGAGAGAAAGGGCAGGGGAGCCTTGCAATGACCAAAAAAGTCTTGGAAATGCTTTCATGCTAAAAATCCCATATTTGACAGAAGTGAGATACCTTGAGGCCTTCTATTGATTACCTGGGAGCAGAAGTACACGGGCGCTTTGAGCTGTCACAGTTCCAGGCATTTCTGAAAACGATAGAAGACTGGAACAAAAACACAACTAAGGCTCCTGACACAGTGTGTTAAGCAGTAAAACATGTTTAATTGTGTTGTCTTAAGGCTATAACCGTTCACTGGCTGAAGGTCATTCACTACCCATACTGCCAGTGGGAAAGAGGGGCTCTGACAGGTGGGAATCCAAATAGGAAACAGATATCTGGGAGATTACGGCACGAATGACACTGAAATGCCAATGATGGTGTAGTTAAAGGGAACAGGACAAGCAGCAGGCAGGACATCTCCTGGCTGGTGGATCTATAAAGGGGATGTTATAGACACGGGCTGCAAGCGGGGGCAAGATGGGATTCAATCAAGTGTCCTCTGAGGCTGTCTTGTAGCCATGTGGCACCGTTAGTGCATCTTTGCCTTCTGCACCACAACTGAGGACCTGAAAGGACAAAGTGTGAGTACCCCCCCTGCTCCTACAGCCATGGGGCCCCAGCCAACCCCCTGGAGGGAGATCATCACCCCTCCTGGCTCATGGCCAAACCCTGGCTGCAGCTGGTAGAGATGGCAGAACCTCTGCTCTCCATCCCCCAGTGCCCAAAGCTCCTCCGCAGGTCCTGGTGCCTGTCCAGGCAGCAGAGCAGGATCAGAGTCCATTAAAGGCCTGGAAAACATGGGACACGTGGTGTGCATGTGACTGCTCTGATCTGGAGGCATTTCAGCATAGAGGGATCTAATTTTCCATGCTCAGAGACATCATGACCATAAAGTGTGAATCTGGGAAAAAATTCCAGGCATTCCTGGTCCCCTGGATGGTGTGTGTGAATCTACTGCTGGTCATCAGTCCTGCTAACTCCTGTGTCACAGGGGGCCCTCCATATGGAAAAGGTTTGAGATGTCTTGTGTTTAATGAGAAACAGAAAAGATTAGGTTGTAGCAAGGTATTTAATTATTAGGATATTTCTGCTCTGGCTGCATCCTTTGCCTCTCCATGCGGGAAGTGCCAAATTACATGTCACCTCGGAGGGCATATTTTCTGTAGTTTTCAGAGCTCCTACAATGGCAGCCTCATGAATATTTACTGAACTGCTCAGATATGCAGTGGTGGGAACAAATAAAAAAACCCTTGTATTTGCATCTCCCACAGACACTAACAAACCATGTGGCTCTTGTAGGGAGAAGATGGGAGATTGCTGTTGCCTTTCCAGAGGGATAGAGAAAACAGCTTCTTGTATAATGAGATTGACTTTTAAATTGAAAGTGTTACTGGTTGTGCTGCAGTTCGTACTTCCATGCTGTGCATTTACTCCCTAGGCTCTAACATTAAGACATCTTATGTACAAGCTGGGAGGATTCAATTAGAGTTTCTGTTATTAATCAATCAATTAAACCACACTCTTTGGTATATACATTTTCACCCTTAAAGAGGTGAGATGCTCGCACTGCACACTCCAGGGACCCCGTTCCACCCGCACACCCGGGCAGGGACACAGCGCGGAGCCGCGGGGGCCGGAGCCATCCCCTCAATCTGCCCGGAGCCGCAGCGCCCAGGGGGATGACTGGGACCTGGATCCCATCCCCAGCGATGGGAAAGGCTCTTCTCGAGCTGACCCCGAGTCCTTCAGGAACCACTGATCCGCAGTCGCTCCGCGGCCCGGCTGGAGAGGCTCTGCCTGGGCAACTGCTCCGGAGCAGGAGGAGGAGGAGGAGGAGGAGGCAGCGCGGCTGTTCCCCCCTTCCCTCACGGCTGCTCTGGCAGAGGGCTCAGGCGTGTGCTGGAGGAGAGCCTGAAAAACCCGTCTGAGCCGAGAGACTCAGAAGAGAAGGGCGGGAGAAGCATTTCTGAAGTGTGCACCTCTCAGACAAAGAGGGACCGGGGCGGCACACGGGGCCAGGGGGCTCGTCGTGGCAGAGGAACAGAGCCAGAGGTGGTGTTCGGAGCAGGGACTGAGTCCTGGTGCCTGGGGTGTTTAATCCAGCCTGCAACCAGAACTGCAGGGGAAGGGCTGGGAGAAAATGAGCTCTGTGGTTCTGAGCTGAAGTTTGAACACTCGGAGAAGTAAACGCCTGAGTGCTGTCTATAGGCAAGGGAGAGAAAGAAAAGAGAGGATTAAATGGCAATGTTACCTTTACTCTTGTCAAATACCTAAGTAGAAACATTGGTTAATGCCCTTAAAAAAGGCCCATTACCACAGGGCAGGGAGTCAAAGAGCCTGGCTGCCCTAATACTCAGTTATCTCGTTCCCGGATAATGGAATGACCCCTCGCCTGCCCGAGCTGTACCACGATATAATAGCATGAGCTGTGTGAATAAAGAGGTTATTTTTGGAATCCAATTGAAACAGTGCTGGAGCCGGTGTGACAGGGGAAGGATTGAACAAGATGCAATGTTCTAAGGAAAGGGGAAAAAATTGAGTTTTGGGGAGGGTGGCACAGGCAGTGAGCTGTGCAGGGGAGCCGGGGCCAGGCTGGGCTGGGGGAGCTGGGGGTGCCAGCAAACACCCCACACTCCACGGATCTTTTTTTCACAGAAGTTAAGCACACCTCTAAAGGTAAATCACACTGTAACACTAACTCTGCTGCACAGGATCCAACACACAGGACTGCAATTCATCAAACGGTGAGAGACAAGAAGCACAAGAGATTCAGCACAAATGTAGAGATGAAAATGAATATTAATTTACAAAGCAGCACAAAGACAATGGGTTCCAAGGAGATTGATACCACAAACTCCCCTTATTCAATCAGATTAGGGTCCTGTCTTCCCCAAACACCAATTGCTAATCTAGATTTGAAAGAGAAATCCTCCTGCAGGAGGGCTTTGCCTTTATCTTGTCCGTCTGATGCCTCTGCTTAGGATGTAACTACAATTTTAGGGGAAGTTGCAGAGGAGGGAACCTTCCCATAAGGCATTTAACCCTTTTGGTGCTGAAGAGTCATCAGAGAAGTGGAAGGGCTCTGCAGAGTGAGGGATGCCTGCACTGCCTGTGGTTTGGCTGCTGCCACCCCCATGCCACCTGCCTCGGCTTCAGCAGCAGAAAGTGGGGAATTCCCCAGAGCTTGACAACTCCAGGGAAACTTGTTCAGCAGCAGACACCAGCGTCCCTGGTCTGTCTCTCAGAGAGGGGAGGCAGAGGTGTGTGGAGGGGCTGCCCCTCTCCTCTCAGAGCTCAGGGGCTCAATTGATGCTGAACGCAAGGAAATGAAGGAAGGAATCCTTTCTCAAGGAGTTAGGGTTGTTACCTGACACTGCA
>JAAWXA010000024.1:588369-706148 GCA_038090715.1 Florisuga fusca
TCAGTGTTTGAGGAATACACTCGAGCTGATGGGGAGCTTGTGTGCATCTCCTGACCTCAATCGTTTTCACACTGGGAGAACTGCTGGGAAGTGGTTTGACACAAAGTGTTTATAATATCCATCAGAAGGAACCGAAATTACAATGGGGCCATCTTAGCAAAAAGGAGAGAGCCGCCAGCCTCCCCACCATGGTGGCCTGAAGCTCTTCTCTGATTTGAGCGTTATAATTAGTAAAGAAACAAGTTGTAATTAAATTAGGAGGTGGAAAGGCGGGAGCACAGCCACTGTGGAGCTGGGGAGTGGAGGGGACCTGCAGAGGGGTCTGAGCCTCCTCCCGGGGTGCCCCAGGCTGTGGCTCAGCCATCCAGCAGAGACACTCTGGCCCTGCAGATTTATTTCCTGGCTTTTAGCCAGCCTAGGAATGAAAATACTCCAGAGGGTGAAAGGCTCATAGTCAAGAGCTCTTCACCTCTTCCCTGAAAGGACCTCTCATCCTCATTCACTCAGGGGTTTATTACCACTCCACTGCCTGAGAATAACTGTTTGGAAAGACAGAGCTTGGAAAAAAAAGTAATGTGTTCAGGTGCTGAGGTGCTCAGGCCCGTCAGTTCTAGATTCAAACCAGAGTCACTTCAGGTATCTTGGGGTTCCCTGAGGACGCCCACTGTGCCCTGGCCCAAGGCAAGGGACATGCCACAGCCTCTCTGCTTTTCAAGAGCACCTGCAGACTTGTCCCTCTACATCATTTTTGCAGGTGCTGAGGCTTCCTTTCATGGCTACCTCCTTCTGATTCCTTGGTTTTTGCTTTCCTAAGACTGGACCTTGTCAAGTTGTTTTTTGCCAGGCTACAGCATGATGCTGTTCTGTTGCATTTTTTCCCATTCATTCTAATATTTTTCCCAGGGACAGGCCGGGATGGTCAGCAGGAACCTGCTTGGTGACCTGAGCTTCGAGCTGGCTCATGACTTACAAGTGAAGGGTCTGTAACCTCCACAAAGGAAATCGCTGAGGATGAAAATGCTGCAGCCAGGGCTTTGGGGAGGCTCTGGGGAACCTGTGGTGAATGTGGTGCCAAAAATAGAGAGGGATCATCCAAGCGTGGGAACCCACCAGTGCCGTCAGTGCCCAGAGCATCCCACTGGCACTGCCCGTGGCCCTAACACCAGCACCAGGCTCAGTACCACGGCAGCACCGCGAGATGCTTTGGGGACACTGGCACTGGGCATATGGGTGGTGGTGCCGTGGAGACAAGAGCAGTGGTCTGAAGGGGCAGGAGAGGGGCTGGTGCTGGAGCAGTGGCTCTGCCACCATCATGGGATCAGCTCCTGCCACCCAGGCTGAGGCTCTGGCCCTGACAAACAGCTTTGCCATCCCGGAGCAGCCAGCCTGCGCCTCACCGAAACAGGCAGCTAGAAAGTAAACAGTGTCTGAAACCTATTCTCATTAGGCTAATTTACGAATAAATTACCATATTCAATGGCCTTATTTTTACTGCTCGTTAACAGGCCCATGATAGGATGATAATTATGGGATTTTAAGTGGCTAATGGCAGCTGGGGCGTCAAAAGCAGTTTTTACGGATCTGTTTATGGCAGGGAAGGTGACAGGAGGGTGGGACACTGAGATGTTGGAATCGCATGTCGGGGAAAAAAAAGCTTTAATTGTTGAGTATTTATTAGAGAGGAGGGAAGACTGTAATTTAAAAATGAAACTCTGAAAAACAAAAAGGAAATTAATTAGTCTCCTAGCGCCCGGGTGGCTCACACTTAAGGAGGACCTCGATGGTTCACGTGTGGCCTTCCAGGGTCCCCAGGGCCGGGTCTGGTGCAGCCATCCCCCTGCCCAGGAGCTGGTGTATGGACAGCCTGGACACACGGTGAGGACAGAAGGGGCTTTGGTGTCCCTTCCAGCCATCTCCTGTGTCCCCACTTCCTGAGGTGGTATATTTTCTGCAGGTTTAGCCTGGCTGCTCATCACCTCCCATCTCCAGTGATTCATCTTGTGCCTTCAGCTCAGTATGCAGCGCTCGGAAAACAAACACGTACCAGACTGACAGTGGGAATAAATATCGTGGAGATGTTGATTAGCATTTGATCCCAGCTGGGCCTCTGGAAGCTGCAGCACTGGAATGCCTTGGCAGTTTTTTAATGCTGAATAATTTGATTAGATCAGTGGCTGAGCCTGCTGCTGGTGCCGAGATAAACCCTCCCCACGCCGCCGCTCCCCCCGCGCCCGCTCCCTCCCTGCCTTGCTTGCTTTCTTTTATGGGGCCTTAAATACGTCGTTTAATCAACTCTACAATTTCAATTTAGCACAGTTGTTGTCTCGCATGGATGATAAGGCTCTGAAGACCCCACAGATTTCTGGCTGGTTTAACAGTGCTGTTTTCCTTGGCCTTCCTTGGGCTCCTTGGCCCAGCAGCAGCCCCGCGCCGGCCGTGGGCTCAGCCCAGCCTGTCACTCAGCCACACGGGTGCTGCCAGCTCCACACCAGAGTAATTACCCACAGGGACACGTCCCCTCTGCACGATGACATGATAGCAACCAACGGCTCACCTTCAAAACCACAGTAATGATGTCTTTTTGTTGTTCTTTGGAGGCACAGAAAGCATGAGGGCACGGGGAGGGAAAGCTGCAGTTACCTGAGGCCTCAGAGGTCCTAATTAAATAATCGAATTCTGAAATTTCTCTTCCTTAAGAAAAAAAAAAGGGTGCAGACACTACTGAAAACACTTTACATCTAATCTAAATATCACTGTAGGAATTCCTTTCCAATAGAAGAATAGTCAGTTCAGACAGTGGCCAGCGAGAGGGCAGTGAACAGCCTTGACTCTTCTACTGCAGATTTTTTCCAAAATACTCTGCTGATGGCTATTTTTGAAATATATTTTAAATGCCTTCTTATCTGCACAGCATAATTTAAAAACAGCCAAGCTTTACCTGCATCACTAAGGCTCTGCAGTTACATTTCTCCTCTACATCAAAAAAAGGGAAAAGTATGAATTACAAACCCAGTGTTTTCCATCCAGAAATAATTATTTTATCTGAAGAAGCAAAACTGTGTGTTTTCAGCCGCTGACCTAATCCAAGATAAATAAACAGGCAGAGACTTCTTGTGTTTACTTGCACTTATTAACATTCAGCAGAGGGTGTGAGGGTGATACTATCTGACAACCACAAGCAGCAAACTTTCTCCCTGTGGTTTAGCTGCTTGTGGTTCTCACACATAAGACCTAACCCAGCCCGGGTCACCTCGCTCAGAGCTGGGGTGGCTTCTGCACCTGGAGGACATTGGGGGACACCCCCCCCCCCAGGGGAGTTCATCCTGGGGCAGGGGGGAAGGGAGCAGCAGACAAATGCAGGGAGACCTTTGTAAAGATGAGGAGGCCAAGACAAGCCACATCAAATGAGAACACTTGATTTATGTTGAACATTAGATACATCTCCACCTGGTAAAAGAACATGTTAAGAGTGTAGAAACAGCTCCAGTGGCTCATCTCTGGGAGAGAGCAATGTAAATACCCACGAAGAGCATGAGAGCAGAGCAAGAGAACAATGATACTTCATCAGATACTCTATTAACCTCCAGTAATTTATGGCTCAGGATCTTTCAGAGCCAGAAATAATGTCTGTGTATGGGTGTATGATGGATTTTTCTGCCATTAATTTGTCCAGTAACTTTCTTCACACATGTAAATTTTAGCTTTCCTGATGCCAGATGTCTCCTGCCCAAGGATGCAGGTGAGACCACCCCTGCTCCCCGTGGGGTCCTGCCTGCCAGTGCCCCCCGAGACAGGGGAAAAGCTCAGCTCCAACCCCTGATCACTGTCCTGGCTTTGCTGCTGTTCTGTCCCTCCTCAGACATCTCCTTTGCAGGATGAAAATCTTTAACCCAGGACATCCCAGCTCCATCCTTGCTCATCCCTGAGACCCTGCTCTGGGCCTTTCTTATTTCTATCACCAGTTTTGTGTCGGGGGGTAGGGACACAACAGTGCAGGGTTCAGAGAGGGGCTTGGATACGGATGTCCACAGCAGCCCAGTGCTGTCCTGTAGTGTCTACTATTCCCCCAGTAATTCCCAGTATTCGGGTTGTTCTTAGGCCACTGCTGGATGCTGGGATGGTGTTTCATTCACTGTCCTCTCTTCCAGCACTGGCTCCAGCACAGATCCCATGAATCTGTCCTCTGAAAAGCAGTGATTTCTTTTGATTCCTTGATTCTGGCCTCTAGCCATGGAGCCACAGCCTCCCACTGGGCCAGTTTCCTTCTTAAGGACTTTGCTGAGGACCTTGTCCAGCACCTCCCATCAGCCAGCTTCCCTAAGGAGACCCAGGAGCTTGTCTGGCAGAGCTTTGCTCCTCCAACCCCGCATCAGCTTTTCCCCCAGAGAACTGTCATGTTATTCACCTTCCAGGCTGCTGGTACCACGAGGGCTTAAAATGAGAGAATATGTAACACCAATATTAGATTACTTACATCACATTAGAGCTCTTGGGTAAATATGACCTGTTCATAGCTCTTCATCACTGTTCAGGTGATTTAGTTGCCTTGAAACTTCTTCCATCAGCACTTCACTGGGGCAGGTACAGCTGCACCACCTCGCTGGGCTCGGGGACCCTGGGGATGGTGTCTGGGGACAAAGCCAGCTGCAGGCTGCCAGGGACACTGGGCATGGGCACAGGGAACAAGACCCCATCCTCTGAGCTGTGACACCTCCAGCCCAGGAGCTCTGGGGGAGCGGGACCACCTCAGCACCCGCAGAGCCCAGCGCAGGTCGGGGCGAGCGCCCGGATCTTTGTGTTTGGTCTCTGGATACCTCCTGCAAAAGGTGTTTTGTGTGAAATTAAGGACAGGATTTGTTTCTTCAAACTTTTGCAATTTTAACATCTGCTTGTTTTGGTAAATTTGACAGGGACTCTCTTTTGTCTCTTTTATTTTATTTTTTTTTAACGGAAATTCTATGAAAAGTGTTTTAAAAAGTGCTAACTGACAAGCCTACACAGGCTGCCTCCACTCAGGGAGCACTCTGCACAGTTGTTAACTTGTTAGACAGGAGCTAGATTACAATCATAAATAAATGATTTGCTGTCTCCTTACATTCAGACATGTAGCTTTTAAAGTGTAGCTGTCATCCCTGAATCAGATTTAGTCAAATGCTGTGTAACTGCAAAATTATCCTATCCTTACCTTTTTTTATTCTCCATATAATGGACAGTTAAATTGGATTTTCAAATTTGAAGTGCATATGTTTTTCAAATCCCCACAGGGTTGCCATTTTTTCATTTCTAAAGCAACTCACTAATGTTTATCATTACCACACAGAAATATTACAATTCTTAGGGGGCACCTTATAAAATCAGTACAGGAGAAATACGCTTTATCGTCTCAAAATGAAACCAATTTCTCAGCTGATTTGCAATTTATTTACATGTTAGCATTTGATTTTCTGCTGATTTATAGCCCCACATGCCTGTGTCTTAGCTGCTTCCTAAATAAACACAATCAGGTTGGGGAAGCCAATACCAAATTAGGGAGGTTTGCTCTAGCTTTACCTTGTTCATAACTTAAATTTTTACCCACAGCTCCCAGGCTCCCTGAGCACGGAGTGCAAGGGGAAGTCATGCATGGAGTTTGATAAGGCTGAGGTTCTGGTGTGCTGGAAATAATCAGCACAGGTGGAGGATCTAAGAGGAAAATAGAGATCTCAGGAAAAGCACAAGCCAAACATTAGGTAGCACAATGTTGTTTTGTTTTGGGGTTTTTTTTGTGTGTGTGAGCTCTGTGGTTCAAGATTCAGCCACACCTCATGGAAACTCTGCTGGTCACTTTCTTTTCCAGAGCCACTGAGGAGCAGCCATTCCAGTGCAGCCTTGCAGGAACTGGGCTGGATGCTGGAGACCCCGCTCCCCGGCAGCGAGGGGTGGGGAGTGCTGGGGCTTGATGCAGAAGAAGTTTTTTAATGGCAGGTGAATTATTCATTGGCATGTAAAATAATACTCTCAGCCTTAACTAACGTGGTAGTAAAAATAACCTCTGGCAAAGATCTCATACTTTCAAGGTTCAGTTCATTAATAAACAATAGGAGAGCAAGTCAGAACAGTGGGGACTGCAGTGCAGGTGAGTCGGTGGGTGATGGGGCAGGAGGGGGCTGAGGGCTCACACATGCAGCCGGGGGGGCAGCACACTTCTGGCACTGCCTGAGGTGCATGCACAAGTGCTGTGGGTAGTTAATGCAGCAGTTACTTCACCAGTATCAAAAGGGACAGAGCTGAGCAAACAAACCCGACCCAGAGCAGGGGGGGAATCACTTTCACCCTTAGAATTTGGATTTTGGAGCTTGGAAAACATCACCTGGGGCTGAAGAGGCACTAGAGAAGCCTCGGAGGAGGTACACTCCTCCTCCCCCAGCAAAGTTTGCTTTGCTGAAAATCTCAGCCCTTCCCAGAAATTTATGAATATTCATCTGTGCTGGGGACCTCATTGAGTGAGGGAGCCTGGAGAACCTGCGGGTGCTTACCCAAAAATACAGGCACTTGACACCAAAGATGCTTGTTTAGCTGATGTGAAATCTCTCCAGTTTTCCTTTCACAGTACATAGACACGCTTTGTGGGATGAAATATATTATCCAGAGAATCATTCATCACAGACCTGGAATGATGCACAGGGAATGTGAGAGGAAAAGAAAATGGCCACCAATGGGTTCAGGAGATCCTCGGGCAAGAAACTTCCAGTGAATTTGTGCTGGAATAAGGGTTAAATAGGGGACTATCTATAACAACTTGTGTCAATCAAACTGAGTCATCTGTGCAAAATTGTGGCACAATCTCAGAGAGAGCTCTGGCATGTCAGAGGCTGGGCTGGGCATGGATTAGTCAGGAGCTAGAAAGGGCTTATAAAAACCTGACATGAAAATGCTTTGCTTTGCATGCATTTTTATAGCATGAGACTATATACAGAGCAGTGTTATCCCTCTGGCTGCTAGGCAGAAGCAGGGAAAAACAATGAAATATATTTTGGGAAAAAGAAGGGGCTTCAAAGGAGACATCCTCCCAGCCAGCCGCTCTGGCTTTTGGGGAGCTGGAAGGCGCCGCTCGCAGACACTCCTGATAATGCCTCTCCAGCTTTTCCTTCTCTTCTTTCCCTTTGTTTTAAGGCTGTTTTCCAAGCTGGCTGTCCTGTTCCTCCTGCAGGACCCCGGACCCCTCGCCAGGAGCCGTCCCCCCGCCCCGCTCCCCGCAGGGCTCCGCTGCTGCCTGCGGCTTCTCCAAAATTTCCTTTTCAGAAACCCGGGCAGAGAACAAGGGAAGTGGGTCCTCACTGACGTAAGTGTTACAGATCTCTGCAATGAGCTGGGCTCATTAGGAGCTGCTCCACACGCTGCCGATGATCTCCGCGGTGGTTTTCTGTGCGGGAGGATGGAAATCCGGCGGCACCTCCTGACATCCCCAGCCCCGTGGTGGGCACAGCCTGATCGGCTGCAAAGCCCGCGATGTGGCAGCTTGTGTGGAGGGGTCCATGTCAGGATATTCTAGGGAAATCACTGCCAGCATTGCCATGAACACAACCTCTGTGCGGTGCACAAATCCCTGCCCCGGTGGGAATGAAGGTGGCAGCGCTGGAGCTGCCGCAGGTGGAGGTGCAGTGCCTGTTGCAGAGGGAGATGGACCCGCTGGGGTCTGCAGGGAAAAGTGTCTCTGAAGCAGCATCCTCACAGTTGTCCTAACGAGAGCCCAACCACGGGAGGGCTCGGAGGGGAGTGTGGTGCTGGCTGCCCCGGCACAAGGCACTGGTGATGCTTACCACCACCCTCTGCACCAGAAGCTTTGGGACTGATTTGTAGGTTACTGCAGAACGACTATATTCTCATCAGTCCACAAACTGCTTAATAATTAACTCCAGATAAACTGGGTTGGAGCTCTCCTGCTCACAGTTTCAGCCACATCCTCGGTACCTCCATCCTCTCTGGAGAGCTGCAGAGGGGATGGGGATGTGCCACCAGCCAGGCCTGCAGGGTTCCCTGCCGTATGCTTTTGTTTTTTGAGCCATGGGCGTGTTCAGCAGAGTCAGTTTGGGTGAACCTTGTTTCTCCGAAATCCACTCACTTCCGTTGTGTTTGTAGAAAGGGAGGAAAAAAACCCCTAAATATTTTCCCTGGGATAAGCCCCGCTGTTAGAGCCATGTCCCTTTCGTGCTGTCACACATGGGCTGATATTTAAGGCAGGGACTTATTGTATAACCCAGTGCCTCTGGGATTAAAAAAAAAATAAAAAAATATAGTCTCCATGGAAATGGAGGCCATATCTTTTGAAAACTGTATCAGAGCTCTCTATCCTCTCCCCTTTATCATTGTGTTTTAACCTACCAGCTGCATATTTAAGAGCAGAGCTTGCAAGATGATCTTACCCTTTTTTATTATTTTCCCTCATGTGTTAAGGGAGGGAATACTGACAGGGACAAGTGACAGCTCGCTAATTATTCCCTTACTGCCACTGCTGTTCTTGTTTTGGACGTGTTGCTCATTTTCCTCTGCTCTTCGCACTGAATAATGCATGGGTCCCTATCAGTATTCATGCAGTACCTCCGGGAACTGCCAGCCTAACTAGCTGATAACTGATTCAGTTTGTAACCGGTGCCTTTGGGAGTTGCAAGGAAAAGTAGCCAAGAACAAATTTAACACTTCTTTCTCATTGCCTTAGAACATCAAGGAGAGATACAGGAGGACTGTGCATGAAATACATTTGTTGCCTGAAGCTGTTGGAGGTACATAACCAAAGTAAGTGCGTTTAACCCAGCCCAGGGTCAGTGGAGATCCAGATGGAAGCACCCGGGAGGGAGAGGGCGAGGAGGCTGCTGTTTGGAAGTGGCTCTTTTCAGCAGATGCCCTCGCTAGCTTCTGATGGGAGACGCCAAGAAAAGCCACCCTGGAGCCATCTGGACTTCAGAGTCAGCACAGTGCAGGGCTGGTGCAGGGCCCGGCGGGTGCTCCCACCCACCCACTGCTGTCAGCGTGGCACCAGCACCTCAGAACAGCACCCATGGGAGCAGGATGGGGTGCAGCCTCTCTTGAACCCCGGGAAGCAGAGGCTGACAGGGCAGGCTCAGGGGACAGGGCTGGCCCTGGGCAGCACAGCAAGGTGCTCCAGAGCAAGCCTGGGGAGAGCATCGGGCAAACGAGGGGGGGTAACAGGAGGTCCTTCTCTTCCCACATTACATACCATTGCGAGTGGGAAGAAAGGAGAATGAAGCCTGGTGTCTTCATGTGTCTCACATCTGGTGAAGGTGAATAACTATTCTGCTTACTGTGTGAAACACCCACCCCCTCATCCCACAGGTGGAGGGCTGGGCCCGTGCCACGCAGAGCTGCTCCGCAGTCAATGGGCTGTTTGCTCTCCAGAAAGGATGAAAAACTGCACCCAGCAGCTGGCTGAGTACCCCTGCTTGAGGTTGTCATCTGACATGTGTCAGATGGTGTGACCTTAACCACCCTTAATGGCGTGACCTTTACCAGCACAGTCACAGCTTCATTCCTCTCCAAGTGTACATGTATATATATTTAAACGGGTGCCACAGAGGAGGACATGGGCCGGGTTTTGGGTTGCATCAAAGCTGTCAGATGTGCTGTTTGAAGGAGCTGAAAGCAGATGGGGAGGTGACCTCCTAAGTGTCCAGCATGCCTCATGCAACAGACAGAAGTCCAGGCAGGAAAATTTAAAAGGTCTTTCCCGGAATTATTTCACTATTTCAAACAAAATGAACCTCTGTGAGAAAGTTTAAGAGTTCCTCTTCCAAGTAAAGATCATCCAGGTGAGTGCTAGATAGTAAGTGAATTTTTTTTTTTTTTTTTTTTTTTTTTTTGGTGAGGGACAACATTCTTGAAACATAGCCAGACTTAAGAGAAACTTCAGCAGGATCTAACAGAAAAGCCATGTCTGGGCTGTGGACATTCCCCACCCCAGAGTCTGCTAAAACCCAAAGCTAATTGAACAAAATTAGTGACATCTTTTAAAAGACAGGGAGCTGAATAATGCTGATCTCTATCTTGCTGTCTATAATAAAAAAAAAAAAAAAAAAAAAAAAAAAAAAGGATGTCAATGAGAAAATGAACCACAGAATTGAAAATCCCCTGGTAATGACTGTGCCCCAGTCTGCTGGAGAAGTTTGGCTTCAGCCGCAGCTGAAGTGACATCGCTCACTTGGCAGTGTCACTCCTGCGCCTGCTCCAGCAAACAACATCCCCCAACCACAGAGAGCCTTGGAAAGACATTCACCAGTGTCTCTGCTGCCTCTGGGGAGCCCCTTGGAAGACAAGAAAAAAAGCCTCAAGATACTGTATGTCAGTCTATCTCTCACTATAATTATCTTTATTGATTGGGGAATCATTTACATTTCCATATCTCCGAGTTTCCTGTTAGTGCTGCTGTTTAGATGTGTTCATGGATCAGATTTCAAGAGATTTCAACCCAGGGAAAAAAAAAAAAAAAAAAAAGGCCTTGTTCTGTATGAACCATAAGCAAATCTCAAAAGAGAACATTATGGCAAGAAATAACACCAGGAATCGCAGCACTGAGCAGCCATGTCAGCAGAACCATTCCTCACAGCATCCCTGACACAGGCCTGCTCTGCACTGATTCCCTCCCAATATTTACTCAAAGGAAAGAGCAGAAACACATGAGGACACAAAGTCACCAAACCAGAAATTCATCTGTCCTGGAGGTTTGTGCTGTGTCCTGAGGTGATAGCTGCTCCTGCAGACAGGTATCCAGGAACAGCTGCTTAGCTGGGGTTTGGAAACAATTGAGGATGGCTCCACTGAGCGTGCTCTCCTCCAAATATTTGCTTCCTTCTGCCAGGAGAAATCCTAATATTTTTCTTTCTGGCACCCCAGTGCCAGGCAGGGTCCCTTCAGCCTTGGGTCCCCTCTCCATGAAGGCAAATTTGTGGGTGGACAGACTGAAGCAGCAAAAAACCCTTTTCTTGACAAGCAGTGTGTGCACAGCCCCTGTCTGGAGTGAGATCCCAGGAGCAGCCTTAGCAGGGGTGACCTGGTTACTGCTGCCCCTGGAAGTGCAGACCCAGACTTGGTGGATGGATGGGGAGGTTGGGGAAAGAGCAGAAGAGTCTCCTGCATCCCCCCAGCATCAAGCAGATCCTCAGGCACAGCACACCAGGGCTGTGGACACACAGACTGCAGACAGGGTGCTGCTTCTCTGCTTCAACTGGGATCATCCCAGTGACCAGAGCTGGGACCAGTCTGAGCCCTGACTCGGCTTCAGGGCTGCAGATATCTCCAGCAACAGCCCCTTGCCTCCCTCTTCCCAGCCCCCTCAGTCTCACCCAGACTAGACACAGAATCTGTGCTCCTAAATGGATGTTTTTCACATTAAAGAGCTGCACAAACATTTCATTTCCCATTTGTGGCCCTTTCACAAACAGCAGAGAATCCACTCTTTCCTCCAGAAGATTTGTGTCCAAGGGAGCTCCCAGGCTGACATAAAGCTGCCCATACTTTCAAGAGGCCTCTCTGGTAAGCTCTTATTTCTTGGATTCCTTCCCAAACCAAAGCAGTATCACTTATGGGAAGCAGCAAGCAGGAGTGTTATGAAGCATTGAGAAAACCTTCCCGTTTCAGCAGAGGCACAAGTGTCAGGTCTCTACAGAAATATCAATTATATTTCCTGTACAGCTAATGAGATAGCAGTTGGCAAACATTAGCAGGTAAACAGTCAAACACAGCCTAGCACATAGTTTGGGCTTTTTGAATTAATTTTTCTTGTTACTAAAGTGTCCCTGAGCACTGCACCCTCTGGCATGCCCAGATAAAGAGCTGGCAATAACCAGGGGAGCACAGGGAGCCCCGTCCTCCTCTGGCCAAACCAACCCAGTGGCACCTCCTGTGGGAATGAACGTCACCATGGGATGGCTGCTGGAGCTCTGACCACCCTCCCTTAACCCTCTTGTAGCAGCATTTTAATTCCTTGGGTTTGACTGCATCATATTCCATTACTTAATCCCCTGTTCCTCCACACTCCAGGGACAGCCAGGACCTCAGCTCCTTCCCTGTCCCTGCACTTCCCAGAGGTGCCAGCACCATGCCCTGTGCCAGGCAGGGCAGATATTTCATGGTGTGAGTTGTCAGTCCACCTGTAGCCACAGGCTGGGAGGTGCTCTCTGTGAATATATTCAGGCTAATTTTGAGTGACACTGACAGAGAATAACTCCCAGAGCACCCGCAGCAGCTTTTGGTGGTGGCACCAGAGTAACCAGCAAGCAGATGGGGAAACAGAGGCACAGGATGTCCAACTTGATTCCTCTGATTGCCCCCCCTTTCTAAAAAAGCTGCTTTCTGCCCCCAGCATGTGCCTTTTGCCTCATCAGAGCTCTCTTTGCTCATTTCTACCACTCTGTGCTTTTTGGTAAAAAAAAGAGAACATATCTGATTCAGCATTATTATTAATCCCATATGTAGCTTATGAAGGGAGGAAAAAGCAGTAATTAAGTGCAGTCATAAGTTTAAAAGAATCAAATGTGTGTTTCTTGCTTGCCCAATATCTGGCAAAGGCCTCGTGTTTACCCAGTCATCTGCCTCTGATTCAGCTGAACCAGGAGGTTTTCCTAACCCACTGCTCCCTTTGTCCTGGCCACGGCCACAGGAGGCTCTGGGGGATCTCCTTTATCTTCTAGAGCTTTCCACACCCAAAGAGCACCACATGGGCACGCAGGAATGCTGGTGCTTTCTCAAGGGCAGCTGGGTCTCCCAGGCTAACACCAAAATAAACAGATTTCAGACTCAAATCTGAAAAAAGCAGAAGCTTCTATACAGAAATAAAAGCTAGAGGGAAGATCAGGAATGTGCCACAGGCTGCCAGGAAGGGGCAGCTGGGTGGGGATGCTGGAGAGAAACAAGATCAAAGCTGATAGGAGGCACTAAAGAGGAAACCAGAAAGGGGCTTAAAGAGGGGAGAAGGAAGATCACTATGAAGAAAAGGTTGGGCAAGTCCAGAAGAGCAACAGAAATCACACACACACAAAAGCCAAAACAGAAAAACCAAAGCCAGACAACCCAAAACCTGAAGGGCAACAAGCTATAAGGACCCAGAGAGCCTGCTCCAGCAAACACCTTCAGGAACAGAGTGGCACTGGGGACAGCAGGGGACACAGTCCATCAGGAGATGGGAGAAACCCCCACAACCCCCTCCCAACCCCACACCCTGGTGCTGGGCCTGCAGCTGGTTTTAAAGGGTTCTGGGGGACTTGTTCCTGCAATCCTGATCCTCCCAGGTGGACACCCACCCAGACGAGGCTTATATAGGGGTGAGGGCCCCATCCCTCTGGAAAAGGGGGTTCAGGGAAGTTTTGTGGAGGCTGCCTTTGGAGTGTAAGGTAAGGAGCAAGGGTGGGGGTTTAGTTTGGGATTTTTCTGAAACAAAAAAGAGTTTTTGTGCTTAGTGAAATGCTGTTAAGCTCCCCTGTTAGCAGGGGATGGTCCACAGCTTTATCTGAAGAGTGAGATTCCTACTTATGACTCCTATGATCTACTTTCCTGCAGCTGTTCTGTGAGACCTTGGGGGAAAGGTCTCTCTAGAGTGAGAGTAAAGTTTCTTTGGGGAGAAAAACATGAAGTAAGATCAGTGTGCTGGTAAGATGTGAACAACGAGGAGAACCCAAACTTTTATCTGCCCCTGATGTAATGATATTTCAGTTCTTCCTTTTCAAGCTCTCCTGGGGAGGAGTTACTTGCTCTTTCTGGGTTGTTGCTCTCCCTTGGGTAGTGAAGAGTTTTAGAATTTGCCCTTGCAAGGGTCAAGATCTGCTACAAGGTACCTGACCAGTGGGATGTGGATGGAGCTGGGGCTGGTCCCTGGGGCCTGGCCTTGTCCTGCAGCTGGGGAACCCACAACCTTCATAGGCTACTTTAATATTTTCACTATTAAAAGAGCATCCCCCGAAGCACAAAATGTCCAACCTGATGTTCCTGAGGAGCACCTCCCCTTGCAGGGGCCGTGGCTGCCCTGCCCCAGGCTTGGTGTCACTCCACCAGTCCCTTGGATGTGGCTCCAGGAGCCTGCTGTTCCCACCCAGCCCTCTTTCCCTGTTTTTTCTTGCTATTCCCTCCATCCAAAGGATCATTTTTCAGACAGCCCCAGTGCTCTGCCCTGCAGTCAGACTATTTAGTCTGGTTTTGGTGACCCTGTCTGACTGCTCAAGAATAAGCTCTCAGGTTTCTCTTTTCTTTGCAATCACTAGGCTTTTTTTTTTTTAAGCAAATACATACCTTGGAGCCTTGGCCTCTCAGAAGGACTTAAGGTGGTCCCATTCTCCCTCCTCTGTGTGAAGAGACGCTGAGAACAGCGCTGGGATTTGCATTCCTTTGCAATTGTGCTGCTTGGAGTGCAGGGTTACTTTTCCTTACTACACACCACAGAGTGGCCATTCAGAGCTACTATTTACCAAAAAAACCTTAAAAATCTGGGAATACCCAGGTTCTAATACCCAGGCAGCACTTATCTCTGAGCAGGAAAGCAAAGACACCTCTAGAGTTTTCTTTGGAGCAGCGATGACAGAATTTTTGGTTTGACTAATAAGTGCTGGAAAAGCTCATTGTGCTTTAAATGTTGATTCCAAAAGCTTTAAAAAAGAAAGAAACCCCATAAGCTGTTTCCTTTGTGCTGCTCAGGCATTGTCCATTGCCTGCAGCCAGGGCTCAGACTGTGCCTGCGCGGTGCCGACTCAGCAGAACCGGCTCAGCCCGGGCTGGGTGGGTGGATGGAGGGATGGAGGGGTGGATGGATGGATGGATGAGTGCTCCTGCTCACCACCCCGTTTGGGTTTGATTTCTGTGCACCACAAAGTGCCCATTGCTCACCAGGGGCTCTGCATCTGAGGTGTTGTTACCCCAGCTTCGGGCTGGCTCTGCACCGGGCTGAGAGTGTGAAACATCTTCCTTGGTAAATGACCAGAAAAGGGTGTGTTTTAAAATTAAAACATAAGGGACTGATGCCATATCATATAACATTTCTGGGGCTGTGAAAGTGCTGACTGTGGCAAGGGGAGGCCTCTGCATCGATCAGAAAATGCAAGTGAAGTGGGGCAGGGTGCTGGCGGGGCTGGATCCATCCCCTTTATTGAGCCTCCCCAGAGCTGCTGGATGTGGATGGTTTGGCTGCTGCGTGCTAATGAAGTCTGCATTAATTTGCCACCAGGGATTGATTTTCATGACTTGTCTGTCTGGGCCTCTCGGGTGGGTCTGGAGGAACCTGGTGCCTGACTTTCACTGTGTTCAGTGAGAGGGGAGCAGCCTGGCCCCCCAGGCTGGGGGGGGAGTCACCATTCCCAGCTCCAGAAACCAACCCCATGGCTCCACTCTGCCTCCTGGCTTCCCACTACCCAGGGCTTGTCGGGGTTATTTTATTTCACTAATTCTTGCTGCGGTGGAGGGAAAGGCAGCGGCTTCCCAGCTCTGACAGATGAGGCACTGGGAGCAGGAGAGACCCATCACCCACCCGCAGTGGTTTTGCAGGGGACATTAGTGGCAGAAATCCCAGCAAATTGCTTTGAAAAGGCCTTTGGAGGGGTCTGTGCACCCCCTTCCACCACACTGCCCAGGAGCTTTTCAAGTGGAACAGCCTGCAGCTATTACAATAAACACCTCAGCCACAACCTGGCTCTCATTTGCATATTAGCAGCCTTAATTTTGATGAAATATGCAAATGTATGCAAAATGAAATTCATCTCATAATGACACAAGGCGATTAAACAATTTTTATGCTTAAATATTCTCTTTAATGAAATCAAACAGACCCATGCGTGTGACAAATTTGCCTCAGCATGGAGAAATTAGTGGATATCAAAAAACTAACACAGAATCCCAAACACAGGACGTACTGAGCTGGGCATTGGAATCGCCTCTTCAGCGTGAAAATAATCAGTGTTTCTGATAACCAAATGAACTGGAAATCATGTTACAGAGAACTGCTAAAAGAAGTTAGTGGCAAGGTACTTTGTTTCCTACTCTCCAAAGAAATCCCACTCTCTGTCCATCTTTTATTTATGTTCCAGATGTTGAGTAAACACGCTTGGAGGTTGATCTTGGATGTTTTTGTGGTAAATAAACAGATGCTCATACGGCCTCCTGCAGACAAAGCATCCTTGGTGGCTCTGGCATGGCTGGAAGGGTGCAGTCCCCTGGCCAGCTCAGGGGGTTCTGCTCCATTTCTTTGGTGCCTCTTGCTCCCCTCCACCAGCCCTTCCCACCACAGGGCAGTCCTGCACACCAGCACATTCCCACAGATAGAAGCAGTGATGGGCTGGAAATGATCTTTGTTTTTATCCATCATCCGACTCATCCCTGATTTTTTCTGTCTGGAGTCTTTTTTGCCTCTCCCATCCAGGTTTTCCTGTTTCCTCCCTCTCACTCCCTGGCTGTGCTCTGTTTTAATTCTGCGTGTTCCTAATTCCTTCAGGTCCTGTGTCTTCTGCTGTTGGGGGTATTTGCAGCTTATCCCAGATGAATCTCATCTCTAAACTTTATTGATAGTGTGTTTACTCCAGGGTATCACCAGTGTTTGTAAGCCCCCAGCCCCTTCCCTCCAGGATGCTGATCTGGGATGGCTCCAGAGGGTCCCGTGTGGGTGACAAGAGCATCCTGTGTCCTGCAGGGAATCAGTGCTGGGGCAGAGCTGCATCCCTGACCCCCCGGGCTCCCTGCAGCAGGAATGTCACCACTGCCTCCCCAGCACCCACCTCCTGGCCTCAGGCTCCCCTGGCACCACGGCCCTGACTTCCCCTCCTCTCCTCTGGCTGTCACCGGGTAATGGATGATTTTAGGGAGTAGCTGACTCAGGCTGCCTGGTTTTACTCTCCAGGTTCATTCCTGCAGCCGGGATGCGGGAGGCCGGGGCTGGAGCCAGGCACCTCTGGCAGGGCTGGGGCAGCTCCGGTTCTGCTGGGTCCCGGGGCACTGCCCCGACCCACAGATGGTGCTGATGGGCTGAAGGGATCCTGGGGAGCACACTGTGCTGTGCCAGGCTCTGCTCTGATGGGCCGTGCCATGCTGTGCCATGCCAACCCAACCCTCCCCATCCCCTCACCCCAGGCACCCCCTGGGAGCTCTGCTTCTGGCACCTTCCTTCCCCCAAGGGTCACCCCATGTGTGGGGCTCTGGGTGACCCCCCCTCCATCCCCTGGGATGGGCTCCCTTGGTCTCTCTGCCCCATCCAGGGTCCCTTCCCTGTGCCAAAGCTGAGGGGCAGGGGGTCTGCTGGGCACCACGGCACAGCCATGCAGGGAGAGCAGAAAGTCAGCAAAGGCCCCGTGCCCGGGGGTTAATCCTCATGGTAAGGGACAGGGCAGGGTGCTGGGCCCTCCCCGATACCCAAAACACCCCAGGATTCCCACAGCCCCCGTGTCCTCCTTTCCCAGCCCCATGCCCCGTGTGTCCTCGGCTTCTAAATCACTCCTGAGGCAACAGGTTACGGGCTGAGAAGTCTTTAAATTATCTGAGAAAGTTTATGAACTTTCACAGCATAAAATGAATGTGACATTTCCTCACCATAATAAATGTTCATCAGAAATGACTCGATCCAAACAACCTTGTGCTACGGAGCCATTGGGCCATGAAAAACCTTTGACAAAACAATCTCCTCTAAACGTGGCTTTGCTGGAATCAGGGCTGATTGTGATCAGATGGCTTACTATTTTGACCTTGTTATATTCCCACTATTTTGACAATTCAGGGAATATTTGTCATATTTCACTCAGGATGAGCATCCCCACGAAGCCAGGGGTGTGTAACCGCTGTGTTCATTTTCCTGTGTGGATGCAGCTCGATGAAGAAGAGCTGAGGTGCTGTGTGCTGCACTTTCTAACAGGACATCTGGACTAATAAAAAAGATGCAGAAGGATGTTCTGCACCCAGGGACCACCTAGTGAAAATGCACCTCATTTTTTTGTGGCTGGGGCTTGCACTGTGCTGAGCTCTGCTGGTGCTGGGAGCACTGGGGAGCAGTCCTGACCCTGCCTATGTGTGGGTCCTGCACTGGGGGGGTTTCTTCAGGGACCAGACAAGCAACACCTAGACAAACAGGCAAAGTGGCTGCAATTCCAGGCTCATATCGTGTTATAGTAATCAGAGGATAAAATTGTTTTTCTCTGTGACCTTGTTACAACCATTTGGAAAGTCAGTGGAGAGAACTGTGTGTCTAAATCAATCCTCCTCTCAGAGAGTGTCACTGCTCCTCTCTCTGAAGTCAATTGCAAAGGAGCTTTAGATGGGGAAGGGGACTCAGCCAAGGTTGGTTGGGGTGGGGATGGGTACCAGAGGGAGCTGCTGCTGTCTGGGGACAGAGCTGGCCACAGCAGGACTGGCACAGGGGGCTGGGGCCTGAGAGTGCCTGTTAATTGATTTGCTTTTGATAGTGTGAGCTTGGGTTTATTGTAAAAACTCCCCAGCACAATTGGAGGGCTGCCTGTTATTATCAGTCTAAATAAATACGGGTTAGCAACAAATTGGAACCATCTGCTGGGGATGGAACTGTCTCTCTGGGAAGGCTTTCCCAGTCCAGTGGCTGTAGGAGTGAGGAAGGTGACTGGGAGGCTCTCCCTGTCTGACCAGCCGTGCCTGGGATCTCCATCACACTGCTGGGGGGCACAGCCACCACTGCCCCAGGGAACACTGGGCCAAGGAGGGGCTGGGCTGGGGGTCCCACAGCCCCTTCCTTGCTGGGAATGGTGTGTGTTGGCTGCTGGGCTGGAGCACTGGTGCAGTCCCTGGTGAGTGTGAGGCTGGCGACGCTCAGAGCCACGGGATGATAACACAGAAATTGTATCTGGAGCAGCTCAGGCTTTAAAGCCATTCCCAGACCCCTCCTGTACAAAGAACCTTTTTACCAAAGAGCTGAAATCTGAGGGAAAAGCTGCCCAGGAGATCAGCCAAGCACTGAGGATGTGGAGAGCACTGGCGGGTGCTCCCGGGGCTCCCCAGCACCCCGGGCCAGGGACTGAGCTCAGCTGCCCTTGGAGATAAGAGAGACACGGGGGGAGGAGGGAGGGCTTTCTCACAGGAACCTTGTGGGAAAAGCAGAACCTCGGGTTGTGGTTCACTAACTGCCTGCCTAATGACACCCCCAGGGAGCTGGTCAGGCTCAGAAAACCAGGCTGTGTGCCCCGGAAAGAGGTGAAGAGATGTAAATGTGCCAGAGAGATGTAAATGTGCCACCCCACGGGAGCTGGGCCATACCAGGAGCTGCTGTGGCACAGGGTGGGTGCCCCATGGTGTCTAGGATGGGGCTCAGGGGGGACCCTGCCCCCCCAGGAGGATGCACAGGGATTTAGGTGGGGGCTGCAGCATGGCCAAGCCCCTTGCCCACGCTGGTGCTGTGGTCCCGGGGTGCTGGGCTCACTGGTACCAGTGGGGTGCCCAGTGCCATGTGCCCAGCCTGGAGCACTGACAGTGTCTGGCAAACGTCCTTCCATGGTCCCACATGGGGTCCTGACCATGTTCTGGGACCACCAGAGGTGGGCTGGGAGCCTGGAAATCCAGCTCAGACCAGCAGCCACGTTCAGTGCTGAACATGCAGGAGGGTGCAGTGCCTGTCAGTGTCAGTGCAGCTCCGAGTGGGGCCTTGGGGCTGCTGGTGCAACAGTTTTATTTATTTTCAGATGCACAAGCTGATTGGTACTGAATAACTAATTGTGGGTGTCTCAGTGGAGGCAGCGTGGTGCGCAGGCTGCGAGCGCACGCTCGGGGCTCACTCTAAATTAAGCACTGGAGGATGTCGTGGAGACGAGATCTGTGTTAACCTCATGCACCAGGAATTTGAGAAAGCCACCTTGGCCACCCTTATCCTTCCTCCCTCGGTGTCTGAGACAGCCCAGACCCTGTCAGCTGGTCATCTCCCTGCATCCTCCTAAATCAGCGCTCCGCTCTCACTTTTTCCTGAACACGATCCTATCTCCTCGCTGCTGGCCAGCAGCCAAATGCAATCACTTCTCTGAAAGACTCGCTAAATATGCTCAGCAAAAGAATTTAATTAGCCTCTTTCTCTTCCACATGAAGCTTTTTAAGGAAGAAGAAAAAAATAAAAAAAAAAGGGAGGGGAGAAAAGAGTAAAGGAAAAGAATAGAGCTCTCTGCCTCCCAGGTCCTTCTCCCTCCTATTGTTGTAGCCTTGATGCTCTGCTCGGGGTTTTGGTGGATCTCTGGTTTGGAGAGCTGAGCCCGGGGAGCAGAGGACTGTGTTCTCCCCAAGTGTTCCAGTGGAAGGAGCTTGGCATCTGAGTCCATTCCCTGGGGCTTGGGGTTTAAGGATTGTTTGGCTGGGATTTTTGGTTTTAGTCTGAACTCCAGTGAGAGAGAAATCTCAGCTACAGCAGCTTGGCTGGGTGCACCCAGGTTCTGCTGCAGCCCCTGGGTGCTGGGGAGCACAGGGACTGGAGTGTGGGGGAGCTGAGGGTTCTGGGGTAGCTGGGAGGAACTGGACTGGCTCCTTGTCCTGGCAAAAGATGCTGAATGTGAACTCTGAAGCACTGGCACTAAAATCAGGGATTGCAGCTGCTGTCTGGACCTGGACCTGGATAAACCATGCTGGAATCCACTGTGGCCAAAACCTTACCTGAGAGTCCTCCCTCTCTGTGCTGTCCGGAGCCCATCAGAACATCTCTCTCGTGGTTATTGCCTTTTCTTTTCATGGCAGCACCTGAGCCAGGCCCAGGATCTGTGTGGTCCTTGGGGTGCAGATCCGTGTGGATGGAGCCCTCATCTCCACTGGCAGGGATGGGCAAGGTGCCTGCTGTCAGGCTAACAAGTTGGGCACCAATCTGTTAGGAAATTTATGAAATGTTATGCAACTGCGAGGAACCAAAAGAAAGACTCTCTTAAAATTATATCCTTGTTAATAATCTCCTTCATCCATCACTGCTGCTCAAAGATCCTCTCACTTTTATGCAGAACATAAATTACTGGGGGTGAAGGGAGGGGCTCTGTAGGCAATGGGAATTATAAACAGCTGGTTGACCACAAATTACACCTCTGGCATCACTGGTGAAGGATGAGAGCAGCAGCTGCCCTGGAGCCACAGAGGGCACAGGCAGCCTCAGCCCTCAGCCAGCCCCTGGCTGGGCTCATCTGCTGGTCCCAGCACCTGCCCACATTGCTCCATGTGCCACTGAGGACACCAGTGCCGGGACCCCCTGCCCATCCTCCTCCTCCTCCTTGGCCTCCCAGGTTCTGGCTTCAGATCTGACCTGACACGTTGAGGGCATCAGAGTTCTGCTGCCAGCTCCCTGCCCCAGAGGTTTCTTTCTCAGAGTGACAGCACTGAGCACCTCCTGAGCTCCCTTTTGTGTTCCTGAGTAGTTACTTGGAGTCACACCACTTCTGCAGACCTTGGCCATCACTTTTGTTTCATAGCATCTGTGCAATGCAGCCAAAGCTAATGCTGATGTTGGCTTTCAAGCTAAGGGTTAAGGGGAAGGGCTCAAACCACAGAATATGTAGTGAATGCAGCTTTTCTTGTTCATGATGCATTGTGATATATTTAAACTTTCATTTAGCATAAATACTGTAGGTCAAACACCAGACAGATTCACCAATTATATTTTCCCCTATTAGATGAAATATGTTTCTAATTTGGCTATAGTTTTGTTTTATTAGACCTGTGGCAGCAAGGGTGACCCTGTTTCAAAATAACCTTTTCAGATCATTTAGCCCTAGTCTTTTGCAAATAGAGTTTGATAAAGCAAAAATGTGCCAGTCTATTTTTTAAGTGAGGGTTATGTGAACCCAATTCCTTCCCCAGGCTGAGCAGGGGCCCCAGTGGAGCACCAGAGCCCTTCCCCAGCGTTATGTTACAGCGCGGGGGGCAGCGCCGCAGAGTTCACAACTCAAACCTCCCTTATGCTGCATCAGATTTGGGCCAAAGGATTTTTGTCTCTTTAAAATGTAATAAAATACAGCGTTAGCATTTCCTGGGTTTGAATGCCCGTGAGCCTGGCAGCCTTTGAACGGTGCCGCGAGGCGGGCGCAGCGCTGACCCAGCCCCGGAGCCAATCCTGCCCGTGATGCTGACCCAGAGGGCACCCATCCACTGGGTATCTCCCAGCATCAGCTTCTGCCTTTTGTGTGTGCTGAACACCACCCAGATCAGTTATTTTTACTTTATGCCATTCCATTTTTCCCCTGGCTTATCTGATCTGCTGGTTTTACCCAGAGCTTTCTTCCCTCCAGGCTCCCAAGGGAAGCTCCGAGGCCCCTGAGCCTGCAGCCCCATTCAGCCTCAGCCCCTGCTATCTCTGCTCTTTTCATGTCTGCTGACAAACCCTGGAGGAGGGCAGCAATGTGGCTGCATGCATGTGCCCAAGTTCCCCTCTGCTCCCAGGGTCACTGCCCCTCCGAGGAGCCCGGCTGCCCTGGGTGCTGCTCCCACAGGGACAGGGTGGAGAGGGGAGAGTGTGTTTGTGTCCAAGTAGAACCTTGACATGGGAATATTGCCCCTGGGAGGTGGAGCCCTGGTCCTACACAGCACGTGCAGAAAATTAACCAGGGACCTGAATTCTGTCCTGTGGAAAAAGATGGATTACAGGGCTGAGGATGCAGAAAACAGAAGATGGCTTGGGAAGGGGAAGCAGCTGCAGGTGTTCTTCAGCTTTTCAATGTTGGTGATATGAATTCCAGTATCCTGAAAACTGAAAGGGGATCAAATGTTACCAAACAGTGCAACCTCTGAATATGAAAAAGCCACGTGTGTTTTTAAGAGAGTCCCATGGTCCGAATGCTGCAAGTTAAAGCAGTCATAAATTTTATTTAGAGTCCCATTAAACCATATTCTGTTTGCAGTGTCTGCTAACTGTCCTGGGGACTGGCTGGAGACTGAAAACAACCCTCATTTCTTTTATTCAGAAGAATGGGGAGGAGCACTATGATGTGCTCACAACAACCTCAGATTTCCATGAGCTGTCTCTGTTACTTCAGCATCTCCAGCCAGTGCAAGTTCTCTTGTCAGGCCAATGGTTTTTTTCCCTCCTTTGAGAGCCTGAGGTGCTTCTGACTGAGCAGTGCTTCTTTGGGCATTTCTCTGTGTCACTGGTGTCAGTGAAATGCTGTTAGATACAAATTCTGGTTTATCTTCCAGAAATAATAGGATGTGGCTTTCCCTAATATCTGGAAATTTGCCCAGGCAAGTGTACACATTGTGTTTTCCTCTCCAGTGCCAGGTATTTCATTGGAAATATTTTGATTTCATCATTTCCGAAGTAAATTTTTTTCCTGTGGTTTATTGCCTCAGAAACAGGGCTATTTAAAGCAAGATGAAGGTAAATAGGAAGGCTGGAGATTTGCCTCTTGCTCCCTGGCTGTGCTGCTCTGCTGGGGCCGTGTGAGGTTCCCAGCTCTGCTCTCCAGGATGGGCTCATCTGGAGACTGCTGCTGCATGAGGCATAATTGAAAAAGATTCTTCAGCAATGGAAAAGTTATTTTCCTAAACAGACATTAATGTTTTTTCCATTAATTGGAAGAAATTCTGAGGCTATGGAAAACCTTAAAGTGATATCACACTGAAAAATTGCAGAAAATTCACACTGAGAAAGACTTATGAAATGCAGACTTTTCCCAACCAAAGGGGACTTTAAAATAACCCCCTCTTCATATTCCCCTGGAGTCTCTGAGGTGTAAGGGATAGAGATAGATCTCCTCACTGGGGTGGGGAGGGTCAGGAGACAGTTCTGCCTGGCACAGGGAGCAACCTTCCATCCCATCCCATCCCATCCCATCCCATCCCATCCCATCCCATGTGTATAAGAGCCCATCCCATCCCATCCCATCCCATCCCATCCCTCCTCTGTGCCTGTTCCCCCCTGAGACACCCACGCTGAGTCTCCCTCAGCTCCAGCTGACCCAAAATGTTCTTGTTGTTGTTGTTCCTTGGTTGCCCACAGGTTTGAAGGGCAAGTGAGACCAGAAATGTGCTCCTGCAAAAATGCCAGCCTGGCTCACACACCCCAATTAGCCGTGTGCATAATTATTTGCAGAACTGGAAATTTAATTAGCTTTTAATTCTTCCCAACTTGCCTAGTCCCCCAGTATCTCCCTGCTCCGTCAGACATTCTCTGTTCCAACACAAATACAGGTTTTTCTGGAAATGTGATTTATTTCCCCTAATTTTGATCTATTCTTGCATTCTTCAGTTTAAGAAGCAAAACCCATGAAGAGTTTGGCTGACATAAGTATTTGTGGAAAGGTTTCCTTTTATCCCCTCTTCCATATTTTTCTCAAAAACAGCTACCTAAATCCAAATAAGATTAAGAGAAAAACCTTTAAAATGAGTTACATTAATTTAGTAACTAGATCTTTTTTACCGATGAAAGAAGCACAATATTCTTATAGAGTAAGTCCTGCTTTGTAAATGCATTAATTCTTTAACTATATTGTTTTAATAAACAAGGCTCTAGACGTGCCCAAGGGCACTGTTATTCTCAGAAGAGTTTTCCAAGAAGGCTTGTGTTGTTGGATTATTATTCCATGACTTCCAAGTTCACTGAGTGGAGCTATTTTTTTTTATGCTCATATTGCAGTAAAAACAACAACTTTCAAATACTTTGTCCAGTAGATTGGGAATCAAAATGGAAACTATTTGTGTAGGATGGGAAGTGCTGAAAGCCTCTCATTTCATGCAATTAGATTTGGAAGCTGGGACCCAGCTCACATGTTTTCCAGAGGTGTTTGCAGAGGGCCCAGGACCCAGGGACAGAGGTGCGGGCAGCAGAGGGGCACGGGGGGTCCCATGGACACTGGGGCAGAGCTGGAAAAGGCCTGGGAGAGCTGTATCCCGGGGCATCTCCCTCCATCAGCAAAGGAAGAAGTATCCATGGTGTGTTCACACCATTTAATCACTGGTGATGTGTCACTGGGCAGTTTCTGAAGGTTGCACCCAGTGCAGGGGGTCGGGTCCCACCGCAGCCGCTCGCTCCCTTCCTGCCCTCACCCCCCCTGCTCCACACCCGGATGCAAACAAAAGGAAATCTCACCCGTCTGTGCCTCCGTCGAGTATCTTCTGCTTTATTTCCTTGAATTATTAGCTCTCTTTTATTGGGTTTGGCTTGCAGGAGGATGACTATTTCATCCATCAAATCAGAATCTTTTTAACACTAATACTGAATTTATAGAAGTGGTTAAACGAAGTGTTGACAATATGGACAATGTGTTTCTGATTAACGCTGCAATTTAACGTGGAACTGCCAACTGCTGAGAGTTACTAAAACAGAGCAGCATTTTTCCAGACCCAGTGGGCTGGAGCTCAGCATCCCAGCACGAGCAGATGTCAGGCGCCGTGCGAGGGACGGGCTCTGCAGCCACGGGGGCTCTGCTCTGCCCTGGCAACTGCACCTCCACTTGGCTCTTCCCCTTCTGCTGTCCTGCTCGGGTGTGTTTCCTGGGGCAGGCCAGGGGCAGGGGGACATTCCCCTGCTGCTCCCCAGAGAAAGGGAAGGTGGGCCCCCAGCCCCCTTTGGAGGAGCCCTCTCCCACCCGTGGGGCAGGGACCCCACCCCAGGGACCTGGGGTGCACCCTGGGCACCAGCACTTAGCTTGGCACGGTGAGGGAACAGGATGGGACCCAACAGCCAGGCCCTCTAGCTTTGCAGGATGGCAAAGCAGATTAAAATAGCCACCTTGGGCTTTTTTCTTTTTTCTTTTTTCTTTTTTCTTTTTTCTTTTTTCTTTTTTCTTTTTTCTTTTTTCTTTTTTCTTTTTTCTTTTTTCTTTTTTCGTCTTTATTTTTTCTTAATATGTAACACCAAAAAGGAGGAGTTGTGCAATGGGAACAAATGGGAGAGGGAGAGAGGGGCGTGGGAGGGGAGCTGAGCCATCGCTGTGGTACCTAACAGAGCCAGAATCATCACAGCTGGCACAGCAAGTGTCACTTCTACCTGAGACCTCCTCTGAGAGCATTGGCAGGACCAGAGCTTTGGTTCCTTCCTCTCCTTTCCTCATTAATCACCTTCAGTTGCAATAGTGAACTTCTGAAATTCAACAGCTACTAAAATATCAACTATTTAGGGCTGGGAAAACCTTGTAGAGTGGGAGGGTTTGCAAAATGTTTTGGCTTCTTCAAGTTCAGAGCTGCACTTGGAGCTGGGGAGTTTTCTTCCTCTGGTTTTATACCTGCTGGGTTTGCTTCTTGTTCATGGATGATTTAGTTTTGAAAAAAATGATGTGTTTTCCCCATGGGCAGCATAAGGCTAGAAGAGCCAGGAAACCCTGGGCAGGGTCTGAAGGTGCAGGTAGTCCTAGGTCAGTGTCAGTGCAGATTTCATGGCCCTGGTGGAGCCATGGTCACTGTAGCACTCTGTCTTGGTTGCTCAGGACCTGCTAAAACCAGGCTCATCCCAAGGTAACGCCAGTGAAGGGGATGATTCCCAGGCTTGAGATAAAATAAAATCAATTTTAAACTGCAACTCAAAGCTTGAACTAAAGCCATGCTGACCCTTGCCTCAGCTCCCTTTCTCTGCCCATCCCCTCTTACAGTTCTCCCCCCTCCATCCCCAAAACATTTCAGCCCCTGTCTGGCCTTGTTTAAGCATCAGCTTCAATAGTACCTTTGTTAAGGGTGAAATCTCATTACATGTGAGGTAAGAGGAAATGAAAAAGTGTAAGGTACCCAGATTTATTGCCTGTTGTCTTCTGAGCACTTGAAAATCAGGAGCTGGGGGCAAGGGGCGAGCTGTATCAGAGCCGTGAGCCCATGAGCCCTCCCAAGGCCACCAGTGCTGCCTCCTGCTCCAGGGGTATCACTTGTTTCTAACACCTTTTTATCAACGAAAAAAAAAAATTGAGTTTTGTGCTTTTTGAGATAAAAAAGAGAATCAATCTTACTGCACCCAGCTGCCAGCTCTGAGCTCCATTTCCCTGTGCACACGCAGGCAGGGATGTTTATTTGCTCAACTCGGAAATTTTTCTCAGCTCAAAGGGAAAGCTTTTCCAGGACAGGTACTGCCTGCTTTTATCCCTGTTTCAAAGGTGGAAAGAAAAGCAAACCCACTAAATCACAGCTCTGGCTTTATTCACCCTGCTAGTAAGGGAGCAGCCCATGGGGCTGGGGGTGAGAGGGACCCTCTGAGCTCTTGGGCATCACACCCAGGTTTGTGGTGTGTCACGTCTGTGGAGAGGCAGCTCTGCCTCTCACCTTCCCTGTGCTCTCTGGATTGATGTGCTGCTTGCTTTTGTCCTTTAAATGAATTAGTTGCTGGGGAGTAATGAGATAATTTGTCCTTTCTCCACGTGAGGCACGGGGGGGTTGGTGTCACCTGTGACAAACGTGCGTGCCACCCACCAGGCTGGGAGAGTCGGGAGGAGGCTGAGTGCCGCCTTGTTTTCCAAACAAGTTGCTGTTCCTGGCTCCTTGTGAGGTTGGTTACCATGGCAGAGAGCACTGGGCTGCCCGGGAGGCCACGCTGGCTGCCACCCAGCCAGGTTCCTGCCCTCCTGGCTCCCGAGATGCTGGGCTGGGGGGGTCAGGAGGGAGAGGAGGAGATGGGAGCTCCTGTGGTGCCAGGGACCTGCAAACCAGTCCCCCAGCAGTGCAGGAGGGTTCTTCAGGGGATGACAGGGCTTGCTCCAGCACTGAAGAGCACAACTGGTGCTTTTCTTCACCCTGAGTGCCCAGGGGACTCGTGTGTGCTGTAATTTTCTGTATTTGTTCCTCTCTGATTGCAAGAATCAATAACTCCTCCTAAGCAAGCAGCCCAGCAGGGCAGGAGAGCAGCAGACCCTGCAGAGCTGCCCTGCTCCTGAGCTTCCCTGGATCCTGGGAACAGCACTGGGACTGGGAGCTCAGCCTGCCCTGCATCCTCCAGGCTCCTGAACTGGGCTGTGGTGCCTCTGAGACATCACAGGTGACCACAGGAGATGGTTTGCCCCATCCCTGGCCAGAAGCTGAGGCATCAAGCAATGTCCTGCTCTAGAGCAAGGGGTGTGATGGCTCCAGGGGACCCTCCAGCCCAGAGGGACACGTTCAGCTGTTATCTAAAACCAGTGACAAGGGTGACCTGGAGCTGGTAAGATGGGAAGGTCCACACCTGGGTCTGGTGGCATCCCACCAGTGCATCAGGTGACTCATGGCCCCTGCAGCACATCCCTTCCCCGGGCAGGGACAGCCCCCCCGGGGCACCCTGCAGCCTTCCCAGCTGGGCTGGAGGGACCTGGGGTGTTTCTTGCTGCCCCCCAGACGTGGAGCTCTGGGCAGGTGACAGGAAGGCCCTGGGGGAGCGGTGCCAGGGGGTGCATGTCCCTGCTCTGTCCCTGCCAGACATGGGCTGTGGTGGGTCAGGGCCACAAGCTCTGCCGTGGCAATGGGGTGACACTGCAGGAGCAGGGACTCTCCCCACCTCCCGGTGTGGGGCTGGAGGTGGGAGCAGCTCCAGGGGGTGGGTTTGCATTGTCTGCACTGGGTCAGCTCTAAATCAGGACATCAGTGAGTGGAGGGGCCCCGGGTGCCTGCTGGTTCTCCCTCCATCCACTCTGTATTCTAACCCTAATTGTCTGCAGCAACCTGTTATTACTGAGCCTTTAACATGATAGACACAAATAGGACGCACTAATCCACTACTCTTTGGTTTAAGAGTCATTACAAAGTGCTTAATTAAGTAAGCCTCACTTAATCACAAAATGTTTGCATGCTAAACGAGTTCTTGTGAAGCACGACACTTGACATATTCTGTACAAAAATAATTACAAGCGGGAGGCCTGGTACACTGAGCCTCTGAACATTTCATTTCAGGCCTTGCCCATTCATCACCGGGCTGGAATTAAAAGCCTTTCAGTGGTGCAGAACTCCCACGTTCCTGCTGGCTGAGTCACTGCGTGGTGCCCGTGCTGGTGCCAATGCCACTGCTGGTCCCCATCCTGGTGCCACCACACCGCTGGCTCCCAGCTTGGTCCAGCCCATCCCTGGTCCCCACCTGGGGATGTTTTACCCGCTTGTCATGGCAACCGCCACTCCTGCTCACCTCTGGTGCACGGGACATCCCACGGGAGCCACGGGCACCCCCAAATACAGGATGCACAGCTCCTTCCCAACCCCCAGCACCCCGGGGCTCCGTGCCACCGGATGGATTTTGGAAGAGTGTTCTTCTGGGGGAAAGCTGGAGGTGAATCCACAAGGCTGTGGCATCCTCTGTGACATTTCAGTATCAAGAAATTTCAATTTTTAATTCTGAAACAGCTTGCATTGCTATATTTTCATTATTTATCACATCACATTACATTTTGTGTTTTGCATTGTAACTATTGTCTTCTCTATTAATTTTGCATGATAAATTATATTGCTTGAAGTCAAAATCAAAATAAAATCCAAGAGATTTTGTGGAAACTGAAACCTTTCAGTTAAGCCACCGCATTGATTTCCAGCATGTTCCTCCACAATTTAAAAATGTTTTTTCCTGCTCTTCTTCCAAAAAATTTTTTTTAAAACTTGAAATCTGTGAAGCAGATCCACTGGGTGAGTTTGATTTCCAGCTCACACGGATGCTTTCCAGCCCCCCCCTCCCGGGTGCAGGCGAGGGCTGGTGGGAGTGAGGGGTGGGTGGGAGATGCTGGGGACTCCTGGGGCTCCCCGAGGAGCTGAGCCCATCGGACCGGAGCGAACCTCGCTCAGGGATGCAGGCACTGACACAGCACCAGGAAACACATATGGTAAAAATTACTGAGCAGCATTTCCAAACTTGGTCATCTTTTCTCTAAGAAAAGTTGCAGTTTGCCAAGCGTGGGGCTGAGGCAGCGTGGGGCTGGGGAGGTGGGAGGTGGAGGGGGGTCCCTGCCGTGGCGTGGGGCTGGGGTGGGGGGTCCCCAGCTGGTCCTGGGGCAGGAAAGCTGCCTGGTGGGGATGGAGGCTGTGCCTGGGGGAGAGGGAAAATGATCTTAACTTGATCTTGAATTAGACTAATGTTTGGCTCCAAAAATGGAGGATTGATCATTTTTTTCCAAAGTATATCTGGTTGCCACTTTCAGAAGGAGATTTTGTGTTTCACGGGGACATTTTCCATCTCAGAACCCCCCTAGGGTTCTATGGGAAAGCTCCAGGACAGAGGCTCAGCAACTCCAGTTCAGTTTCAACAGAATGTTCCTCTCACCCCCAAACAGCCTTTTAGTAGTTTGTTGCCCTAAAATTCCACATGTTTATTTTTGGGTTCATTTTCCACTACAGAAGGAAAAGCAAAACTGTGGCTTGTCTGGCACAGGGGTGATGGGCCTGAGGGGTGCTGGGGCAGGTCTGCCCTTGGCCTGTGTTCCCACCCTGGTTGCTGTGTGCTCTGGGAGCAGCTGTTGGTATTCTGACACTCTGTGGGGATCATCAGGGAGCCTCCTTCCCCCTCCCACTGCCCGGATTCCCCTTCAGATTTTTTTTTTCCTTTTTTTTTTTTCTGTTTTTTCTTTTTTTTCTTTCCCCAGGCAACCTTTTTGCATTTCTTTTGTTCCCAGCTGGGGTACCAAGGCAGGAGCAGGGCTGGGAGAGCTGCCCGGGGAGGTCCAGCATCCTCCGACCTCAGCATCCTCCGGTCTCTGAGCTCCTGCCCCTGGCTGAGCACCCTTGGGGACACCCCCTGGGTGGGGGGTGATGGTGGCTGCTGCCGGGGGGTCCCTCCCCTCCCCGGATTAGCGGGGCTGAAGCTCTGGCTCCGCAGCAGTGTGGAAGGCTGCTTTCAGTAAGTGGCTCCCTGTAGCTTATTTGACTCCAGGCCCGAATCTAATGTCTCAGTGGGCCTGTTACATTAAGCAGGCCCAAGTGGTAGGAGATTTAAAGCATCAAAATGAAGTGCTTTATCACTCGTACTGTGTTCTTGGCTGCTTTCGTTGGCCTCACTTCACAGCGCCGCAGCCTCTAGCCGAGCCCTCTCGGCAGCCCCATTACAAATTCCACTTGTTGACGGTTGCCTTGTTGCAGGATTTAATGGTAGAATAATATTTACACAGTAAACTCCTCTGGAGGTGTTATAAACACCATAAAAAGGATTTTAGAAGCTTAATGAGCGTTAGTGAAGTCGAGACAGGATAATGTGGCAACTGTGCGCTGTAATCTGATTTGGCACCTTCTGCACGGCAGGAGTTAGTGGGTGGAAGAGCCTTTTAGGTTTGTTTTTTTGTTTTAGTGCGTAATATTGTTTGTTTAGCAGGGTGCTGAGCAGGGGATGCGGAGCGGGGCCCCCAGGAGGAGCCAACCCGGGTGCTGGGACCCTCAGCTCTGCATTCCCGGTGCCTTTGGTCCTCCTCCCACTTCCCCAGAGCCTCTGAGCTGGGACACCCGGAGCTGGGACACCCGGTAACCCTGAGCTGGGACACCCGGTGGCTCTGAGCTGGGACACTCGCTGACCCTGTGCCGGGGTCTGTCCTGGGCACGGAGCCCCCATCCTCCCACCCGGGGCTCAGCACCCTCTGCGGGGTTCGGGGACCTCGAGGGCTTTGCAGTGGCACCGGGGGAGCAGCCCCGGGTCTGTCCAATTTCCGAGGGACACGAGGAGCTGTGGATCTCGAGGCTGACTTGCCAGGAGCAAAAAGCTACCTTTTGTAAATAAGCCAATATTTTCTTTCTTTCAAGGGGAAGCTGACAAAGATCAATACCAGCCTGCAAAAGACATTGCCCTCTTAAGAATTAGCCCTTTGCAGAATCATTAATCCAGGGAGCTGTTACGGGGTGACAAGAGCAGGGAGGCTCTGCCAGCTCTTGAAAGGATGGCAGCAACATCCCCTTATGTGCAGAAAAACAAAGCAAATGGAGTCCCCGAGGCAATAGCTGCTGTGCTAAGGGCCCCTCCTGCCCCAGGAGCCCATCTGACTCTGATTAAGCAGGGCTGGTGGCACTCCTGCAAGTGTCACCAGAGGTACCTGGTGTCTTGCTTCTGGGTCTGTACTGGGCCGTGTTGGCCACACGTCCCCTGAACCCTGGGCAGCAGCACCTGTCTGGCTGTCCCATAAGGACACAGCTCTCAGAAAAACAGAAAAATTATGGTGCTGGGTTAAAAGAAACGTGGTGTTGTCATGTTTGGCTGCTCTTGGGGCATGTCTGAAGCTTTCCCAGGGGCTCCAGCACTTTTTCTGGCCATTCCAGCACAGGGGAGGTGACAAGAGCTGAGCTGAAACCCAGAGGTGGGTCCATGGTGTGAGTCAGAGGGAAAGGGACCCTGACAGTGGGATGCATTGGACTCACTCATCTCCTGGAGGAAAAGATCCCTTTTCCTTTTCAAGGCCCCATCCCTTGAAATCCCTTCATTCTGCACAGAGCACTCAGGTGTGTGCTGTGAGCACCGAGCACCCAGACACAGGTGGTACCAGACCCTCCAGAACAAGATAAGATTAAAAGGAAACAGCTGAAGAAGGAAAATTATTAATGAGTGGGCACTCCCCTGTCCTTATCTGCTGGCAGCAGCCAGGCTGCAGGTGCCCAGGGTTCAGATGTGCAGGGAGCTGGTGCCCAACCTTAGGGCAGCAGTGCCTGAGCTGAGCTGCTGTCTCACTTCTTTTTTTTCTTTTTTGATTCATGAGTGTGAAGCTATGCCCCTTTCTTCCCAGCACTCGTCTCCTACTCTATATCAGGGGAACAGAAAATGGTAAGTGAGGAAAAACAGAAGAATCCCAAGCTCTGTGTGCATGAGCATCTTGACTGCAGAGGGAAAAATCAATGGTGCTGGGAGCCCAGCAACCCCCGAGCTCCCCATGAGCCCAGAGCTCATCCTCCAGAGAGGAGGAGGTGACAGGGTGACACTGGGGACCCTGAGCAGGGCTGCAGTGGGCACGACTGCTGAGCCAGGGGCAGAGGGGTGGGAGAGGAGAGCAGGCAGGAAATCTGAGTGAACCAAGAGGGAAAATCAGCCAAAAGCTGAACTGGGGCCTTGCCTGGTTAACAGCTAGAAATGAAAAAATTATTCCAAACAAGGAGTTTGTCACAACATTGAAGGGTCACCCGCTAGGCAGAGGAAGCCAAAGAGGGAAACAGTTCTTAGGGGTAATTACAGTTTCTAAGAAGTTTTTCAGTGGCTCTGTAATTGTCAGAGGGTGGTGATTGGCACCGTGGTGCTGAGCAGCACGGGGAAAGGACCACAATAGAGCTGTAATTCACAGCCTGGAACCGTGGAGGCAGAACTGGTTTGGGAATTATTACTGATCTGTAGGGAAGCAGAGGCTGGTGTGCTGGCCAAGGAGGTTGGGGCTGGGGAGGAGCCATTAACAGGGACCTCACCCTGCCTGAGACCCCTCGAGGCTCCCATGGGAGGCAGTTACATGGAGAAAGGTTCCTGATCACCTTTCCCTAGCAAACTAGGTGATTAAAAGTGCTCTAAAGCCCGGAGCAGCAAGCACAGGGCCGTGATGTTGCCCACCCTAAAACCCCATCCCAGCACCTGGGATGCTGCTGGGGGTGGCACCATGTCCCAGGGGGCTGCCAGCTCTTGCCCAGGTTGCCCACCATCTCCTGGGCCCTCCTGCTGGGGATTGCCCTGCCCCCAGCCAGGAGGTGAGGTACAATTATTTTTTTGTTTGTTATTTTTGCAGGTGGGTCCCATTCCTGGGCAGCATGGGTCAGGAAGAGGGGGGGGGGTGTTCTGACATAAAAGCTCCTCTTTGCCCCTGGTAGCTCTGCTCTCTGGTGCTTTCCCTGCAGGCAGCTGCCTGGGATTGGGAGAATTAAAAAAAAAAAAAAAAAATCACACTTTTTTCATTTGTGATGATTTGCATATTAATAGTTTGCATATTAAACAACTACTTCAGAGGGTGGGCGGGCTAATGAATGCAGCAGTCTCCTCTATTTTAACTCAATTTGCCTCATCCATATTCCAATGACTTTGGGGACTGGTATTCAGTTTTCATTGAAATTATCCAAGCCAGACCTAATTTGTGCTGCCCTTCCATTAATCCAATTAATTAGCACCATTGATGTGTACTGCCTTTGTAATGCAGCTTTGTTCAGCACTGCTGCTGCTAATGACAGCCTAGTATCAGAGCAAATAATGAGCAAACCAAAGGAGCATTTGACCCTTGATGTACCCTCACACAATGCAGCAGTTTTTAGTTTGGAGGCCCTAATTTAGGTTCGATAGCCCAAATTATAGACAATAATTCAATATTCTTTGTGGGGAGCTGAGCAAGTGTCACCCTGCCATTTGTTTAGCTTATCATTTTTTCCTGCCTCTTTATTTAAGTATTTTTTTTTCCTCTTTTCATTATTTTCCAACCTGGCCTCCCTGCTCCACCTCCAGCATTGATTTCTGACCTTGTTTCCACTGAGAGGGCTGAAGATCTCTTTGCTCTGAAGGAATTCATTAACCTTTCCTCCTGCCCAGAATCAGAGAGAAAAATCTTTATATTTTAAAGTAAGGCAAATAAACACTGTTAGTGACTACCAGAGTCCCCTCTCTGGCTGCTCCCCAAGGACTCTGCTCTGAGCTTATGAACCGCTCCTGGATTTCCACTTTTTGGGTAGTTTTGGGTTTGAGATGATGGTTTAAACACAGACTGATGCTGGACCCTGGCTCTGCCCAGGGACGAGGAGGTGGGGACCCACAGGGTGGAGAAAGCAGCTCCTGTGCCTGGCACCCTGCTCTGCCCCATCCCTGGCCCAGCAGGGGAGGGGAATCCAGTAAAGGAAGCGTTTAGTGAGGGTCAGCCACAGGTAGGTCACTAAATTCATTAAGTTAATTAATTACATGCTGCACATTCACCGTGTTTGCAAGCGTTTGAACTGTAAGGAGAGAGGGATGGTCAGAGCCCGGGGAGGACAGAAAGTCAATTTGCAGAGGGGGGTGGAGAGTCTGATGCTCAGCTTCCACCTGCAACAAATCCTGAAGGGATTTTCAAGAAAATTCCAGGGAGGTCGCAAAACCCTTTTCTGGGAAGGCTGATAGGTAGTGTGGCAAAAGTACTCCTGTTAGATAAAGCAAATCAGGTCATGTAGACTCCTGAAACCTTACAACAGGCAGGTGAGGAAGCTGCTGCAGCAGCCAGCACTGAGCAGGGTTGTGGCTGCTCTTTGTATTCCTGCTCATACCAAAATTTCCTCTGTGCTGCCCCCCCCTCCTCAGCTCTATAAATCATGTTATTTGAATAGAAGCTTACACAGTTAGTTGCCTGAAAGATTTTACTGATTAACCTTAAAATATGCCATAAATCTTATTCTTGTGCTTGCTCATGGAGCACAGGGAAAGCCAAGAGGCTCCTGCACCCCAGGGCAGCTCCGTGGGCACAGGGTGATGGGACTGCGGGTGCTGTGCCAGACCCAGACTCTTCAAACACTCCAGAACCTCTCTCTGTGGCCTTTGCTGGTGGTAAGAGGTCTGAGTGAAGCATCCCAAGCAACGTGGTGTTTCCCAAAGGCTTCTGTGGCTGAGCTGGGGCCCCGTGCAGCAGCCTGGGAGCTGCCGCTGTCTGTCTGGCACTGTGAGATCCCGTTTGGTGGCATCACTCAGGACTTGTCATATTACAGGATGTCACAACATGTCAGCCTCTGACAGGCTGGATACCTGCTATTAACTTGCAGCCTGGTAGCAAATACAAACTAGAGGTGGTGAGTGCAGGAAGAGCGTGGTGCCCACCCTGGCAGGGCTCTGCAGGGCACCCAGGGCCTCAGCATGCTCTGGGGACACCTGGAAGGAGGAGGAGAGCTTTTCTGAAAATGCACGAGGCAGAGGCAGCCTCTAGAATGGTGCCAGGTGGCTGGATTTGGGAAAAATTCCTTCCTGACACCAAAGCATCAGTTTGATCCTGACAGAGCATCCAGGCAGCAGGGCTGTGGGCAGTGCTGGGAGCAGCACGTGCAGCCAGCATCCCTTCTGTAGCTGGGGCCACATCCGATGCTCCAGGGAAGGGTGGAAAAGCAGGACGGAGCTGGAGACCAAGGTGTGCATCTGGCAGGTGGGGGAACCCTTCCTGCTCCTGCATCTGGCCCATGGAAGTCCCTGAAGTGATTTTAATTCTTTGGCTGAGTGCAGTGCGAGGGAGGGGATCGAGTCTCCTCTTGCCCCTGCTGGTGATGGAATTCCAGGCTCAAAGCATAGGTCGTTGCTGGATCAGCTTGCCTTGCCATGCAGTTCCTCCCATGAGCTCTGGTGAGGCCAAAGCAAAGCAGGGGAGGTTCTGCTGGGGTCCTGGCCCCCGGCACCTCGCTGCTGCAGCCACAGCTTCCAGCAGATCTCCTGGAGCTCTCCATCCCTCCTGCCCTGGGACAGGCCTGCCTGGTGGGTAAGGCTGAATAATCCCAACCCCCCAGCTGAGCCAGGGACACCCAAAAACCCTGCAGACCCCCGAGGTGTGCCTGCACCCCCTGTGCCTGCACCCCCTGTGCCTGCACCCCCTGTGCCTGCACCCCCTGTGCCACTCCCTGACCCCCTTGTCTCCCACAGGGCTCCTCATGCTACAGTGAGCCCGAAACCCAGGCTGGTTTTTACTTGTTTATTATTAAGCTGATGAGGTTATTTAGCCCTCTTTCTGCCCCATTAAATTTGGTGTTTGGAAGTCTGCAGAGTGCTGGAGCTCCGCAGGCAGCTCCGGGGCCACCAGCAATCAGCCCCGTGTTGGTCTTGGAGCACCCAAGCCCTGGGCCCTGGTTCCTCCCTGGGAATTCTTTCCTTCCTGAGGCTGGTGTGGCAGAGAGAGATGAATGCTCTGTCTGTTATTGTTACCTCTTCTCACTTCTTCTTTTTTTTCCATGCTCTCATCACCAGTTTGAGTGCTTCTTATTTTCCTTGTCTCTGAAAGAAGCCATAAAATTCCCCAGACCGTGTGTGGTATGGTGTGCACTTACAAATTACCATTGAAAAATGAATTGCCTTGACAAAATCTAATGTTTTGTGACACAGCACAAATATGCATTTCATTCTTGAAGAGAAGGAAAAGGAGCTCATTGGAAATATTAAATTAAGCAGTGTAACAGCTGAGAATAATTTGGTTTTCTGCTCTGTTGCTTGTGATTTGGTATGGAGTTTGAGGTGGCAGGCCAGTTCCTGTTTAGAGTATAAAGCACACAGATGCCTCACATTTTATTCCTTGCTTTGAAGCAACTTGTTTTCCCTGGTGCTGGATGCTGGGTGCAGTTCAGAACGTCCCGAGGCAGGAGCTGAGGTGGGGAACACTGGGACAGTCTGTGGAAATGTTTACTGTCCTGCTGCCCTGCCACCCAGGAGACCAACGTGCTCTCTGCTTTTTTTGCTGGTTCTCCAGTGGTTTAGAATAAAAATCCATTCCTGTGAAGAACAAAGCAGAGCGAGACTGGATTTCTCTACTTCAGTGGTTATTTTGCTATTTATAATTCACTGTTCCCTAAAGCTGGTCAGGGTTGTTCAGACTGAGAAGCACATTTCAGTGGGATCAGAATGTTTTCTAAGGGAAACGTTGCTCCTGGAAGCCTTGGTTGCTCAGCAGGGTGCAGGCAGGTTGGTGTTGGTGCTGCCTGGCCCACACGTACCTCTGGGCTGAGCTCCTCACTATGGTGTGAAGGCAAATGGGAAAAAATCTGCAATTTCTTATTCTGCGAAGAATCTGCAGGTTTGTGTCCAATTTGGACTGACACCAGATTCACATGTTGCTGTTTCCCCCAGGGGGGGAAGTGTGTTCTTCAGATAACTCTGCTCCATTCCCATCTGTCCCACCAGGGAGATGCTTAGGGATGAATTTCCAAAGGCAGTGCCTGGGGGGGGGCTCCTTGCCCCCCAGGGCTGTGCCCACAGACACCCCACTGCCCCCCAGGCCCTTCCTGGCTGGCTGGGTGGGGCACAGGGTGGCTCAGGACCAGAGGCAGGGAGGTGCTGGATGGGGGCAGTGGGAGTGTCACTGCCCAGCCCCAGAGCCCTCTGCTCAAGGGTGGTGGTGGGTGCACCCCCCGGTGCTGGTGGGTGGGTGCTGTGCCATGGGGAGGGGTGGCATCACCCCCGTGGGTGTCGGGGCTCTGTCTCTGCAGCTGCCATCCAGCAGGGCTGTGTGGGGCAGAGGAAGGTGCCTGAGCCCAGGAAGCACCAGGAAGGTGCCCTCGGCTTGGTTTAGAGCTGGCAGGTCCTGGCTCCCACCCTCTCACCTTGTCCCTGACCCCAGCACCCACCCCAGCACCCGGGGGGGCACCGCAGCCCCCAACCACCCCCCGGGGCTGCTGGGGGGGGGATCAGCCCTGCTCGGGGTGCACCAGGGTGGGCTTCACTCCCCCCACCCCAGCCAAGCACAACCAACTGCTCACGCCAGGGAATCTTTGGCACAGGGATGTGGGTAGAAAACCCACAGGAGTGTCAGAGCCATGGACAGCCTCCAAAGTGAGAGCAGTGTTTGAGGGGGGAGAATATGCTTTGGAAATTCGACTTGATCCTTGTTTGGAAGCAGCACGGAGCAGCACACTGAGCAGACACACACATGCTGCCTGGAGGAGCTCTGCACAAAGCTCTGGAAACACGTTGTCATCCAGCTCCTCCCTCCCATTCCTGGCAAACGAGTAAATATCCAAGGAGCTGCTTAGATCCCAGCCCAGGAAAGCAGCCACAGGGACACCTCCTGCTCTGGTGGGCTCGGGGGGTCCTGGCTCCTGCCTCCCACCCGGGGCATGGTGACATCTCAGCTCCTTGTCTGCTGGAGAGGAACTGGTCAAGGGAAGGCTGCCACAGGCGACCTCTGCTCTTATCTGGATCCTTCACAGCTTCCCAGAAGTGCTGATACCTTCTCTCCCGTAGCCAGCACTGAAAGCCAAGGACCTGAGATGGCACAGCTAGTGTTGTTCTAGCATCCCTCTTTCTCAAAAGAAAGAAAAAAAAAGAAAAAAAAAGAAAAAAAAGAAAAAAAAATCTGGACAACTTCCCAGATTGTACATCTGTCTGTATAATTTACACCACGAGGATGAGGAAGTGAGGAGGGCTGTAAACTCTTTCCATCTGTGCAATGTGTGTGATGATTTTTCCATTCGTTACCCCCCCCCCAAAAAAAAAAAAGAAATCTGTGGGGTGTGCCGGGGGTCTGCCAGGCACCAGGCAGGGCTGGCTGCACACCAGGGTCTGTCTGCCAGCCCACTGCCCCCCTCACCTCCTGCGAGAGGCTCTGGAGCATCTCCTCATCTCCTCCCATGCCCCATCCCTAGGGAGCACCCAGACACCTGCCTGGAGACTGCGGGCAGCTGAAAATTTTCCCTTATAACTATTTTGACTGAAAAGGGTATTTTTCGACAATTGGGTTCTTTTGCAGGTCTTGCTGACTTTCCCTTGAAATAGTCCAAGTCCTGGCAGAGCAGCCCTCTCCAGAAGGTTGAGTTTGGAAATGCTCCTTCAGAGGAACTGCCCTGGGGCCCCTCTGCCCCCTCGTTCTTGGGGTTCCCTTCTGTGAGGGAGATTTCTGGGTTTCCAAGCTGTTGGTGGTGTAGAGGTTTGTGTAAAGGACCTTTGGTGCTGCAGAACTGGAGGTCTTCTGTAGCCCCATCAGCTGAAGAGGTGAATGAAGGAGTGGGATATTCCACCTCCCTGGAACACCAGCAGAGGTTGAGTTTCTTTCCAGCTTCTCATGAATCTCTCCCGGGTGGGCTGGGAGGGCTCCTCTGTCCCTTGTCCCCATCCCACCACCCAGCAGAGGTGATCCAGACTGCCAGAACAGCTGCAAAAACAAACCCCAGCGATGCCACCTCTGCCTCCTCCTGGGCACCCCACGCCTGCCTGGGGACCTCTTCCAGGAGGAGCAAAATGCAGCTCTGTTCTGGTTCCAGGAACAGGCTGGTGCCTCCAGCTCAGCAGGATGGCTCCCTGGCACAGGAGCAGCCCTGGGCAGGAGCACACAGACAATATTTGTCCTTCCAGCTGCACATCCCTTGGTGCCCGAGCCCCCAGCACCCCATGGCCCTGCAGTTCCAGGGTGCTCGGGGGTGCTGGGGGTGCCCGGGGGTGCTGGGGGTGCCCGGGCTGCTCCTCAGAGCATGCTGGCAGTGGGAATGGCACCGAGGTGGTTAAGAAATCCTAATAAACTTTCTAGGCTAGGCACTCAGGCAGGCACTTCCTCCGTCTTGACATTAAATTCCTATTGGTGTGACTCATTAGCTATTTATTTATTTAAAGCCACTGAGCTATTTGCAATATTTTTAAAAAGCAAACCCAGTGTGTGGGCAGGGGAGCTGTTCTGCCTAAATGTTCATCTCGGTGACACTGATGATAACTTATCAGAATAAATAAGGCATCTTCCAATCATTATTTTTTATTTTTTTTTTTTCCTCAGGAATTGTTTAGTGTCTTCTGTAGGAAAAAGTCACCATGTTTCCTTCTCAGAAACTTTTCACCAGCCTGTGTGTTACATCCAGGTTATATCCCTGTGTGGGCACTCTCTGCACTCTCTCTGCAGCCCCAATTAAAACCAGAATCCATCATCCCTTCCTCCCCCCCCAGCTCTGCCAGGCCCCTCCTGGAGCTGCCCTCGGTGGGGCTGGCTCAGAAATCAGGAGGTTTGTGCAGACCCGGGTTGTGAGGGGTGTTCAGGGAGCCTGAACCCTCGTACTTGGAGAACAACCTTTTGGCTGATTATAATTCGGACGTTGTGCTTGGGTTTCATGCCAGCAGCAACACTCCGAGATGGTGTTCAGACCCGGGCGGTCTGGAGGTGTGCAAAGGCTCTCATCAAGCACTTCACATTGCCTTATGTTTCAAACTTATCTCCTTTTTATATAACCCAGCTTGGTACAAATCCAGGAAAATTTTCTGCTGCCATTATTTGCAGGCAAAATGTGGCTTTGCTGCCATTTTAAATTGTAAATTTTCACTTCCTGAAAACAGCATTGCCTTGAAACCTTGAAAGATGGTGAACTCATTCATGCAACAAATACCCAGGAGCAGTTTTGTTCATGAAATCTTCTGAAGTGTTCCTGAAATACTTCAGGAACTTTTAGCTCAATAGAGATTAAAAAAAAAAGACTGGGAGGCAGCCACGAGGGTACCATGTGGGTGGGTGACCCGTGGGTGCCCTGTGGCACTGCCTGGGCATCTCCATCAGAGGGGAGAGCAGGTCCAAAAGTTTCCAGCCTGGGTTCTTACTGACCAGCTTTATTCTTCCCTTCTGTGACACCTCCCAGGGTTCCCCCTCTGGCCACACTCTCCTCTTCACACCTTCCTGGGAAGGGCCCAGGGGAGGGTGCTGAGGGGCAGACAGGGAGCTGCACTCTCCAGCTCTCCCTTCCCTTCTGACTGCCTGTGATGCCAAAACATTCATCCTGCCACAGTGGCTGGGACACAAAGTCAGCTGGTTTGAGCTCTGAGCTCAGGTTAAAAAGCCCAAGTGGACACAAGGTCCTGCTGGGTGCCTCCCTTCAGGAGCCTCTGCCCAGTGCCCGGTGCCAGCAGCTTCTGTTCTGCTTTGAAACATAACATGATGTGGCTGAAGCAACCTGTGACGGATGGTGTATCAGCCAGGAAATGGAAAAGGACCCAATTTTCTAAAGAGCATTGTTACAGAAACAAACAAGATGCCCTTTTAACTTATATTGATTGATTGCTAAAGAATAAGCTCTGCTCGTACTCCTGCAAGTGCTGTAATTAGCTGGCAGAGCTACCTGGAGGGCAAGAGCCAAAGGGGGGCTTCTTCCTCCTGCCAGGAGGTGGAGGAAGAGGAAGGAGTGGTGGAGCAGGTGAGAGGTGGGATGGTCCCCCCAGTCCCCCCAGTGGGCACCCAGGGAGGGTCAGTGCCCAGGAGCATCCCCTGCTCACCCCAGCCAAGGAGCTGCAGGCCCACATCCACCTTGGTGGTTTTGGGTTCAAACCACTGGAAAAACAGCTTCCTGGTGGGCTTCCATCACCAGTGCCACCCTTCACTGACACACTCCTTGTCCCTGGGCAGCAAATGGCACCTTGTCCAGGGTCCCTCTGCAGCCAAGGGGCAGAGCCCTGGGCTTGGTTGCTGCAGCTTTTTGCACAAAAGTTGCTCTTGCCCCCCTTTTCCTTTTGATTAGCAGCTAAAAATCACAGCTACGTCTGGCAGGACAATGCTTTTGACAGCAAAGAGAATATTAGGGTCAAGCTTTATTAAGAAAGAAGCTATTGAAACGACATACTCAAACATATTGCTATTAGGAACTTGAAGAGTATTTGCCTCATTAATGTAAAAGGTAGCTAGCAATCTTCCTGATCAACAGTGGCAATTTATTTTAAAGTGTCCATTTTCTGGATGTCAGAGGAAGACTTTTATTTATAATCTTATTTTCAATTTCCACAAAGAACACTTCACTCATGCTCTGTGCAGGTTTTTTTTGCAGACAATAACCGATTATAAAACGGTGCTCTCCCCCCCACACACATCCCCCTTGTAGTAGTGTTGACATATGGAAATGAATCAAAATGTAATAGGCATAATTACAAGCATTGTGTGCAGGCTACAATTAGTGTCTCTTCAAAGCAGCCTTGTAATCAAAAGACACCAATAGAAGAGGAGAAGCAGCGAGCGGACGCTTCCCGGGATGAGCCTGGCCTGGGAAGAAGTTTCCTGCCCAGTGGGGGCAGGGGGGTGTCTGCGGGGGTGCAAGGGGCTTTCTGGGTGGTGGACAAGCTCAGCCATCACGGGCACAGGTGACAATGACCCCGAGAGCAGCCCCTGCCCTGCTGCCCCCTCCATCAGCACGGGCAAACTCCCTGCAGAGACACAGGCTGCCAGAGACACACGGTTTCGTGTTGCCAGATCTCTTGCCAGGGAAAAGCAAATAGAGTGCAAAATATTTCAGCATCACACCTCAAATGCGATATTTACATTTTTCAAAGAAATTAAATTAATCGGAATTATTTTCAAAACTCGTTCAACAAGTCAAAGCAGAATCTGAGAACAGTATTCAGAATGAAATAGTAACTTTCTGCACAGGCAGTTGCTCTCTTCATCTTGGAATTAGCTTGTTAGAACTTTTCAATTCACCAAGGGTCAAAAATTATTTGTATTTTATTTTTTCTTGTCTTTTGTGAACTGGAGAATATATTATCCACATGGCTCTAAACATAAGACACAATTTCAGTGCAAGCAAAATCCCATTACTTTGTATTCCCTCAGACTCTGGGTGAGGTGGTGGATCTAAACACAGCTGGCTGACAGGTTTGCAATTCAATTTTTACCTGTCAGAAATGTATCAAATTGAGACTATTTTTGCAGGAACATTTCTATGTTAATATGTTTTTGCTTTGGAATATCCCCCCCTCGTACCTGTTTTAATAAGGTTAAAGCATTGTCTGTTGGCCTTGTTGGGAGGGACTGACAGATTTCCATTTTCAGAGTAATTTTGTTCCCTAATAGTTTTTAAAAATCAAAGTCACAATGAAATGTTTTTTTGGCCATTATTCAGCTGAACTCTTTTTATTGACCCAAACCACACCTGAAGTTGTTGAGCAGGAATTGTTCAGATCAGGAGCACAAGAAAATCACCTGGGGGACATGGGTGAAGCCAGCCCTGCCCCTTCCTGCTGTTACCAGCTGTGGGGTGACCATGGGGTGGTGAGAGGGGACAAAAACTCTTCCCATGGCACAGCCCCTCCAGCTGCAGGTCCCCGGGGACACCTGCCAGGAGCAGCAGCAGCTCCAAGGGAGGCAGCCGAGGGGTGCTGGTGGCACCGGGGATGGATCAGTCCCTCTCCCAGCAGGGCCGTGTAGGAGGATTTATATTTGTTTGCAGGAGCCAGATGGTTAAAGAAGAGAGTGACAGGATTGCAGGAGTCATGGGAGGAGGAGGGGAGAGAAGGGATCTGGGGCAGTGAGCCCCGGGGAGCAGAGCCCCAGGCTGCAAAGCACCAGGCAGTGCTGGGCTGTGAGCAGCTCCTGGGCTCTGCTCCCGGCAGGGATTCATCCCCGGGCTCCGGGGCATCATCACTCCTGCATTTAGACATCCTTCCTCCCTGGCTTGGCATACAGAGAAACTGAAATGCAGGAGACACCAATGCTGGAAAAGTTAGGTGGGCAGAAGTGGTGTGTGCCACCTTGTCACTGCCATGGAGTTCCTGATCTTCAGCAGCTTTCCATTCATTAATGGAGGAGCCATTTATTAACCTGCTGAATCCCGTTGTGCTGGCATAAATCTGAAGCAGCCCCAGTGAGGATGGGTTATACTGGTGTGCCTGAGGGGAGAGCCTGGCTGATGTCTCTTCCCACAGCTAAAGCCTGGGGTCTCCTTCCTCCGCCCCTCTCTGGTGGTCTGCATAGAAGAGTGGGTTTTAAAGCAGCAGAACAAACCTGTTGGGATTTATTCTCTCATCTCCATCCAGCAAAGGCAATGCCAAAGGTGCTGGAGAGAAGGAGAGATTTTCTTCCGAAATTTTAACTGTTCCTTTGGGTCTTTGAAGGAGCTGAAAAGGAAACACGAATCTGAATTTGGAATTACATTTTAAGCCTTTCTGTAGTCTTTTGAAACACCAGGCAGAGTCGGGGTCTGCTATCCTGGCCATCGAGGCTGGGCACAGCCTCCTTTTCAACAGTGGATAAAAAAATCCCCCGCGGCTTAGTTCTGCCCCTTCCCTTTGCTGCTGCTGCTCGGGGGCAGCCGCATCCCCAGCCTGCCCGGCTCCTGCCCGGCTCCTCCCCCATCCCTACCCTCACCTTCACCCTCTCCTTCCCGGCTCCTTCTCCGGCTCCTTCTCCGGCTCCTTCCCGGCTCCTTCCCGGCTCCTTCCCTGATCCTTCCCGGCTCCTTCCCCGCTCCTTCCCGGCTCCTGCCCAGCTCCGCAGCACGGGGCTCTCACCATTCCCATCACGCACTTATCAGCATCACGCAGACGGGAGCGGGCCCGCCCCAGGGCCTGGGTCCGGAGCTGTCACCGGCACCAAGGCATGGGGTGAGTCCCACTCTGGAACCCTGAGGGGCTGTGGGTTTTTTTCCCCCTTTACAAAGAAGGCGGGATCTGAGCATCCTGGAGCTGAACAGACCCTGGCGGCTCCTGCGGGAAAACTTCCCTGGAGCTGTTCCGTGGGGGCTGCGGGCAGGGATCCTGGGGAAGCAGAGATGCTCACGAGAGGAAAGAACTCCATCCAGGGCCTGGTCTGGCGGTGGGTGCCCTGGCAGGGAGCTCTCCCCGTGCCCAGGGATGCTCCTGGGAACCTCCTGTGTGTGCCGGGGGTTGGGTGGTGGGACTGGAGGGATCCCGGGAGGATCCACCCCCCGTGCACCCCTCCTCTCAGGTGCACACATCCATGCTCAGCCTCCCCTGCCTGCCTGGTCCCTGTCCCACCTTCTCCCAGTGGGATGCTGGGAGGTGTTGGGCACCTCACTGGGGAGGAGTGGGCACCTGGCACCTCTGAGAGCGCCCACACACTCCCACTGCCCATATGCTTCTTGCACACAGACTTCCAGATGAACTTGCTTAGGAAGCATTTTGTTCTTCAGACCACTGTGGGGAAATCTATTGCTGCCTGTGATTTTTTTATTTTTTTTTTTTTTTAGCATTTCTTTTCCCTCCCGTCATTGTCTTCTCCAGCTCTGCTGGAAACCCTAATCAAAAATGGGCTTCCAAGCATTGCTGTGGCCCCCTCCCCCAGGAGCAAGTGTCCACAGCTCCTTTCTGGTGCTTCTTAGGAGGAAATCTCCAATAATCCCTGCCACCTTTGACACTTTACACAGTGAAAGGCTCTCAGAAAATTTCTTTCCACACACAACAGAGACTGAAAAGTGAAGCTCTTCCCTCCTTTCTTAGTTTTTTTGGGTTTGGCTGAGCCCAGGAAGGCACTGGCACCCCAAGGAGCAGGGACAGGGAATGGATCCTCCCGGGATCCCTCCAGTCCCACCACCCAACCTGCCACACACACAGGCCTGGAGGGGACCCACAGGAACTGCACTCAGTCAAATGATTTGGGAAGAAATCTGATCTCATCCTCATTTTCTTAAATAGTATAAATTTCTAAAGAAAAGACATTTGAAAGCAAAATATCAAAACGTGACATTTGGAAAATGTTAAAGGAACATTGCTGCATTATTGGGATACTTTGTTTCAATTTTAGTTGGAGACAAACTTTGTCAAAATCCCCTGGGAATCTTGTCCTGGAACACAGCAGCTCCCCCAGAAGCGGCTTCTGGGTTGACAGTTTTGACTTTTTTTTTTTTTTTCCCTTTTGGAAAAGGGTCCTCAGAGGGGACGGTGGCACTCGGTGTGCCCACAGTGGTCTGTGCTCTGCCCACCCCTCCACAGGCGTTGGGACCACCTTCATCAATGTGGTTTTGGGAGAAACAGCTTGTGCAGAAAGATGGAGCAGGAATTTGGGCTCTGGGATACAGCACAAACCCCGTCAGCCTCCACGGACACTTCAGTTTTCATCAGAGGAGGACAGGGGGGTGGCAGGCTGTGTTTCACATCTCCCAACAAAGCCAGTGTAAATCTGTGGATTTTCACCCCTCCACTCTGGGTTAGAACAGCCTGAACCAGGCACAGACACACTCTGGGAGCAAGGGTTCTGACCCAGTTAACCACGGCACAAACCCAGACATCTGGGGCTGCCTGTGCTCACACAGCTCCCTGGATCTGCATTTCCTTCGCCGATCCCAGTTTCTTCCGCAGTGTCCAGAACCAGCACCCGCGGCTGTGGCTGGTGTCCCCTGCCCTGTGCTGGACTGGCAGCAGCAGCAGCAGCACCTGCTCAGCATGCGCTACCAAAACTAAGATTTTCCTTCCCTCCCATCCCACCGCTGGGTTATTTATGCAAGTTAATTGATTATTTTGTAGTTGTTGTTGCTTGTCTGCAGCAGGGAGAGGAGCTGAGCTGGCACGGGAGCAGGTCCTGTTCCAGTGCAGCTCTCTGCACTCAGCAAAAAAGTGGCAGAAAACGACTGTTCGGTGAAAGCAGAGACTTCAGATAATTGTCCCCTTCCGGAAAAGTTGGTGTCTGCTCTCCAACCGGGTGGCACGATGAGCTGCTATGAAATCATCCCAGGCATTAGGTGGAAAAGAGCATTCCTTGTTAGAGTGTTAGTGACAAGCATTGTTACCAAAAAGCCTCACTCCGTACAGGTGGCTCCTGGGGCCTGGGGACTCACAGAGACTATCGTGATATGCCGACGGCTTCTTGGAGCTGTTTCACAGCCCTGGGTCTCTTGGTGGGGCATTTGCTGGGTTTCAGTGGGGCCCTTTAGGATGAAGTTAATTCGGTTTAGCAGCCAGCAGGCTCCAAATCGATTCACTCTGCAGCCGGGTGCTTCCTGGCCCAGGACCGCTCCCAGCACCCGGGCTGTGCCTGTAGCCAGCAGAATGAAACCCCCTGGTCAGAGCTGGGGGCTTTGCTAAGGGCTCCTCCTTCTCCAGGATGCAGATTTGGGGTGCACAGCAAACCCAGAACCCAGCTCCGGGCCAAGGCAGCCCCGTGCCCAGCACAGTTCTGCCCCAGGAGCTCCCATCCTGTTCCTTGACTCCATACCAGCGTTTTGTCATTTTTGAGGGAATAACAAACTTGAAAGTATTCGGCTTTGGTGCAGCAATTGCAGCTTAATTGCACGTCTCCTTCTGCCCACACAAATGCTGAAAAGTGACTTGGCAAAGTTTAAAGGCAATCCAGGGACTGAAATGGGAAGCCTTGACAAGCCAGCATTCATCAGCTCTGACTAACGCGTCTGTAGTCTCAAACCTGCTGCTGTTCCTGCTTTGCCCTGACATCTTGCTGCCCTCAAAGAATTTCTTTTGAGTCTCAATCAGCGGCTGCCGGGTGGCTGTCTGAAAGGTCCCCTCGGCATTTACACTGCCAGGTTACCCACAAACCAGGACAAAACCCAGCCTGGGGCAGGGGCGGGGCTGGCAGCGGTCCTGGTTTGCTGCTCAGGGGATGGAGGGTGCAGATGTCCCCAAGTGTCACCAGGGTTGGTGGCATGGCAGGGGACACAGCCACGGCTCCCGGCCCGCAGGAGAGGGGGGACGCCCCGGACATGGCAGCCTGTGGGAGGCCACATGTCCCCAGGGCAGTCGCTGTGCTGGTGGCTCCTGGAGCCGGAGGGAGCAGCAGCGAGCCCCGAAAGCTGCCAGCGAGGTCGTGAACCCCCAGAAGAAGAGCAGGGAAGGAGTCAGACGAGCACAAAAGGTCTTGTGGTTATTTGCCCCGGTTCAGAGGCGTCTCACGGGGGCTGGATCCAGGCAGCACTTCCCGGGGCTCCGGCCGCGGGGTCGGGAGGAGGTGATGGAGCTCCCCCGGGGGATGGGGCAGAGCCTCCAGCAGCCCCCGGCAGAGCTTCCCCCGAGGTGTGAGACCAGCGGGAAGTTAGGGCATGCTTTAATTCATTATTTTGCTCCAACTTCTCTGCATGGCTGAGCAGGAGTTGAGAGTACACAGCGTACTGCTTACGCTTGGCATGGGAAACATTGAGTCTACAGGCTTTTGCAAGTAAAATATTTAGGATTTCTCAGCAAATGGTGCATGCAATTTTTCAGGAAGATGTTTTGCTGTTTTCCCCACGATCAGACTCATCCGGCATGTTTGAGCGACGGCCTCATTTATATCCAGCCCTGGAGAAGGGAGGGGATGTTCTCTTCTTTCAGAAAAGGCACCACTTACCAAAGGAGAGGAGTTATACAAAAGCACAGTGATTTACTCACCTCCTGAAGCCTGGGAACAGCGTGAGCTCAGCTACCTGGGGAGGGAGGGCCCTCTCTGGGGGTGACATCGGGGCTGTGTCCCTGTGCTCACACTCACCCACGGCCTGTGAAGGAGCAGCAGAGGAAATAGATCTTTGCTGTTGGCAATAGCTTTGCCCATAGTGATAGAAATCACGTGTGGCAGACTCAGAGGCTGTTTTTCTAATACCTTTCCTCTCAAAGTAGAGCAGCGTGCTGAGGCAGGGACTCCAGGTCACCTCCTGCCTCCTGGGGCTGTCACCACGAGTGCAAGATCCACTCTCAGCTCCCTCCAGCCCTTGCTCCTTCCCTCCCTCCCCCAGACATCTCCCCCTGGCAAGGTGCAGCCTGAGCTAAAAATCAGCTTTGGGAAAAAGCACTGAGGTTTTCCCTGCGTCCTGCACCAAACCCAAAATATCACTTTCCAGGAGAAATCTGTCAGGATGATCTGAACAGCTTTGGGACAGGGGGGGCTGAGGGGCCAGTGTGAGATCAGCAGCAGCCCAGAAGGGCAAATAATTTGACTGGAGAGTCCAGGCCCTGGGAGCTGCAAGGCTCCAAACCACACACACGGAAGAAAATGCTGCGAACCTCCCCAAAGTGCCACGGCTGCAGCCCCAGGGCTACTGCTGGCCACTTGCCCGGGCACCAGGCTCTTGGCAGTGCCCATGGCTGGGCAGACCCGGGGCTGGCAGCTGGCTTGTGCCTGGAGAGACACTGCCTCCCTTTTCCAGGACTCCCTGTTTATTTGTTCTACAACAGCTTGAAACCAAACAGGGTTAATAGCCCTCCCCATGTCCTGGTGAGATGAAACTACCATTGGGAGACCCAGGACAATTTTTATATAGGATTAGAAAACAAAAATCAATATTTAATTATCTGTAAGCTTTTTGTGTCACTGCATCCTTAGCTTGCTAACTGTGAGTGTTGGCTGCCATGGAGAAAGTAAGTCATTAAAGGTGCAGTATCTTTTACTGGCCTTTTATGGGCCCACAGTAAATAGAGTACATTATCACTTCTCACACCCTGGTGTTGTTATTTATCTTTACAATCTCTATTTACCTATATTTATGGTAGATTTCTCCTGTATATTATATGGCTAGGCTAGCTTTAACAGGGTTCATTAAAGGAGGCACTTAACAAAACTTTGGAATACCCTCATTTGGTCAGAGAGCAAGAAAGTGAAGCCGGGAGGGGAGGAGGAGAGGTGCCTCATGCCAGCAGGTCCCTGGTCTGGCACACAGGTCCAGAGCCACCAGGAGGAGCAGGGACCCTTCACTGCACACCAGCTGCTCCATCCCAGGATGTCCCTGGTGTCCCAGGGTATTCCCTCATCCCTGTTACATCTTTCCCTTGTGATCCCAAGCCCCCAGCTCCTCCCTGACCCCCAGTACCATCCCCTCACCCCCACACAGCCCCATGGGAGAGCTCAGCACAGCTCCCAGCCTGTCCCATGCAGCCCCAGTGTCCCTCCCTGTCCCAGGGCCCATCCACCTCTACCCCCCAAGCCATGAAATGTGCAAAAGAGAATAAATAAATACTCTGGGAAATGAAACCTTCCCCCGCAGGGAGGGGAAGGGGCAATTAACGGATCTTTTTGCTGCAGTAGTTAATTTTTTTACAAGCCTCCCTTATTTTCACTGTTTCCCCTGGTTAATAATGACTAGCAGCCCCTTACACCATAAATAAGTTCCACAAATTTCGCAGATGCACCGGGCTGTTTAAGCAGGGAAATTGAGCAGCATATGTCTGAATGGTTAATTGACTTAATTGCTGTTAGTTGGGCTATTAGCACACTTGATCCACCCCAATGACCGCAATACTTTCTTAATGGTGTTCATTTTATTTGGATGCCAAGCTCCAGTTACCATTACAGGGAAATTTCCAATTGCTGATTACCTCATAAATATATAATTGTAGTCATAGGCTAAATAAAGCCAACAGGCATTAATAATGAACAGCGTTTGACTAAGAGCCCTTAAAGGATGATGGAAGTTTCTTTAAAGACCTCAGCTATTCTTGAAATGTAAATAATCTTTCATGCTTCTATTTTTAATGACCCTGCATCCTTTTTCCAGTCGGCATCAAGCACCAGGAGAGGTAAAGTTGCATCCCCGGGCCAGGTAATGTACAGAGAAAATGACACAGAGTGGAGCCCCCAGCACCACCCCCGGGGGCTCTGCCAGCACAGCAGGGAGTGACCCACCCGTGACACAAACTTCCCAGGGGGCTTTATCTGATTTTCCCACCCCGGGAAGGGAAGGGAAGGGAAGGGAAGGGAAGGGATCGTTGAGCCAAGTCCTCCCCTCCTGTGTGAGGGGAAAGGGCACAGCACCCACACCCAGGGTGACTGGGAGCCCCATGTGGGGACCAGCCTGGCTGGGTCCAGCCAACCCCAACACAGAGTCTGGGACAAACCCATGAACGTGTGAGCAAACCCCAACACAGAGTCTGGGAAAAACCCATGAACATGTGAGCAAACCCACCGGCAAGCACAGATCTCCCCCCGTGGGCAATGCTCAGGGCAGGTATCATTTACCTGGCAGGCACACAGCAAGGGAGAGCTGGTCTTCCCTAACTCCAGACTTGTTACTGGCTCAAGATACAATTTAATTATCCCAGGTTATTCTTAACTGACCTAGTAAAATGAACCTGCCTAGCTCTGTCCACAATAATTACCTACAATTTGCTAATTCATGTGGAAAAGAAATTACTCCTAGATAGTCTGTTCATCTTTGATTCCTAACCATGAGCTCATTTACTCTGAACTTGTTCCCTACTGGCACCAAACAGAGAATCACATTAGTTACTTTCAGCTATTAGGGAACTAGTTCTAATTAATGTTGTCTTTGAGGACAGCCTTCTCTGAGGCAGTGGGTTTGGTGGGGCTGCCATGGGCAGGGAGCTGGGACCAGGCTGTGCCACCCCTGTCCCCTCTGCCACTGCTGGAGCACAGGGCTGTCTGGCACCACGTGTCCCACGGGGCCAGGAGGGAGCATGGGCACGGGGGGCTCTGCCAGCCCATTCCCAGACCTCCCCCTGGTTCCATGGATGCTGCAGTATGGTGGAAAGCCATGGAATCACTGGGTGTGTGCAGGGATGGATGCTGTGAAGGAAGAGAAATGGTCAGGGGAGAGGGCAAGGGTTTTGAGGAACAGGAGGGTGAAATACCCTTTATAGTCACCTGCCCGGCCAAGCTGCCACCAGCTCTGGTCCCTCTAGACCCCAGGGCCACCCCATCCCTCTCTCCATCCCTCAGCCCCTGCCTGGCTGCTCCCAGCCTGATGGATGGGGATGGGAGGTCAGCAGGCTGCTCCTCCAGCCCGGGGCAAACGAGGAGCAGATGTTTGTTCAGCAGGGAGAAGGTCTGGGGATATGAAATAGTTTCACCTGGTGCCTTCATCTTCTGGAAAATCACACGTGCCAGCTCCTTTTGAAAATGATCAAAGCCAGGCACGGGGTTTCCTCTCTTTGCTGATCTACTCCAGCCTGTTTCATCAGATGAAATTTAAAGCAATAGTATGTTTTATTTTAAAACAAACTTTCAAAATATCCTGGCCTCCTGGTTTGACCATTCAAGCCATCTGGTTTCATGTGTTTCAGATGTTAGCCCGTAGAGGGGAAGCAGTGCTAACAATAAGCAAAAGTAGCTAATAATCAGTTTAACACAATGCTGCATAGTACTGGTGAAGTTGGCATATCCAAAATTATTACCAGAAGCCCAATCTTAATCCTTTTTAAATTGGGGGGGAAAGGGTGGGAAATGGATCAAAAATTAGAATGATATCAAGCATAAAATAATCTTCTGTCTGTGTTGCACTGATAAAAAAACAGAATATATAATTACCATGTAAAAACTGCTTATGTTTGTGATTATATGTTGCTGCCATCTCCAGGTCCTCTCTGTAAATGACTTAATTGGGTTGTCTTGGTAGATGGATGTGGAGAGCAGGAGTGTGGCTGGGTGGCTCAGGGTGTGTGCCGGGCTGGCTGCCTGCTGGGGACGGGGACATCTGGGACACAGAGGAGGTTGGATCCTCTGGGATGTGCTGCAGCCCCTCGGAGGGAGCTGAGGGGGGGCAACACCTGGGCTTGGGGGGCTTTTGCCTCCTCCTTTATCATTGCTGGATCCCACCATGGATTATTTTTTTCCTGGCTGTTTATGGCCAGTGTGAGCAGAGTCTGGCAGAGAGCGATGGCACGGAGGCTGCCCCTGAGGTGGCCCTGGCATGGTGATGCCCCAGCACTGGTGATTCCTCAATTTATAAAGTTCCCCGGGCGTGAAAGGCCAGTGAAATCAAGAAGGAACTGGGGGGGAAGGACAAAGGCTGGCAATGCCCTGTCTAGACACTAAGTGTACTTGAAAATCAAGTCGTGGGATTATCTCCACATAAGAGCAGACTGGGCAGATGCACAGCAACCAGTGTTCGGGGCTGAAAGGAAATTGAAAAAAAAAAAAATTAAAAAAAATAGCAAGTCGGATAGCTGGCAAAACGAAAAGGATGTGCTCCTTTTGTGTCTTGGAATAGAGCTCAGAGAGATAAGTCACTGCCTCTGAAAGGAAAAAGGGAGGCAGTTTCCAGAGGACCAGGGGAGCATCTTCCCATCAGCACACACACAGGGCAGGGGGGGACGCCAGGTCCCACACCTCTGCTGGGGGGTGTCTGGGCATGGGGCAGCATGGGGGGTGCAGCCCCAGCCTGCAGAACAAAGGACACCCGGGGCAGAGCCGGGGTGGTGACATGGAACAGCCCCACCAGCGGACAGAATCCTATCTGTGCCTGGGATAAATAACCCTGACTGCCCTCTGGGCACAGGAGATCCCAACAACTCTGCCTGGCAGTGCAGATCTGCATCTCCCCACATAACAGATAGCTGTGTGTAATAATAAATAGCTGCCCATGGATAGGCCATGAATAAGTACAAGATGTATAATGCACCGGGATTATGTGATTTTTTTATGTATAAAAATGTCTTATTTGCTTTCTGGTTTTTCTCCCACATATCAAATAACAATACCCCACTTACAGCTGCAGTATGCTCCTTTTTACTGCCTGCAGTATTTATTACAGCTGAGAAAACCGATTTTTTTGTTTGTTTGTTTCATTTTTTTATTATTATTATTTGCTAAATTTAGCCATTTTTCTGGTGGTGACGCTCAGCAGCACAGAAAGCAATGTTCTCAAATAAGTTCATCATTCTCAAAAGCCTTTGGTGTCAGTTAGTGAGGAATTCTTGCTCTGGAAAACATTTGAATGCAAATGATAGCCATTACTACAATTAAATATTTAAATTTTTTTTTGCCCCCAGATGTGCAGATAATTTCATAACTGGCTCAGGAAGGCAGGCAGCAGCTGAGGGGAGGGTGATGGATGCTGTGGGTGCCACACGAGGGGGTGTGTCCTGTGCAGGCCCTGTTCAGCTCTGGGTGAAGCAGGGGTGCCAGGGGGCTGCTGCTGGTGGCCTCGGTGTCCCCAGGGTAAAACCAGTTCTAAAACCACAAACCCACACATGATGTTTGCTAAGCAATCCAGTCAAATCAAAGTTATATTTTGAACCTGAAAAAGTACCTGATGCACTTTTTGTCACTTGCCCAGCACTAATATTAACCTGGAGTCAATTCTGTTCACCCCCAGCCCAGAACATTGCCCTTGGGGGGCAGCTGGCTGCAGGCTCTTTCCCTCCCTGCTCCTCTGGGGTGAAAATGTTTTAGATGAATGTAATTTGTTCTCTAATTTCCCAGGATCCAAAACCTATTTGATGGTAAAGGTCAGAAGAGTTTTCAGTCATGCAGATAAGCTGCTGGATATAGATGGCCAGGACCGCAGAAATATGCAAATTCATTGACTTGGACAATTAACATTTAAGCTAAATTAAAACTAGAAGCAGTGATGACACAAGGTCCAGGGCTGTGCCCATCGTGTCTCTTCAGGCTGGCAAAGCCCAGCCAGTCCTCATCGCTCGGTCCCCTCTGCACTCACGTTATTTTGTCACCAATAAATCCATAATTTGGACAATACCTTTGAGTGAGTGCTGTCCATGGACTTGCCTAAAATCCAGACGAAATCTGTTTGCTTCACTTCTGGCTGCGAAAATTCCTCTGGATGTGCGAGGTGATGGGTTCAGCTGCCGCACAACCTGCACCGGGGTTTTGCCTCCCTCCCTTCCTCCCTTCCTCCATCCATCCACCCCTCCATCCATCCATCCATCCATCCCTCCATCCCTGCCTCTGTAACGATTCCGGGAGCTTTTCCTGCTGGGAGGGAAGTTGAGCAAGGAGCTGGTGGGGCTCGGGGACACCCCACTCCTCTGACCCGGCAGCCAGGGCTCTCCGATGCCCTTCCCTCCACCCAACCCCCTTCTTTCCAACAGGGATGGTGAAACTCCATCTGCTGACTCGCTCTTTGCCTTCTCTCTCCTCACGCCCCTTAACCCCCGGGCTCCCCCCGCAGCCGGACGCCTTTCCCCACGTTCATTCTTTGGAATCTCTCCCTTCCTCCCGTTGCTTTCGCAAGCAGGTGGGGACGGGCATCACTTCGCAGCTTTTTTCCTTACAACGCGTTTGAGGTTCGGTGCCCGGGGGAGGTTTGGCTGTGCCATCACCCTCCAGGTTGTTGCCAGCTCTTGGCAACCCCTGGCGACTGTGACTCTGTGTGACCCTGTGATTCTGGTGACCGCGGAGGAGGGACCCGTCCCCCGCAGCCACCCGCTCCCGGTCCGTGCCGGGCAGAGCAGGGGCAGGAGCGGCTCTTTGAGGAGGGGGCGGCTGGAGGAGTTGGTGAATGGACTGGGAAAGTCCTGGGCTGAGGATCACGTTGCGCCTGCTGGCAGAGCTCTGTAAATGGAGTCCTTATCGGTGGCGGTAACCGATCCGCCCCCGCGGAGGGGCGCGGAGACCAGCGCGTAACTGAGGCGGCCCCGGAGAGGGGGGGTGCGGGGCTGGGCTGGGGGCAACAGGGACATGGGAGCCCTAGAACAGAGGGGGCTGTGAATAAACACAGGGGCAGCTGGGCACAGACCGGGGAAGGGGGAAGGATAGGATGTCAAGCCGGAATCCTCTTTCCACTGGGAGCTGCTTGCCCCGGGGAGGTGACCCCCGGAACCGGGCCCTGGGGCCGCTGCTCCCCGCGCCCCCAGACCCCGAGGCCGGGAAGAAAGAGCCGGTCCTGGATTCCCTCTGTGCCTGGTACCGTCTGACCCAGGGACCTGGCACTTTCTGAACTGGAGGGGTGAGGAGGGGTGTGAGGAGCAACAGGGGGACATGGGGGGTGGGATGGTCACTGGGATGCCCTGGCACAGCTGTGGCTGAATTTAGCATCGAAGTCACGACGAGACAATGAATTTTCCCCATCACAGCTTTTCAGTTCATTACTCTTCCTCTTTCTTTTCTACAAATAAGTAAATGCACTTAACAGGTTGCTCCAGGTCACCTGAGCTCACTGTCATGTGTGCACTCTTATCCCATGGTAATTGCACAGTACTGATCTTAAATGTCAAGAAAGTGATTTAAATATAAATTTACATTTGCTGCAAACTGAGAACACATACACAGACAGTGGCTGCAGCACAGCTAAGGCACTGCAGCCTGCTTGGGGTTCTCAGCCTGGGTTAGATTTATCTGTACCACCTCAGGGGAAGATATTGCAGCTTGGCCAGCAGCTGTCACCCCACTGGCTGCAGGATGGGGCAGCCCAGCAGACCCCCCACCTCTGCCACGAAGCCTCCTCAGACCGGTGCCTCCCCCATTTCAGCAGGTGTGGGAGGAAGACCCCACTTTGCTGGTAGGACCCCAAGGCTTTGCAGAAGATGTGGCTTGGCCCCAGCTCTGTGCTGGCCAGTGTGGAATGAGCTCCATCTGAACCCTTATGGGGTGAGTGTGTATTTCCTCATGGACCTTTCCCCTTCCTCCTCTCCCTCAGTTCCCACATGAGTACTCCTGGCAATATGCACAAACCCACTTAGCACATGGATTTTTTTTTTTCTTGGGAAGTGTTAAAAAATAGTCACCCTTTATTATTAAAAATGGTGGCTGGTGTGTCATGACTCAAAGGTCTGAGGGCAAACCTGCACACTGCCTATCGATACCTCATGTAAGCATCTCTGGTAATCAATAGTTCAAGTATGTTTCTATATTTATTACCTATTAAGTCAACTAACTCCTACTCTTTCATCAATACATCAACTGATAATAAAATTTTGTTTTCTATAGAAAATATGAGACACTATAACAAATAATTGAACATTAGTATGTGTGAGTATTGAGCTACAGAGGAGCAGGGGGAGGGAGCTGTGGAATATCCTCCTGGTTAAGCCCACCTTGTGTGACTAAAGGGAAAACAAAATGCCATAGATAAGAGATTAAAAACATCTTGTGCTAATACGGATCTGAAGTCATCAAAGCAGGAAAGATTAAAAGGAGCTGGTTCTGGGTTTCGAGTCGTAGCGGCATTTGCGCAGCTGGTTCTGAGGCTGCTGCCTGGGAATTGGGGGGGAGCAGCAGCAGCGAGCTGGGCTGGGGGTGCAGGATGGGCCCTTGGGGCTGCTGGTGACGGGTGGCTCAGGGGACAGTCAGCTGAGGATCACCCGGGGCCAAGGCAAAGCTCTGTGTCTTGGGGCAGGCAGCGCAGAGCTGAGTGCCTGCAGCTTGGGCACAGACACCCTGCCTCTCACCCACTCTCTGCTGGGCCAGGGCAGAAGGTTTGGGGACAGTGACCTCCTTTCAGGAGGGTTCCTGAGCCCTGCAAGGAAGCAGCATGTGCAGCTCCATGTTTTCCAGCACTGACACCCTGTCCCCCCCCAGCAAGCAACAGGGCTACAACCACCTTCTGGGGCTTCTTGCTCTCGGGGGGTAACCCCTTTAAATCCACAGAGATACTTAACAGCCAGGAAGCATCTTGTTACAATTTACAGGGTATTAATGAGCAATCTGGTACATATGGGAACAAATGATCGCGCTCTGTGTTAATACCAGGGTCATTAATGCATACTCTAACAGAGGAAATAATTAGGGTGAATTACAGCTATAAGGCTGCGTTGGCTGAGGCCTGTGTGTGTGTCTGTGGCTCTGGGATCATTCTCCAAAGATCTGGTTGGGTTGGAGGTGGCACCTTGGAGGGCAGCAGTCAGCATTTCCATGGCATGCCAGCCATGCCACCATCACGTGGTGGCCAAGGACTGGCAGCTGAGGTGGCCTCTGTCTTTAAGAGAAAGCAGCCCATGGTTTGGAGTCAAATGTGAAAGAACCGTTTATTAAGTGTCACTTTTAATTAAGCTCGATAGCAAAGCCTTCATTAAGTGTGAGGAATGTGTCCTGTGAATGCACTGCATTACTATTAGTTATATTTTATTTTTATCATTGTTATTATTTATTAGTCTGGAGACCCAGTAGTCCATCGATTTGTTTCCAAGTTGCCCAGATGAGGCTGAGTAGTTGTAGATCATCTTCGACTGTGGCTGACATGGGCATTTTCTCTTCTAAACCATTAATTATGACCGTATGGGCTCTGGAGCAGGCTTGCTTTGCCATGTCTGCAGGTGGAGCAGGTGAGGATGGAAGCTCCAGCTGTGCTGAGTGTGAGGCTGGAGCTGCACCCCGTGGGATGAGCTGGAGCCGTGGGGGAGCTGGGGGCCAGGGGGGCCGGGGGTCCCTGCCCCAGCTCATCCACATCCCTGATGTGCAGAGAGAGAACAAAAGCTCTTTTTGTCTGGCCTAAGAGCCACAGTGCAAGCGATGCTGCCAGCACAGCTCAGGTGAATGACCCCCCCAGGCTCAGGGGAGGGCCCGGGGTGGTCCCGGTCCCTGCTGGGGATGAAAGCAGGGAGGGGGCAGAGCCGGGGGTGCATTCGCCTCTCTGCAAATGGTAATGATGCACGATCCCGGTATGAAAGCAAAAGGAGGAGATGAAAGCATGAAAAGTAGGATGCAAAGAATATGGAACAGCATTCCCTGAGGGTGAGGGGGTAAGGAGGGCGGTGTGAACCCAGCCGGTGATGGTGGCAGCCCCCTCTGCCCCCAAGCCCCCAGCTCTGGCTGTCCTGACCCTGCTGCTCTCCACAGCTGCAGCTCAGCAAGGCGCTCAACCACCAGCAGCATTTTCCTGGAAAGGGCAGCAAACCGGTGGCCACAGCCCCTGGAGCTCCTCTCTCAGCTGCCCCATCCCCACCCCTGCAGGGTCCCCCCCAGCCCCGGGCCGGTGCCGTGTCACCGCGGGGCAGGGTGCAGGGCCGGGGCCCTGCAGTGTGTCTGATGCAAGGAGCAGCCAAGGAATCTGTGTCCCGGGTGCCTCTGCACATCCCTTTGCTCTGCTGCTGCAGGAGGGAGAATGTCTGTGTCTTTGTCGCTGCTGGTCGCTCCCCGCTTGCTCTTGCGTGTGATCGGTTCAGACAAGCAGCCTCCACCCGCGGACATGTCAGAGCCTTGCTGGTCACTTGTCCAAAGGGGAAAACATTCTTTATCTCCTTCAGGAGCTTGTGCTTTATGATGCAGTCACACCCTCTGCTGCCGGAGCTGCAGCCCCCTCGCTTAGCATGAGGCAGGGGTGCTGGGGGCTCCATCCATCCATCCATCCATCCATCCATCCATCCATCCATCCATCCCGCAGATTCCCTGCACTGAGCCCCCTCTCCCGGGCGCCCTGCAAACGAAGGAATAAAACACCTGCAATATTTTCCAAATGAAAAGGGGTCTTCGTTTGCTGAGATACGGATTTTTGTGGCCAAGGGTGCCCCCGGGGCCAGGAGGGTGGCCACAGAGGTGTCTGGTGGCCAGGAATGGGGAGCCCTGGTGGCCCGGGGTGCTGCGGGTGGCCCTGCCCACAGCCGGCAGGGAGAGGCTGGGCATCGGCAGCTCGGGCAGCCGAACCACCAAGCTGAAACAAATCCCAATTACTGCTCATCACGCAGGAGATGCTCATCGAGCCCCTTCGGCAGGGCTGAGAGCCTGCCCAGGCACGGGACAGGAGTCGGGAGCTCGGTGGTGGCTTCTGCCCCGGGTAAAAATGCACTCAGAGGCTCCTGCCAGCACCCCAGGGTCCCGCTGCAGGCAGCCCCCGGCCAGCCCCCGGGGACGGGCAGCTTAGAGACCCCCGGGGCAGGCTGAGCACTGGGATGTGCGCTGGGGATGGAGGTGGAATGCTCCCTTAGGGCCAGTTTGGACTGGGTGGGTCATCCAGCCCCACCCTGAGGGCTCCTCATCCCCTCAGACACCCCCCTCATGGGCAAATATATGGGTACTCTGTGTGTTTAATAAAATACCAACTTACATTTCCCTTTTCAAATGAAGTTAACATACTTTATTGCCAGCTATAAGAAATATTCCTTAAGGGTAAGAAGTTTATAAAAAATTTAAAGTAACAAAGGCAAACTTATAAAAAATTCATCTTTTAGTAGAGATTGCTCTATTAAAAAAAAGTGAGTTTAAGTGAGAATACAAAATTCACAGAATTAATTATGTAAACAGAAAAAAAAAGGCACAACAGCAGAGACTAAACTAATTAGCAGCAGAGCTGTCCCACCAGTGTCAGCCTGGACCTGCTTGAGAATAACCCACAGTGATAATTGTGCCCTGAAGTTCTTTATTAAATAACCCCGCTGCAGTTCAGGACAGCATTGATGTGATTAACTGCAGGGCTGGCGTGGGGCCACCCCCTGCCCTGCCCCGTGTGCCAGGCAGGGGCTGCTCCCACCAGCTCCATCCCCGGATGCCTGCAGGGGCTGCTCAGCTTTGCTCGGATGTACCCAAGGTCCCCCCGCAGGAGGGGACAGAGGGGACAACGGGACACCCCGCACAGATGTAGGGAGCATCCCGCATCCTGGACCCCTCCGTGGTCCTGTTCATGGTCCATGGGGTGTTCCAGCAGACCCTACACAGGGCTGGCTGGGGCAGCCAGGCAGGGGGGTGCTGAGGGGATGGTGTGGGGGGTCCTGTGCCTGGCCCATGCCCACCCACCCCTCCGGGGTCTCGCCAAGCACCGGCTGGGCTCTGCACACACCAGTTCTCCCCTTGCTGCCTGGAGGCACCACCTCGGGCTCCCTTCCCCAGACCCCTCGGGTTTGATGATTCCTCTGCTAAACTCAGAGCAGCCAAACGCAGGGCACGGGACCAGAATGAGCAAGAGACTTTCCATTCACAGGCACGCTGGATGTGTCATTGCCATGGAAGTCACTTGCTCACGCCAGCCTGTGCCTTGCAGTATTTTTCACTGTAGGAAAATTTTCATGGAGCAGAGAAGAAACTTCAGCAACACATTTAAAAGCGGAGCTGAATAGGATGGGCTGTTGGGAATACAAATGCTGCTCAAGTTTCTTTCTGATTTTTTCCCATGGCTGTTCTCCCCCGGGCAGCCCTGCCCCGAGGAGGAGCTGCCAGCAGGGGTTGTGCGGTGATGTGCGGCTCCCTGAGGTCCCCAGGTGGGGATGGTGGCAGCTCCCCAGGGTGTACCCAGCCAGGGCAGGGGCTGTCCCTGTCCAGGTCCTTGCTGGGGGTCTGGTGCAGCTGAGAGCAGGGACAGAAACCGCAGAGGACATCTCCCAAGCCTGCCTGGGGGGATGTCACCCAGCCCCCAGACAATGTCAGTTGAGCTTTTCTTACCCTTTGGGGTTTTTTTTTCTGCAGATGGATAAAAGAGATCCCTCAGGTGAACTGAGCAGTGGTAAAAACTGATCTTCTGGTGAGGGTGGGCAGCAGTGGAGCCCCCAGCCCCAGGCAGAGCCCTCAGCTGGCCCTGGCTCCCTCCCAGCACAAGTACAAGCCAGCAGCATCACCTCAGATGGAGAAGGATGAGCTGCATTTAGAAAGTGTGCAGGAAGGGAAGTGTTGGAATTTCACAGGAGCCCCTTGCCCACTCCTTTTCTCACCCTCTCAGTGTAATGCATTCCTGAGAACACTCCTTCCTTCACCCTTGTGTATTTTTGCCAGGGAGCTGCAGCACAGGGGTGCAGAGCCCCTCACCAGGCCCAGCTGTGCTGGCCCAGGGACTTGCTCAGGTCCTGCAGGGGAAGGAAGCTCCATTCCCCATCACCATCCCCTGGTGAAATGCCTGGAAGGATTCACCTTCCCTCCCACAGCCTCTCTCCTCCCCAGATGTGGCTTTGCCCTGCCACGTGATGAAGAGTTTTAATGGGAACTCTGACGTTTTATGCTCTGGATGGGGGCTGCCCACTCCCTGGGTGCTGAGCACCCCTGCCCCACTCTGCTCCCCCTGCACAGGGACTGGTGCCCATCCTCTGGAGGCAGACAGGAGCCCAGGGCTCTGCCGGCTCCTGGAGAAACAGGAATGGGAATGGCAGAGTCCAGAAGCCCCCACAGAGGCCCCAGAAGGCCCAGCAGGGATCGGCCACCACTGAGCAGCATTTGTGAGACAGTGCAAAGCCAAAAGGATCTCCCCCAGGCAGGGGGGTTCTGCCAGCCCCTCCAATCCAGCCCCCCCTTTGCTTTCCACCAGTGGCCATTGCCAGCAGCAGCAGTGTGTGTGCAGGCAGATGCTCTGCAGTGCCCTGGGCTCAGCATCACTGCCCCCTTCCCTGGCCTGGCCCTGAAATGACTTTTAATGAGGATTTCACACGGTTCCTTGCAGCAGGTGCCCGCCAGGCCAGCCCACCAGGCAGAGGATGGGCTGCTCCAGCTCTGCTAATGAACCTTGCAGCCAGAGGATGGAATATTAACATATCTTTCTTTGCAGCTGCCTTTGCAAGGAGCAGGCTGCCAGGGCTGTGTGCTGGCTGTGGCAGGGCAGTGGGGCAGCAGGGATGGGCCACCATGAATATTTCATGTGGCAGCTCCAGAGCTTTCCATGAGCACTAGTGGGCAGGAGTGCCAGGGTGGGCCAGCCTGAGGAAAAGCAGCCAAGGCAAGTTGGGTTTGGAGCAAGGGCCTCCTCGGAGTCCGGAGATGCCTGAGGAGCAGGTGATGCCCGACAGCCTGCGTGGAGCCTGGCTTTGTGCCCTCCCTGCTGTCCCCTAATATGACAGCAGCACTTGAGAGCTGGAGAGATCTGGGCTGGGAGCTGCTCCCCACCACTGGCATTAGTTCAAGGCGCCTGGTGAACTAAATTGATTTTTTATAGTTGCTCTGGAGCAAGTTTAATGAATCTGTTAGCAGCTGCTCCCTGCTTTAAACCTTGCCTCTGTGCTGGAACTGCAGCACAGTGTTTCACAAAACAGGGGAGGCTGCTCAAGCCTCACCCCGAGCAGCACGGCCATGAAGCTGCCTGATGCACAACCCCACATCACTGCTGCACAACCCCACATCCTCACTGCTGCACAGCCCCACATCCTCACTGCTGCATAACTCCACATCATCACTGCATCCTCTCACTGAATGCCATCGTCTGAGCAAGCTGCACTGAGCTGTGGCACAACCCCACATCCTCACTGCTGCACAACCCCACATCACTGCTGCACAACCCCACATCATCATAACCCCACATCACTGCTGCATAACCCCACATCCTCACTGCTGCATAACTCCACATCACTGCTGCACAACCCCACATCCTCACTGCTGCACAACCCCACATCACTGCTGCACAACCCCACATCATCATAACCCCATATCACTGCTGCACAACCCCACATCATCATAACCCCACATCACTGCTGCACAACCCCACATCATCATAACCCCATATCACTGCTGCACAACCCCACATCCTCACTGCTGCACAACCCCACATCATCACTGCTGCACAACCCCACATCCTCACTGCTGCATAACTCCACATCATCACTGCATCCTCTCGCTGAATGCCATCGTCTGAGCAAGCTGCACTGAGCTGTGGGAGCAATCAGGTGCCAGCCTTGTATGGGGACCTTGTAGGAACCACGACAGACGGGTGTCTGGGTGCTCCTGCTCCTCATCTGCAGCCTTCTGTGTAAGGACAGCACCAACTGCATGTGCTGAACTGCTGGGAGTCATGCTCTGCAATCACAGGACTGCCTCAAAGACAAAGAAGTTAAAAATTAAAAGCATTTTTGCTTTTATTTTCACAGAGGTCTTGTGTTCTCTGAACATTTTCCTATATTTCTGCTCAGTAAAAGGGCTGGGAACCTCATTCCCAAACAAAAGCACAGGCTGAGATTCAAATGACTCCAGCACCTGCAGCTTTGAGACTGAGGTGGAGAGAACAAGACCAGTGGGAGGTTTCCTGGTGGTGTCACCAGTGGGGGCAGATGGAGGCACAAATCCCAGAGGCCAACAGGGGGTAGGGAATAAAAAACCCGGGTTTGTTGACTTGGGACAAAAGATAATTAATATTGATTAAGGCAATATAAATGTCACCAAGCATTAGCCAGAGAGCCAAGAAATCACTTAGCCAACAAATAAAGGATGAGAGCAGGGAGCAGGGAAGCAGCAGGGCAGCCTTGGGGAGCTCCTCCATGGGGTCACCACTGCCCACGGGTGACTCCGGCCTCTGGCAGCTCCCAGGAGGATTTGTTGCTGTTGGAACAGGGACCAGGGGATCATGTTGTGCCTTGAGGACTCTGACTCTCCCCTTTGCTGGGGGACACGGTGTTCCCTCAGTAACATGGTCACCCCTTGCTCTCTCCCGGGGGGATGCCGGCACCCCAAAACACAGAGAAGAGGGGAGGAGACACCGTGCAGCCCCTCCGAGGAGAACAACCCTTAGGGGGGGGTCCAGCCTGCCGGACCTGCTGCCAAGCGGTGCCACCAGCAGCTTCGGGCCAACAAGTGTGCTTGTGGGACTGACCCCTCCATCCACCCCCACAAACCCCCTCCCCCGGCTGCCCTGCCAATCGCCCATTCTCTGCATTGTCTTTCCGAACGGGGAGAGGCTTCAGGCCTCAGGCTGCGGGCAGGGAGTGCATCCCCGAGCACCCTGCTCCATCTGAGCAACTATTTACTCAAGCACCCCTCCCGCTCCCCCCCGCATTCTGCATGCAGCCACCCGCCTGCTCTCCTCTCCGCCCTGGAACTGCGGCATCGATCCGTCCCACTTCAATAACCTCATTGAGATTCCGGACAGCGGCTCAGGGACTCTATCTCAGTGTCTGGTCAATAGCTTATATTTTTAATTTGTCGATAATCAGTCAGGACCTTGGTCTGAGTGCTGCTGAGGTTCTTTGCTCAATGGGGAAGGTGAAATCACTCAAGCAGGGTCATGTTTATGGCCTAAGTTGAACCACGGGAAATGGAGATATCAGTCAGGCTTATGAAAAATAACACGCTATATTATTTTTCATAAACCTGACAAAATCATATTTATTTAAAGACAAAGACAAGGCACCCAGCTGGCAGCTCTCATCCTAGCACGCTGTGCCCAGGGAAGTGTAAACCTCACACCAGCACCCGGGATCCCCCTGGTCCCGGCCCCGTGTCCCCCGGGAGCACAGGGACAACTCCACCGGCGTTTGCTGCTGCTCAGGGCCAGGGCTGAGCAAACCCCCGGATGGTTTGTACCCCCTCTCCTCCTCGCCCCCTTTTGACTTAGAGCCCCAGCTGAAAGGCAGCTCCTCCAGCCTGGCCTGTGCCCTTAATTACCCGCCGCGGGGACTAATTAGGCGTCAGGGCGGGATTTAACCCGGCTCGGGAGAGGGGCTGGGGGGTTCCTGGATTCTGTTCTACTCTTGGCTCCACAAGGTGTTTGAAGCAGCGACCCGTGGGCTGCAGCAGGAGAAGACGCTGGATCCAGGTGAGTGCAGTGCCTCGAGGCCTTCTGCCCCTAATGCTCACCAGAAAACTGATTTTAATGCTTTTTTTTTTTTTTTTTTTTTTTTTTTTTTTTGCGAGTCTGATAAGGCAAAATGTTAGCATCTCACATTTTGGGTTTTGGTGGCTGCGTTTGTGAGCAGTGTCACGTAAGGAGCGTCTCGTAGTGCCGGGTTTGCCAGCAGTGTACCTGAGAGATTCTGGAGGAGGAAAAATTCGCCTTGAAGTTGCCATTTCAGCCCCCCACGAGGATTATCGGCTTTGCTGGGTCTCGGGCCCACCAGAGATGTGTGCACCAAGGCAGAGTGAGCAGGAGGGGTCAGCAAGTAGTTTCTGAGCAAACAGGACTTGCTGGGCTCCCTGGCCCCAGGCTGGTACCCCCCGTGGGGGGCTGCAAGCCGGGAGCTTTGCTGAGCTTTGGCCTCGGGGTCAGAGTTACAGCCCCTGAGTGGTGCCGAGGGATGGCGTGCCGGGGCAGGGAAAGAAGTTTTGAAGCTCTTGTTACTCGGAGACGAACGCTTCTGTGCACAGCGTGACTGCGATCATTCAGGTATCAGGCACTCAGTTCTACTTGAAAAGAAAAAGAAAAAAGAAAAGTAGAATAAACTGTTAGAAACCCCCAAGGCAAGATGAGCTGACAAGTCAGAGAATGCACAGGCACACCTGGAGAGGCTGGAGAGAGAAGAGGAAAAAAAAAAAAAAAANGAGGGGGTGGGAGGGGGGCGCATCCCTGGACAAACCACCAGCAGCTCTGGGAAGGGCAGGGAGCGGGGCTGGCAGGGGCGGTGTGTGGTCCTGGTGCTGCTGGGGTGCGTGTCCTGGGCTGTGTCCGCTTTGCCTCCCGTTCCCTCTCCTCGTGGCCGTGCGGGGTGTCCCCGCCACGAGGAGTCACCGCGGGGCTGGGAGCAGGCAGGGCGGCAGGGATGCTCCTCACCTCTGCTCGCCCCCTGCCCCCCAGGGCTGCCTTCCCGCGGCTTCAGCACCTGGCCCTGTTCCTGCATCTCACACTTGTCTCCTTCGATTTTCCTGACAGCCAATTCTGGGAAGTTGGAAGGTGTGCCATTATCTGGGACTACATTATGGAAGTGTCAGGCGGGTGATGAATGGCAGCGCTCCCCGGCTCCTGAGGAACAGGGAGGAAAGAATGACGTTAGGAAAGATTTCCTTTTTATGGTTTCTTCGATAGGGGAGGGTTCTTTGGAGGGTTATATTTCAGATCAGATAATCAAACGCTCCTCCCGGCCTCCCGAACTTTTTAAGAAACTGCTGAAAGAGTGTCCTGGTGGAGTGATGAGGGAAGACTCGGTTCAGCTCTCTCCTGCCCCTTGCAGCAGGTCTTGAGCAAGGGCTCTGCCTGCCCTCCCAAGGCCTGTCCTCGTTATTTTTGAGTGCTTCCATGCCGGGTGTCTGACCCCACAGTGTCCTGTTCCCCCTGGTCCCATCTTTCTCCTGGTTTGTGCCCAGCAGATCCCAGACCCTGCCCCATGCAGGGCTCCAGCACTTCCCGTGTACTGCCCCGAGCTCTGCCGTGGGAGTAACTAATAAAGTACACGGGCATGTCATTTAAAATGATATTTAATACTGCTGGAAAAACCCTAAAGACCTATTGACCATGCAATATACTGTGTCAGTGCGTTTTACAGGCAAGTACAAAGTGAACATCGATAACCCCACATGTGCTGTTACTGCACACATCCTGCCATTAAAATAAAGATCCAGCTCTGCAGCTGAAAGCCCTCTTGGTGTTCCTCCTGCCACAGGAAGCCCAGGGCCTCCCTGGGTGCAGGGAAGGGACAGGACAGTCCCCAGGGTGCACCTGGCAGGGTTAAATGTGTGATGGGAGGGACACACACACCCTACAGCTGTGTCTGTGCCTACAGAGCTTTACTGACCTGGCAGCAGTTCAAAATGTGGACACTGCAGGCAGAGATGCCCCTGCAGACCCCTCTGGGCAGCCTGAAGCCCCTGTTGCAAGGCTTTTTCACCCTGTGAGACCAGGGGTGGAAGCTGACTCTGCACTGCTTTGGAAGAGGAAATTTACTTGTTTCTTTTCACATGTTTATGTACAAACAAAACCCACCCTTTATTCATTAAATATTTGAAGGCCAACCACTGGCTCACAGACAAAGCAGCTGCCCTTGCTCTCCCCTCTGGGTGCTGATGGTGTGGACACTGGTCTCTATGGCAGAGGCCTGGAGGGACAGCATCCCCTTGGGGACAAGCACACAGTGCCTGTTGATCTGGAAACTCCACAACTCATCCCTAGAAACTCCTCTACTTTATTCTGGATCTGAAATGGAAAGTGAGTTTAAGTTTCATTTAAGTGAAATGGAAAGTGGGGCACCCCCCCCACACTGCAGAGAGGGGTCTGGAGGGATGGATATGGGGGGGATCTGCCACAGGCACCTGGGGTGCCCTTCCCCAGCATCTCCTCCTGCTGCCAAGCAGCAGATGGCTGAGAAGAAACCCCAGGAATCTGCCAGGCTGGTTCTGGGCCCCATGTCCCAACAAGCAGAGGGAACTCATCCCTTTTGTCCCAGAGAGATGGGTGCTCTGTTCTAGATACCCCATTCACCACCCTGTTGAATGGACAAACTACAACCAGCACCAGTTATTCCAGGAAGTAAAAGCTTTTCTTATTTTTTTTTTTTCCTGTTGCCTTCAGGTTATTAATAAAAACAGATTAATAAAATCAAAGGCAGCACAATTAGACAGAGCATCAAGTTAAAAAACCATTTGCTGTACAATCTTTCAATTTCCATGGCAGTTCTCATGCTGGGAAAATCCATCTGTGGTTGCTGATGAAAAGATAGCAAAGGGATGTCTGAAGCAGGAGGGAGGTGTGTGTGAGCCTGGCTGCCTTTGTGCTCCTCCTGCACAACACTTGTGCAGTGATATTAACAGGTTCCTGGCACAGTGATGTCCCGTGTGTGCATCTGCCATAGCTATGGGGTGGTGCTTGTTAATAAGCTGTGTTTGGGGGGGTTTGTTTTTTTTTTTTTTTAATGGAGGTGATGGGCATCCCTGGGACCTTGCAGGGATGGTTGCTGGCTCCTGTCCCCACCAGCCCCAGGGGTCTGGGTGCTTCTGTGGGTGGGGTGCTGGGGCTCTCTGTGTGGCTGCTCTCCGGAGCGCTGGGTTTGCAGCTCTGCTGCTTCCCGGCACGGGATCACGGGGGAAGCATTTATTTCAGAGGCGTTGCTGGGTTACCTCCATTAACCTGGGCCCTGTTTGTAGCAGCTGAGACAGTCTGGCATGTACTGGGGAGTCTGGGTTTGCTGCAAATCACAATATATCTCCAGCAGCTCTTTTTTTTTTTTTTTTTTTTTTTTTTTTTTTTTTTTACAAGATTGCAATAGGGATTGCAGTGGGAGTGATCTGGAGCGCTGCTCTGGCTGGCAGGGAGGAAGCCCATCCTCCAGGAAAGCACATCCCAGCCCTGGGATCGTCTGGTCCGGCAGGTCTGATTTGCATGTTGGATGTGCGGCTGGTACAGGACTTGTTCTATTTGCATAATGAGGCTGCAGGGACTTCCCTCGCCTGCAGAATCGCAGCGGAAAGGCAGAGTGAAGGCAATTATATCAGTGTTTACATTTGCAGGAAGACACCTCCGGATGATTTTCTGCGAGGAAAATTCCTCCTTGCAGGAGCTCTGGCTGGGTTTGCCTCTTCCCCTCCCTGGCCGGTGCCTGGGGGGATCGACGAGGAGACGAGTGCGGGCAGAAACCTTCCCTTCATCAAGGCTGAAAGGGCTTCTATCAACAGGTCGTTCAGGTTGCAAATTTGTATTAAATTAAAAAAAAAAAAAAAATTAAAAAATCTGGAAAGCCTGAAGCCAGGTGAAAGGCACTCCTGCTTAGTGGGTGCTGGGCTGGGTCTGGGGGCTCCTGGGAGGGGGTCTGGGGCCGGGGCAGGGTGCCCGGGGTGGGCTGGGTGCTCTCTGTGTTCCCCCACCCTCAGTCCTGGGGGAAGCGTTCAGCTGCACGTGGATCCCTCCTGTCAGACACCGAAGCGCTTTGTGGAATGAGAGTGATTATTATAGCACTAAAACAGAGCACAAAAAGCTCATTGCTTTGGAGAGATCACTAACTATCTTTGTCTAATTACTTGGCTCCAATTAACATTTTACCACAGACTTCTTCTAAAAGCGTTTTTCTCAGAATGCAAAAAAAAAAAACCAACAAAAAAACCTCAAACCAAACGGTGTCAACAGCAACATAAAATAAAAATACAGTAGCCTTGGAAATAGTATTTGACACCAAACTGGAAAAACAAAGAAAAATCCCTGATCCTCCCCTGGCCCTGGAGAGGGGCTGAGGGTGGGATGTGTGGGCAGGGAGGAGCTGGTGGAGCTGGAACAGCCCAGGTGCTGCTGATGCTCAGGGGCAGGGGACTGGTGGTGGCACCAGCCCCAGGGATCCCAGAGCCTCCTCCTTCCAGCCTCTCCTGCAGCTTCACAGCATCAGCTCTCCATAGGGATTTCCCTCCCTGAGCCATGTGCTTTACCCAAACACCCTTTGCTGAAAGCTTCTGGGGACAAGGCAGCCCAGGACCCCGTGTCTGAGGTTTGGGGTTCCTCTGGGTGTCTGTGTCACTGCACGGAGGACTTCAGCCAGCTGGGAGTCAGCACCCTTTGAAACAGTCAGGATCCGTCCCCCGGCACAGGGGAACCTTGGTGACCAAACCTTTCCAGGTCCTGGTTTCCTCCTTGGCAAAGGGCTCTGGGAAGGGCAGGGCTGGCATCCCCTGAACTCAGCCCTGCGTGTTGCTGTGCTTCCTGGAGCTTGGGTATTTACATACAGCCCATAATTACCATCTGCACAGCCAGAGGCATTTGCTGGAAATGGGTTGATTCCATCTGTTGGTGCAATTTTCTCAGAGGAATTTGCATTGATCACTTTTTTATGCAAAGCTTTTGTATAGATCATTTTTCCCTTTTTTTTTTTTTTTTTTAATACAGCTAAATATTTTCTGGGAGGGGAGAGGCTCTCCTGTGGTGGTGGGAGGGCCTGGCAGATGCTCCCTGGCCTCCACCTCACCAGTTGCTGCTGTCTTCTGCTCTGTTTCAGCACGGAGGAGCAAGCACAGGCTGCTCCGAGGTGGCATTTCTCAAATGTTTTTGGTTTTATTCTGTACTTGAGGTGGTAACTCATCCTTAAGGTGATGACCTCACATTAAGAGAAATGGGGTGGGGGTAATTAGCCAGTCAATGGGTTATTCTTGATCAGAGTTCAGAGTGGGTACCTGGTCAGGCCAGATGGGACTTTCTGCACATTTTTGAGGTCTGTAATGAGCAGGGCAGCACCAGAGTGGGGGAACGTTGGGGGAATCACTGCAGCCCTCGGGAGCTCCAGGGTCCTCTGCAGCTGCTCCCAGTCCGGGTGGACTGACCCAGGTGCTGGGACACCCAGTGGGATGCAGGACCACCCCTCCCTGGGAATGTCACTGCCTGGCCCTGCTCCTCTTCTGGGGCTGTGGGGTCCCCCCAGTGCCGGGGGCTGGGGAATGCTGTAAGGTGGGCAAAGGGGGCAGCTGGGGCTGCCTGACCCCCTCCCCACTGCAGCCCAACCTTGCTGCCTGCAGAGCAGCAGCTCCCAGGGGTGGGGGGAAAAGTTGGAAAGCTTTAAACCAGCTCAAGGAGCTGCTCTGCAGATCTTGATTACAGAAGTTTCTCTAAGCAGAACGTTAGACTTGCTAATTGGGGCTGGTTAACGGGGCTGGCTGGCAAGTTCCTGCTTCTGTGTGCTGGGGGGGGAATAAATAAAACCCATTGTGCTGTAAACAGTTATCAGGAAAGAGCAGAGAAAATGAAGTGAACTCTTCCAATGCATCATGGAATATTACTGTATTTCATTTACTGTGGCACCAATTAGATGAGAGCCTGTTCTATTAACGTGCACCCTTGCAGATCCATGCTAAATTAACTGCTAGATCTTCACTACAGCAGTAAAACGATTGATTTCTCCCCTTAATCAGTTTATTTCATTAGTTATACATTTATTTTTACATGCATTTTGCCAAGGCGCAGTGAAATGACCTATCAAGGTATGTGACATCACAGAGTGATTTGAATATTAACCAAATAGCTATTGCAGCAGTGGTGGTGCTTAAAGATCATATGTAAATCAAATGTCAGGGGATAAAATTGCAGCAAGGGCTGTCAGAAAACAATTTAGCAGTGGTTAAAGGGACAGCTCACTGCTGGGGGAATTGTGGACTTTGGATAATCTTCTTGCCTTTGCTTTCCCTCCTGGTTCCACGGGAAAGATGACAAAGTTTCCCCAGTCTGTGCTTTTTTGGGGTTGTTTAATTGTGTGGTTCCTGAAAGCTTTTCCCTCCAGCTGTGACTAAGGCTGAGCCAGGTGCAGCATAACTTCCATTCCTGACCCATGGGCCTAAATATCTTAAATATAAAGAGCTGTGAGTAATAATGGGAAAGGGAAGAAGCCTGGAGTCTGGTGCCAGGTTTTTCAGGCCCTGGTTCTCAGGGGGGATTTTAACCACCCAGATATTTGCTGGGTGGGGAGGTGGGCACACCCTGGGGCCAGGGGGGTGTTCGGCTCCGGGGCTGCCAGGAGGAAATGAAGCATCAGTGACCAATAACCAAAGGCAGCAGAGGGCAGAAAGCAGGGGCAGGTACTCCCTGAAAAGCAAAGCAAATGAGGCAGCACCGGGCTGGGACGTGAGCGGTGCCAGAGAGCTCTGCGGCGAGTGCTGCCTTGCTGGGGTTTAAATCCAGCACTCGTCTCCCTGGGGCACCATCTGATGAGATCTGTCTGTGCAGAGTAAACATTGAAATTACATAATTAGCCCCTCAGAGAGAAGAATTCTAAATTCATGGGAACTTAAAGTTAAGAGAGAAATATTCCATCTCTTCCGCAGCATCTCTGGGTGTTGGGCTGTGCAGGGGGACAGGGGAGCTCCCGGGGGGTCGGGGTGCTGGGCGGTGCCCGAGGGTCCCACAGAGCCCCTGGGGTGGGGTGTCCTTTGAATGGTGATGGGTGCTGGGCATGAGCCCTGGGTGCAGCCCGGGAAATCCCTTCCCCTGAGACCAGGAGGTTGGGATGTGTCTGGCCCAGGTCTGCTGGGGTCTGACCAAGCAGCAGTGCTGGCAATAACCCGGGATTATGGATGGGAATTGTACTCCATCAAAATTGATTCCAGGGTAAATTGAATATTGAGTTAAATTCCAGTGCCTGGTGAAGCCTCTGCCTCCCCTGCTGTTGCCACCCAGCAAATCCATCCCCGAGTCATCTGGATGTAACGTGGGGCTGTTTGACCTTGGGTTCCTGGGGTAACCTTAAGTGCACAGTAATATACTTGCAGTCACTGTTCAATGCTCAGGGGAATGTTTTAGGGCCCTTGGCTGGAGCCAATATTTTTATGCAGGCTATAATTTCTTTTAAGACCTTCGCCAGCAGCCAGGCAGCCTTCACAGCGTCCTTCCCTTCCAGTGCACCTGGAGCTCTGCGGGGTGGGGACCCCATCCTGGGGACCCTCAGCTGGTGCTCTGGGGTGGGGACCCCATCCTGGGGACCCTCAGCTGGTGCTCTGGGGTGGGGACCTCATCCTGGGGACCCTGAGCTGGTGCTCTGGGGTGGGGACCCCATCCTGGGGCCCCTCAGCTGGTGCTGTGGGGTGGGGACCCCATCCTGGGGCCCCTCAGCTGGTGCAGACACAGTGGGGCAGCAGTCCTGGTCTGGAGGGTCTGGGCAGAGGGAGTACTTTGAGTTTTGCCCCTCTCAGGGGTCTCAGGGAAGGTGAGGAGGCTGTGACCAGACCCCTTTCCTGGGCAGGCAGCCCCCTGGGACCCCCCCACAGCCTCCTGCAGGCGGGTGAAGGTGGCACTGGGCTGCCCATGGTCCTGGAGGAGATGGCACTGCTCAGGGCAGGGCTGAGACAGGCGGGAGAGGAGGGCAGAGGAAAAACGCCTGAAAGGGAAGGTTTGGGGTGCACCCTCTGCTCCCCTGCCAGGCAGCTGTGCCCTCCTCACCCCCCCACCCCAGGGACTCATTTGAGCACAGATTATGCTAAATTCAGGTAAGCTGGACAAATGCTCACTAGAGACCCAGAGAAGAAACCCCCCAAACTGATTTTCATCTCTGGATCAGGCAAAATTTGATTCACAGTTCAATTCTCCAAAGGGGAAAATTTGCACAGAATCCCTGCTTACATTTTACTTTAAGCAAATCCTATAAAAATCCATCTGAAGGAGCCAGTAACTGCATCTTTCAGATCCTGCACACTGTATTCTGGAACATGTGTTCTGCTTTTATATAATAAAAAATGTAGAGTTTCCTCGTGTTGCCATATGTTTTTGCATTTATCTGTGCACTTGCTATAACCCTATCTGCTGTGTGTGCCTACAGTGCTATCTGTGTCAGGATTGAAATGCATCAAGCGAGTATCATTCATGCAAAAAATGAGCCTAAAATCTCCCTGAAGAGTGGAATATAATAGAATACAATTGTATCATTTAAAAAACTTTGCATCCTATTACACAGTCAAAAAAAAAAAAAAAAAAAAAAGATAATATATGCTAGGAGGGAGGAAGGAAATGAAATATTGTGTTAACCCTTTGGTTGCCCCAGCTGCAGCAAAGCCCCTCAGCCTGGGGGATGCTGGGGTGGGACCCCAGCCCCTTGCTCCCAGTTTTCCCTGGCATGACACCCACCCCGGAGACCCCGTGGGGCTGGGGGCAGCGTGGCTCCCCAGAGCCTCTGCTTGCTGTGGTGGGGTCACCCCCTGCCCAGGGGGTCCAACAAGTACCTTGGTGGCAGCTCTGCCACGGGACCCCCTCCCCAGCTCCTGGCTGAGCCAGCCCTGCTGCCTGGCCTGGCATGAAGAGGAATATTCTCTTCCTCCCTCTGAATGGTGTCTGTTCCCAAATCATGTATAAAACATTTGCAGAAACCACTTACTCCTCATGTATTTTTTATGAGTCCGATCCTAAGTTAAAATATATAAACATAAAAATATCAAGAAGTACTTTGGGGGGGGGGGAAGAAAAAAAAGTTATTTCATGAAATATCAGGAGACCAATTTAGAAACTTGCTGGAGCTCCTGCCCAGCAGTGGGTGGGCTGCTCCCCCCAGCAGGGACCCTGCCCATCACTTTCCCAGCCCCTGCCTCTGCCAGCCTCGGGCTTTCACACTTGAGAAATAAACCTTACAATTTGATTTAATCCAGGGGATAATCTTTTTGTAATGTGCCAGGACAAAGATAAAGGGAGTTTTATTCCTGGCAGAACCAGATTAAGAGAGTTTTGTGCTGGCAGAGGGCAGAGCCGACGTGTTTGCAGCAGCCCCTCTCCTGCCCTTTGAGGGAGGGGGTTTGGCAGCAGCACCCTGGGGCAGAGTCAGGTCCTGCCCAGCTCCGGGCCGCATCCTGGCCCTGCCAGCAGGGAAGAATTTACAGGCAATCCCAGCTCTCAAGATTTATATTTTCCTCCTCAAGGACGTGCATCCTTGAAGCCTCCCCTGGCCATGGATCATCTCAGCCTCTGGCAGAGGGGTGCTGGGAGCTGCTGGCTGTGCTGTGGGGATGGGGTCTCCTGGGGGGGGGTGGGGGTTGTCACCCCCCAAGGGTGCTCCAAGGTCTGGGTGCAGCCTGGCCACAGGTCCTGTCCCCTGCATTGTGTTCCTGGTGGTGGGGAGGCCAGGCTGCTGGTCCCCAACCCATCGGATGTTCCCACAGGCACTGGGGCTCCAGACCCTCACCAGCACCTTCCCCCCTGCCAGCACCACCCTGGGTAAGTCAGGATGCCCAAACCCAGCCTGGTGCCACTCCTGTTGACCTGGAACCACCCTGGTGCCCCAAAGCATCTCTGCAGATACTGCCAGCTGCTGCTGGGCAGGGCAGCCCTCGGAGAGGAATTCCTGGGAAAAAAGCTGATATTTATTTTTTTCTGTTTTTCTCTCTGGTGATAAGTTGAGGAGTTCCTTGGGTGCAATGACTGTCCACAACAGTCTTTGTGTTTCCTGTGCTGAATATTTTGGCCTTGCTTGTTTCCTGCAAATCCGTCTCTCTGATTTCTGTTTTTCTCTTTCTTGTGTTTAATTGAGGAAGAGAGAGAAAAAGGAAAAAATCCCCAGATTTTGCATTCAGTCCCAGTGAGATGCTGGCTCCTTGTCCGAGGGGCAGCTCCTGGGCCCGGGGCAGGTGAGGTGGTGCTGAATGCTCATCCCTGTGATGTGTCAGTGAAACAGGGCTGAGCAAAAATAGCAGCTGGGGCTTGCAAGAGGCCTTGCCTTGCTCCATGCCCTCCCTCCTGGACTCACTGGAGCCTTCCTCAGAGAAGCAGCATGCTATTTTCTTGTTAGGGCAGTTATCCTGGAAACCCCCGAGACAAACCCTAACTTTGGTGGGTAAAAATTGCTACTTTTGTTAATTTTGCCTTTAAGCATTATTAGTTAAATATTGCTTCTTTAAAAATGTATTTAATTTAAACTAAAATGCTGGAAATTTCCTTTCAAGAGTACTTTTTTTCATGCCCATGAATATTAATGCCTTTCTCGGAGAGATCTACTTGGAAAAAAAAAAAAACAAGAATAAATTAAATACCTACAGATTTTTCTAATTCCTCTTTTTGGTGACATGCCGTCATTACATCAAATTACTGAGATGTGCTCCCATTTTTTTTTTGTGTGTGTGTGTGTGAAAATTATGGAATATAAAGTATATGTAAATGCAGCAAAAGGCTGTGAAGAAAGAACAGGGACAGGAGCAGCATTAGGTATTCAGCCAGCATCCTTGTGAGCCAATTAATCAAGCAGTGGCGAGGAAAGATGCAGAAACGATGAGTTCGCCCTTCATGTTGATGAGGCCGGTCCAGGGCAAATGCTGCTGCACCTGAGCTCATAGTTAGGCATGCAGAAAGGAATCATGGGAATATCTTCACGCCTTTGTCTTTCTGGTGAAGGATGGAAAATGTCAAGCTGTTGTTTGGCTGCTTGTGGGAGACTGGCGGAGAATTCGCAGCCCGGCGAGGAGGGTTTAACCCTTTGTGGGGAGGCTCTGGCAGCACAGCTGCACCGCCCGGCCCCAGCCCCCCCCTCAGGGCCTTTTGGCAGGGGAGGGGCTGGGGGGTTGGGTTGGTTTGGTTTGGTCTGGTTTGGTTTGGTTTGGTCTGGTTTGGTCTGGTTTGCAGCAGGGTTTGGGTTGTGTCACCTGCCTCTCCCTGGGTGGAGGGCAGAGATGTTGTGCCCCCCCTGCCCCTCCAACTGTTCCACCCCTGCCCTGTGCCCGTCCCTGCATCTCCAGCACTGCTGCTCCTTCCCTGGGGATCAGGGGCTGCAGGACAGAGCAGCTGCCAGCCCTGCCAGCCCTCCCCTGGGCTGCTTTTCCCCTTGCTGTGTCACTTCCAAAGGTGATGTTGGTGGAGGCTGGGTGGCTGGAGGGGGTGAGCTGCCTGCAGGGGACACGGGCAGGGACAGCCAGCACCTGAGGATGCTGATGCTGCTCCTGCATTTCCCTGCCCAGGTCCAGAGGTTTGCAGCTGGCAGAGGAAGCACCATGGGGGATGCAAAGAGGAAGACACCAGTTCTGCAGGCTTTTATCCACCCTCCTCACTCAGGGCATGCATTACAGATCCCTGACCCTTCTCCTCACTCACCTGCAGGATTTATCCTGCTGGTCCATGTCCCCAAACCCGGGACAGCCTCAGCTGCTCCTTCTTGTAGCTAAGGTGGTGAGAGCAGGTGTATCCCACCCATCACATACGGTGTGTCTCCCTCATAAATTCCTCCAGAGCATTTGCTTTCCTTCAGCATCGTCACATTGCTGGGCTAAGTTCAACTTGTGATCTGGAACAACTCTTAGATCCTTTCTTTCTGTCCCACCAGTAATTCCCCAGTTACTCTCAACACCAGGGGCTGCACTTTGCACCTGGATCCATAGGATAAGTTCCTATTTTTCTCAAATAATTTCTAGCATTTTCCCAGACTTTTTTCATTCTGATTCTGCCCTCTAATGCGATCAAAGAATGCAAATTCAGTAGTTACAATTTTTTCCATCATATAGGTCAGTGATGCTGAATAGCAGTGGGTGTTAGACCTATTGAACAGCTTTTCATTTCAGGAGCAGACCATCAATGCCTAGTTGCTGACTGCAGTTTTTCAACTGGTTTTGCCCTCACCAGATAGCATTTTCATCTAGACTATGATTCCTCAGCTTGCTTGTGAGAATGTCATATAAGACGGTGTCAAAAATCTTATTAAAGTCAAGATATGACATTTACTGCTTCTTTTCTATCCAGAAGGCCTATTACCCTGTCGCAGATGAAAATTAGATCCGTTTGCCACGATTTGTTCTTGACAAACCCATGTTGGCTGCTACTCACCCTGTTATCTTCTTGGTGCTTATAAATAGTTTGTTTGATCATTTGTTCCAATATTTTTCTGGGAACTGAAGTTGAACTGACTTAAACTGATGATAATTTCCCAGCCTCCCCCTCCCCGTGGTGGAGCAGGCTCCGTGTTTGCTGATCCTCATCTCCTGCTGCCTCCTGGGGTGCCCTCAGGGACCCCCAGCACCCACCCACAGATTTCCTCCTCTGCCCTGGCTCTCACTCTTCCTCTTAGTGATGCAAAAGTTGGGTTTGCAGCCCCCACCTTTCCCTCCCTACCCTTCCATCTCCTCCCCTTCCCACTCCTCAGCAGATGGTTCCTTCCTGGGGTCTCTCCAGCTGCAGAGCTGGGGATGGTCTGTCCATGCCTGGATTGGTTCCTTGGGACAGGCACCTCCTGGTCCTACCCACCCCGGCTTGATCCATTGCCAGAGGCTTCCCATTATATGGAAAAGGATTTCCTTGTTTTTAATTAAATATAAAGACTATCTTGCAGTTATAATTAGTACCAGGTGGCTAAGGATTAACAGGGCAGCATCAAAGGCTTGCCTGGGAGAAGCAAAAGCCAGGTTTGCCTCCTTCATCATAAATCACCAGGAATCTCTCCTCTCTTGAGGCTCCCCCACTGCACGAGACCACCTTCCTCTGCTGCTTGGGCTCCAGTTGGGAATTCTGACCCTTACAAAGTCTCTCTTCATACTTTAAAGCAAGCAGAGCAGAAGAGTGATGGTTAATAAACACCAGTCCACTGAGATCAAAAGTTTCTGTGCCAGGCTCAGAGACATTCAGCCCACTGAACTCACTCCCTCTCAGCTGGGATGGTGCTGGGATGCCCCAGGATGGCATTTTGGGATGCTTTTCTTGCCATTTTGAACACTCAGACTCCACACCTCCCCAGTGCCAGCACCCAGCTCTGGGCTTGTGTTATTTACACCGTGGGCTCCTGTCCCTGGGGAAAGTCAGACAAACACACAATAAGCTTTGACACAAAGAGTGTTTATAAAATATTGCTCCTCTGGGACCGCCTTGCCTACAGTCATCAGGATGCTCCTGGATGCAATAAAATGGAGCTGCTCTCCCCCTCCGCACCACAATTGCTGCCGGGTCTGTTCCCCAGGACCGGGGCTCTCCCCGGACAGGACGGGACCCGGGAAGGAGGAGGCTGCTGGGAGCTCCCGGGATGCTGCCGGCATCCTCAGAAGCCCTGCCAGGATTTTCGGTGCACACAGAACAGCCCCGAGCCCGGGCTGCAGTAGCAGGATAGAAATGTCGGTGCTGCCCCACAGGTCCGGGGGATTCTGTAGCCGGGATGGGGTGGGATGTGCCTCTGGAGGGGTCAGTTGTCCCCGGGATGGGGGGGTGGCACAGCACCCTGCCAGCCCAGCCCCGGGGGTCTGCCGGGTTCCCCCCCACCTCCGGGAACTGGTGCCGGGAGAGGAAAAGCAAAGCCCGTGGGCAGTCCGGGAGAACGCCGGGCAAATGGGAGTCCTGTCGGCAGGAGCAGCCCGGGCGCCGATTGCAGCATAATTCATCTCACAATGTATAAGAAAAGTTGAGTTATTGGGACATGTGACATTTATTTAGTTACATATCTCCTGTGGGAGGTTTCTGGGGCCATTAATGTAGTGTATTTGCATGGCTAGTTTACATGCCTTTGCTTGTTATTGCTGTCTATATTCCGTGCACCTCACACTCAATTTCAATTCAAAGTTTGGCAGTTGAGGTGTCACGACTAAAAAATGGAATGGCCTCCCTCAGAAATGAAATAATTTTGTTGTTCAGTTCCGAGCGATTTTGTAATTTCATGCTTGTGTATGATAATTTTATGCTGTCCTGCTCCACGTAACTCAGCTCTGCCAAGCCCTGACAGGTGATAAATACAATCTTTTCCGCCCGGCATGTGACAGGGCAGGATGCGGAGAAAGGGGAGGGGAAAAAAAAAAAAAAAAAAAAAAAAAAAGTGGCAATTTCCCATCTGAGGTCCCGGTGCAGGCGGAGCAGCAGCAGCCCCGCACCTCCCGCACCTCCCGCACCTCCCGCACCTCCCGCACCTCCAGCATTTCACGGCGGGGCTCCGGCAGGAGCAGCCCCTCGGCTGCAGCTCAGGTTCCTCAGGGTCCGGGAAAACGTCCCGGGAAGGGAATGGGGCTGGAGAGGGACCAGGCGTTGGTGGGTGTGAGGGGAGGAGGTGATGACTTTGGCGTGTCCCCAGGCGCGGGCTGCGGGATGCTGCCCGGGATTTAGAGCCCGGCCCCTCTCTAATGGAGTTCAATGGAACCCTAACCTTTTGGAGAAATTATTTTTACAAATCTGTTAAACATTTGAAAGACAGCAATTTCCAATAAAAGAATATGGGTCCTTAACATTTATCACCAGGCTACAGATTTTATAACTGTTACTTCATATTGTTCTTGTAAAAAATGTTTCTCCTCCTGAGAGCAGATGAGTCAAAAGACTATTAAGGAAATGCCAGAGGTACAAGGGGGATATAATGGGTGCCAATAAAATGAAAGCAGAAGAAAACCATTTAAATTAAATTCAAGTGGTGATGAGAATCATTATTCCAACTACAAACCTGGAAAGCTAAACACTGCTGGGTAGCTCTGCTGAGCTGCAGCAGACACAGTGCCCGGTGGCAGGGGGTGGGATCAGCACCCCCAGCCCACCTCCCATCCCCATCCCGGGGCTGAGCTGCAGGTGGGCAGCAGGCAGGAAAGCTGCTCCCAGACTCTTGGCTTTTGGGATGAAGCTGCTGAACTGCTGGTGTGGAGATGCACAAATAGGTTGCAGCTCTTGGAGAACCCTGGGTGATGTCCCTGCTGGAAGGGCTGTGGCACCCTGGTGGGAACAAATGCTTCTGGCAGGGGGAAGAGCAGTGACTTCTCACGTGTGGTCCTGCAGCAATTGCTTCCAGGTCCTGAAGAGTCAGGGAGGGCAACTTCCTTGTCTCAGATTCTGGAATTTCAGCCATCTGAGAAAAACATTGGCAAAGGTTTCCATTTGCTTCCTCTTTCTTCTCTTCCATCTGCCCCTCTGCTGTGGGCCAGGAGCCTGCAGAGAAGGTGCTGGTTGTCACCAGGGATGGGGAGGCTTTCCTCCAAAGCTAATGGAAAAGCTGTTTAACAAATTTGGAAAGTTTTTTTATGGTCCTTAGAAAGATATTGTATCAGAGGTGTTTTTTTTAATTATATTCTTTCTAAAACTACAGGTGTATATACAAAGAGAGAAACCTGCAGACAAAAGGAGCATTTGGTTAGTGACAATGGGAAGATTCCTGTTGTCCTTTCATTTTCATATGACTTTAATTAGGAGATAGCTAGAAAGCTACTTTTTCTGGTGAGGTTATCTTCATTTTGGCCGGAAAGCTGAGAGCTCTGTTACCTCCCAGCTCAGGTCTCCAGCCTCATCCCCACTCCCAGCTGACACCTGGCCCCAGGCCTGGCTTTGCATGTAGGATCCATCCCTCTGGGGCCTTCCAGAGCTCCTGGAGGGAACACGCAGTGCTTGGAGAGGAAAAAAAGAGACTGGGGGGAGGTGGGTTTCCAGGCAGAGCAGGAGGCTCACCTCACCTCTGCCCCTGTTTGTGTGCTCTGGTGTCTGGACTAATGGTTTGCAAGAGGTACAAGTGTGTGTCACACGCACCTGCTCTGCCCGTGTTGTCTGCAAATACGTTTTGCTAAAGGACACACTTGAAAGACGTTCAGAATCAACACAGCTACAGCTCTGTTAACGCTGGTTACCCCTAACCAGGAGGTCACTTCACATCTCTGTGCTCACGGGACCAACAATAATGTATTCAGCACAGACCCTGCGCCAGCCAGGAGGTGCCGGGGGGTCCCTGGGAAACACCCAGAAGTGTGGGTGGGGGTGGCACCCGCTCCCCACCCCCTCAGGAGGGACTGGAGGGGGTGAAGGGAGGGTTACAGATGTCTTGTTACTCTGGTGGTGTTAAAAATAACTGCAAAGTGCCCAAGATAGAAAGGTTGTGAAAGTCTCTTGGAGCGTGTCCCGCGGCTCTCTCCCTGTGACCCAGCCAGGAGTGGCCCTGGGCAGGTCCCTGCACCCCGCTGAGTGACACCTCAAAGTCCCCGAGGTGGCACCTGGGGCTTTTCCCAAGTGTGGTGGGTGGGTGCTGAGCCCCTTCCCCAGGTCTGCAAATTAACTCCATGGGGTAACATTGCTCTGTACGGAGCGAGAAATTAGAGCTGATTTTTTGTTGTTGTTGCATATTTTTACACCTCGCATATTTAATGTCTCTCTGAAATATAAATAAAACATACATAACTATTAGAAATCCTTAGAATCTGGGAAGCGCCTAAGAATTTATTTGTTTTCAGGAGGATCATACATATTGTATTAAAACTATATAAAGGGTTTAATAAAACGGCAAAAATAAAGCAAGAGCGAAGGCTCTCAATCTGCGCGGAGAGGAGGGAAGTGATCTTTCTTTGATGCCTATTAAATGTTCCAGCAGATGAAACCCTATATTCTGCCAGGAAATGAGTTTGCCACAAGCCGATTGGGTGCTGTCGTGTGTGCTCGACTTTACCACTGTCATTCCTCTTCCTCCAGCAGCAATACATTACACCGCCTCCATTTTTCATTCCTCACTGCCCGAAATGCAAATTTTCTCTCTGTTGTTTATATTAGGTTTTCAAATATATGGAAATCCAGATATCTGGAGGAAAATGTCAGGGCCAGAAATACTCGTGATCTGTCTTTTCCCCAGCCTGACACTTTTCTCCATCACTTCCCGGGCAGGGTGTGAGGAGCATTCCCAGCCGGAGAGGGCACGGGCGGGCGGAGTGGCAGGGACACGGGGTGGGATGGGATGGGATGGGATGGGATGGGATGGGATGGGATGGGATGGGATGGGATGGGATGGGATGGGATGGGATGGGATGGGATGGGATGGGATGGACCCGGCTGCTGTGGTTGGGTCTTTGCAGGGGTTCACTCACCCCCTGTAAATCTGACCACATGTCCCGCAGAGGGAAAGGGTCCCAATGTGCAGGGAAGTGGCTGAGGGGAGGGCAGATGGTGACAGCTTGGCTGGAGCTGCAGGAGCAGGGTGGGTGCTGGCTGGGTGCTGGGCTGGGCTCAGGCATTGCTGGAGCTGGGAGGTGGCTGCTGGGGGGTGGCTGGAGGGGGCTTCAGAGTCCTCACACCCTGAGTGGGATGTGGGGGAGAGGGGTCAGTGATGGGCTCCCCCCTCGGGGCTGCTGCTGATGGAGAGCAGGAGAGGATGGCGAGTGGCCAGGCAGGAACTGGCAACACTCCTGCAGGAGGAGCTGATGGCCAGGCTGGGCTGGAGTTCCCTGGATTTTGCTCAAGTGAAAGGTGTCCAAAGGATTCCCAGCACGCTGGGCTCTGCTGCTGGCACACCGGGTTCAGGGACAGGCTCTGCCAGGGCTGCTCCCACGGGGGGTCCCACAGATGCTTCCACGGGTGCAGTGCTGCTCCTGCATGTCACAGTGCTCAGCTGCAGATCTGTTTCCTGGCTTAGGTGACAGCAATCCGTGTCACCAGGCACCTTGGTGTCCCTGCAAGCAGGGGAGGGGGAAGTGGAGGTGGGAGGGAAGGGAGCAGCTCCCAGGGGTGCATGGACTGTGAATGACATGCTGGTAATGAATGTGAATTGCATCCCTTGCTTCTCCATGAATAAGAGCTATTTTAGGCTCTGGCAGCTTGAGGGGATGATCTGAAGGCAAAAATCACTTGTCTCCAAGTGCTGGAGAGAGCCTGATGTGCCTTAAATGGTGTCAGGAGAATCCTTCTGGCAGGTACCAGGAGGCTGCACGTGCAGGTCACCAGCACTGGAGCCAACACGTTTGTTCCTTGGCTGTCTCTCCATGGAGAGCTGAGGGTATGATGTATAACAGCAAATTCTCTCCTAATAGGGTTTTCTTACGTCTTGTTCACAGCTCTGAGTGAATGTGTTACTCAGACCTGGGCTTCTAACACTTTGCCCGTGCTGGCAGCCTGTGCACAGCCCCTGCCTGGTGATCATTGCTCTGCAGACCCGAACCAGCCCCAGACAAGCCCTGTCTGGATTCTGCAGTCAGGTGCAGGCTATGGACCTTGCTGGACACACTGGAGTACAGTTTCTGCTTTCATGATGGGTTGAGCTCCAGCACTCAAGCACAGGTGCGAAGAGAATCGTAAAAGGTTGCAGAAGTAGTTACACTGAAATCTGTGTTTGAATAAGTTTTATATACACAGAAATGTTTTCATCTGTTTGCTTAGCTCTGCACAAACACTCCTGCAAGCACTTACACACGGAAACAGCAAAGAGGTTACACAACCTCTGCACACACAAAGGCCACAGTCTTTCCAACCAGCCATTTTAGAACCCAGCAAAAACCCCAATATTTCTGAAAGCGCAGGAAAAATGTATTCCTTTCCTATCTCACTCCTAAGAGCCTCAAGCATACGGTTAACTTTGAGCCCCTGCTGAGGTGCAATCACTGGGTGTTTTGCCTCCCCAGAGCTTCTCACACCAGCCCCTGGCAGCAGGGGAGCATCAAGTGTTTCACTGGGATGTCAGGAGTGTTTCACTGGGATGTCAGGGAGTGTTTCACTGGGATGTCAGGGAGTGTTTCTCTGGGATGTCAGGATGTGTTTCTCTGGGATGTCAGGGAGTGTTTCTCTGGGATGTGGCAGTGATTTTATCACCTCCCAGCTCCACTGGTGCTGGCATTGCTGTGTATCTCTTCACGCCATCAGACAAGCCCTGCCTTGAGTTACAGAGAAAGGGACCTGCCCGAGGGTTTGTTTGCTGGTTGTTGCTGTGTGCCTGATGCTGGAGAGTTGATGAGACCAGGGGCTTTGCACTGAGCTGGCTCTGCTGGGGCACCCAGCCCACCTTGCCAAGCCTCTGCCCATGCCAGCACCTCTCCTGCCTGGAGATGTTTGATGGACACCAGTGACAAGGTGACTTGCTTACCCAGGCAGCTGGGGAACAGCACTTCTGAAACCACCCTGTGCCATCCTGATGGGATGTGGGAAGCTGTGCAGGAAGAGCAGTGGTTACACCACCCCAGAAACCACAATTCTGTGCCAGACTTTTCTTCCCAGAGTGTCAGCCGGGAAGAACACCTGGCAGAGGGGAACCAGACCCAGGGAAATACCTGGGGAGCAGGGGCTGCACCACCCCTGCTGCAGATGGCTGGGGTTCCCCAGTGCTCTTATTGTTCTTTGTGCTTTCAGAAACAGCACCGAGGCAGCTTCAGGCCTTTCTCCTCCTCACCTCCCCCCCTAGGCTGCACATTTTGGCAGACTTCTTGTTCCAAGCCAGTGGACCTTGTTACACATTGGAATGCATAATCCAAACCCCCCTCCCTCGGAGAGGCAGGAGCTGGGTTCAGCAGAATGGACCTTCTCAGCTGAATGGACCTTCTTTGCCTTAACTACCAGCTCTAACTGAGCTCCAGGGAAGTACAAGGGGGTTTTTAAAGTGTCTATTTTCCTCCCCTGAGTCCTGCTCCATTGTGTCCCCCAGCCCAGGGCTGCTGGGAGATGCTCGGCCCTGGCTGGCAGAGGGGCTCAGGCTGTATCCTGCCCCAGAGCATCTTCCCCTGGCACTTCAGCACTTGTGATCTTGGCTGAAAGGCAGATGGATCTTTTTGAGCACCTTAGAGCTGCTCCAAGGCCACATGAGACCAAGGAGGAGAACAAGAAGGAGCTGGGCAGAGGAGAAGGTTCCTGGCTCCCTGGTCCCAGCCCAGCTGAGTGCTCCCTGCCTGCAGCTGAGCCTCTTCATATGGACAGGGTGAGTGCAGGGCTTTGGCTCCTTTCTCTTCTTTCCTTTGGCAAAAAGTTCAACTAATTGATAACAGGTTAAAAAAAAAACAAAAATCCCTGTGGCCACGGAGAGATCCTGAGTAGAAAGAGCTGATAGATCACGTTGGAATGTGAGAAGCTGCCACACAGGGTCACAGAGCAGAGCTGCTCTCTGGCCACGGGGTAACTCCCAGCACACTCCATGTCAGGCTGGTAGAAATTTGCAATAGTTTTATTTCACCAGAATTAATTAGTACAAGAAACTAATTTTGCAGATTACACCAATCCCTTCAGCACCAGGTGAGTCAGAGCCAGGCAGGCTGCCAGGACTGAGGCTCAGTTTCCTGGCAGCTGCCTCAGCTCTCCTGCAAGCTCTGATCTGAAGGCACAGAACACCTTCATCCTGGGACAGACAGAGACGAGACCCCGAGGCCCAGCCTGACCAGCTACAGCCTGGACCTCAAATGCAGTTGGGATTCACCTCGTTCAGGTTTAGTGTCTTGGTCAGCAGGAGCTGGACTGTCCCCTGCACGTGTTGCACAACCCCCAGAGGTCTGGGGAAGGATCTCAGGTTCCCTCCTCAATCCAGTGCAGCTGGAGGGGATGCATCAGACCCCTCAACTGATGATCTTTACAAACAGACCCATCCATCACCAGTGAAGGTCAAGCTGCAGATGAATTCCATCATTTTCCAATCATATACTTCCCTCCCTTGCCCTTGGTTGGCTGTTCAAAAGGAAGGGAAGCTCCTGTGTGTGTGTGTGTTTCTGGCTGACTGGAGAGTGCTCAGTGCAGGCACTGGGAGGGATGGGTGGAGGACAAGGCATCACACTGGCTCTTCATCTCTTCAGAGGGGGAGGAAAAGAGCTCCTGATGGTGTGTGGGCAGCTCTGCTGGTGGTACCCCAGCCCCTGGTTCTGCAAACAGCCTGTGAAGCAGAGAGCCAAGAAAAGCTGTCCTAGTTCCTAAAGGAGTGAGCAGCAAGGCTCCTGTGGTGATGGGGGCTGGGAATCTCCTGGGAAAGTCTTCCCAGGCTGCTCCCCCTGAGAGATGGGGGAACCAATGCAACCCCCAGCTGTGTCCAGCTTCAGCTCACAGGACCCGAGTCACACTTGTTCCCTTGGTCCAGAAATCCCTCTGGAGGGGAAAGATGAAGATGATGGTTGCAACCAGCTTATTCCAAGATCTCTCTAACAGATACCTTTGAGTATGTTGGTTTCCATTTATCCTCCATCGAGGCCTGAAAACAGTGATCAGAACAGATCCTCCAGCTGCTGTGGCTGGAAGAGCAGAGGAAGGGAAGGAGCTGCTGAACCAAGAACGTAGCACGGGCTGAGCAGCTGTAGGAAGATCTGGGAGAAAGTCTGGGTCATGCTTGTGGATAACTCTTGTGTTCGACCTACTTAAGGCCTGTCTTGTGGCAACAAGGTTCTGTCCAAGCTGGTCTGGAAGCCAGGCTTGAGGAAGGAGGGAGAGGCTCTTGGGCTCTGTGGCTCCACGCCACAGACTGTCAGCATCTCACTGCACCCCGGGCATGTGCAGGCTGGGAATAAACCTCCTCCTCCTCCTCCCCTTTGTTCTGCCACAGGACAAACTAGAACAGAAGAGCTCCTGCCTGGCTCTGTCACTGCAGAGAAGTGTGGTGTCTGGAGCACACATGGGCCAGTCAGTGTGTCATGTGTGCATCATTTAAATTAACGTCTCTAAAACAACAATGCTATTTTTAATATTTAAAGAGACCCTTTGAAGAATAGGAGAATCTGTCACCTTTCCTGCTGGATTTGAATCCTGTGTTCTGAGGGTTTTTCTTCCCTGATGAAAGGAGCTGGCTGCAGGAGGAACAGCTACACATGATGTGCTGGGAGGGGGTGTGGGACTCAGACACGTCCCGGGGAGCAGCTCCTGCTCGCAGCCTTTGAGGAGGCAGCCAGGAGGATTTTCCAGGTTTTCTTTTGTGGAGCTCCCACCCAGGGTGTCTGCCATGTGCCAGAAGCTGTGGGCAGCTGGCCAGGCAGTGCTGGCCTGGACCCCCACCCTTGCTGTGGCTGCTGGGCTGGGAACAGCAGTCTGGGACCATCCCAGGGATGTGACAGGACCTCCACCTGAGCCTAACCCTGACCCAAACCACTCCTTAATCTCTGTAATGAAAAAGCCACGTGCCCCATCCGAGAAAGGCCCAATTGGTGCCAGGGGTGGGTGAGTCCCAGCCCGTGCCCTGCAGGCAGCACCTTTGCTGATGTGGCAGCAGGAGGTTTGCCTTCTAGTCCAGACCCTTCTCAGCAGTGTCTGCCCACTCAGCTGTGTTTGTGCAGCTGGATGGTCCTGCTGGGCTGCACCACTTGCAATTGTCCCTGCTGGGTTTTGCTCTGCTTCCTTTCAGGCCAGGCCTCCAATTTGTCAACAAGGTTTAGATTTCTGGTCTCCTCCCCAGTGGCCTTACGCTCCTGGGCAGCCTGAAGTCTTCTGCTAACACAGCTTGTGTTTTCTCTTCCCCACAAACTCAGGTCAGTGGGAATTTGGGGCAGTACCTGACCCACCTTCCCCTCCAGCCATCCGGGCCACTCCAGCACTGCTGGCTGCTGACACTGAATTTCGGGTGCTCCTGAGGTGCCTGATCCCTTGTCCATGCCTTTTGCTGCCTTTCCACCTTCCCCAGGTTTCCACCCAGGTGCTGTTTGCTACTAACAAGGAGCAGGAGCTGCCTCCTGACCAGGATCCAGCCCTGGACCACCCAAACATCAGCTGCCAGGTCCCTTCCCCTGCCAGAAATGTGTCTTCCCCAACAGAGCACCGGGGAGGCCGAGGAGAAGGGCTCATTGTCAGCAAGGCTGAGGCAGGGAGCAGATCCTGGTGTTACTGGAGGGAAAGGACTGTGAGGATTCTGTAGCTCTGAAAAATACATAAGTCTGAAATAAGACTAATGAGACATTTACTGGTGCGGTTGGGTTGCATTAATGACCCTTCGGAGGATACAATTGCAAAAGGCTCTCACTGTAATTACCGCACTAATGATGGGCAGTGACATCACTGCAGCCCAGAGGCGATGCTTGCTTTGGAGCCCTTTCAAGCCCGGGGCTGGCGTGGGGGCCCATCAGCCTTGTTGCCTCTCTCCCTGCTCTCCTGATCATCTTTCTCAGCTGCCTCCTGGCTCCTCTCCAGCCCGGCCCCAGCACCCACCATTCCTCTGCTTTTTAAGGTGCTCCTGGGGCTCTGAGCTCCGTTCCCGGCACCGGGAGTGAGCTGGGGAGGGAGGAAGGAGCTGGGGAGGAGCCCCACACCCCCTGGGTCCTCCACCCATCCTTAAGAGGCTTTTGATAACCAGATTGATGATCTCCTGGCGTGGCCCGAAGCACCTCTGGCCAATGGCTGGGTCTGGGTGCGTGTCCTGCAGGCGGTGGGACAGGCTGATCCCAGCCCCCCCTTGGGCTAGGGAAGCAGATTAATTATCCGGGATCGTTTCAGCTTGTGTGGGATGCTGAAGGAGGTTTCCATTCTCCACCTGGGGTTTCCCGGTGGGAATGTGGAGTTTTCATAGGCTGGAGCTCATCCCTCCCCCAGGGGGTGGGGAGTGTGGTCTGAGGTGGGGGCACCCAGGGGGAGCAGCCACAAATCACCCCTCTCCCTCTGCTGCAAGGGAAGGGTGGGGAGCAGGAACCCCTGAAATGGACTGGGAACAGGGAATTCCCAAGAGCCCCCTCCCTCCACCCTGGACTTGGCGATTCTGCTGGTAAATAAGAGCTTGAGGGGATTCATTTGCTTCCTCTTATGTTGTTTTTAACATGGATATTTCATTTAGATGAAATAATTCATTTTCATAATTCCATTTCTTTTTTCTATTTACTTCTGATATAGAACATGGTAAAAGTCCCAAAGCAGAAAAATTTAACTATAAAATTTGCAAACATTATTTTTTTAAAAAATAAAAATTGTTACCAATGAAGAGCAAAACCAAGTTTCAAAGCCTTGAAGTTCTGCATGAAATAGAAACGCTACTTTGGACCATTTCTGCTGATAGCACATCAGAAGCCCAAGAAAGGAAATCTGGCCTTTGGGAAAGTCCTGCTGAATTACCTATTTCTTTTGGTGCCCCAAACACCCACAATCTTCTTTCCCTGGTTTCCCAAGGGCCCTGCCCCTGGGCCATGGTGTTGAGCAGCATCCCTGTGCCTCCCCCCGGGGTGGGACCCTGGGCTGGGCTTTGGGTGAGTTGTGCTGGGGAAGAGCCCGGGTCCTGCCCCATCCCCTGCCGTGGGTCCCCTCCACCATCAGCAAGGGCTCATTTGCAGGTCCCTAACAAGGATCTGTGGCTGCTGTGGCTCCCGGGGCTCGGGGGAGAGGGGGGAGCAGGGAGGGGGCTGAGATTCAAGGTCTGTTCCCTGCTTGAGCGATCAACATCATTTCCATACTATAATTACATTGCCCAATCCTCTCCTGATTTTACTGCTATCTTGTAAGGCGTCCGGGGTTGTGAGTAATTTAAAGCTATATGAGATGTCAGGCTCTGTGAAACAATCACCCCTCAAAGAAATATGGTCTGAGATAATAATTGATAAGTCCCATTAGGCCGTGGGGCCGTTTCCAGCCGGGCTTCCCGAGGCGCCTTCCCGATTCCCTCTGTGCCGGGTTTGGAGCCCGGGCTGGGCCCCCAGGGGAGCTGGCTGGGGGGAGGGAGGGGAACCAGAGCCAGCCGGGCTCCCTGATTCCTGGATTATAATATTTCAGCCTGATTTATGGGCGTGTTTCCCATGAAACCTGTTCTGAGCGTTGGTTGCCACCTGTGTTTGCTCTGTGGGGTTGGTCCCGGTGGTTTTTCCTCATCCCCATCAGGAAGCTCCCAGACATCTCCCTGTCCCCTGAGCCACCTCCCTGGTGCTGCCACCCCTTCCCAGGACCCCCGCAGCATCCATCCCTGGAGCTGGGAAGGGCTGGCCGTGGCACTGCACCCTTGGCACAGCACCCCTGGTGCCTCCAGCTTTTTAGTGGTTGGATGGTTTTCAATCTCTCTGCCTTTAAAATTTTAAATTTGTAATTAGAGAAGAGAATGTAACTTAATTTTTTGTTGTTGTTGCCTGTAAGACAGGAGAGGTCTTGCCCATGACAACAGGCTGGGTGATGAATTATGCAAGTAGCAAGGGAGAGGCTGGCTTTTTGTGATGTGCTATTTTATAATTGCATAAACTACTGCACTCCTGAATCAGCCAAACATTATTTGACACATTCAGTAACCTTTAAAAAACAGTGACAGCTAATTTATGATGTTAAAAAAAAAAAATTACAACAAGAATTTTAAAAAGTCAACAAAACTCAAGCGTTCTCTGCAGAAAAGGTGAAGAGTTCAGAACTTTCTGGAAAGGAGACTGCTTTCCTCCCTGTGTTTAGGAATAGATACCACGAAATTAAAGATGTGCTTGTGTAGGACTAGATCAGGGGAGGGGCTTTCCCTGGCAGAGCAAGCTTGTTGGATGTGCTGGGACAGGATTCAGTGCAGCAAACCCCTTAGCTTGAAAAATGAATGTTCAGAAAATCATGGGGTGATGCTGGAGGAAAGTGGGGAGCATTTCATCTTCATGTTAACTTTTACCTACTTGGAACACAAGATGCCTTCCCAGGAGGGGGGGCAGGGCTGGAAATCGTTTTTCTCTCCCCTGGAATGGGTTCACAGAAACGGAAATCTGTGTTTCCCAGAATGGAAATTCTGCAGAAATGTTCCAATTCATAAACACTGAAACAACCTTATTAGAATGTCACTACCTGACTGCTGTTAACGTACAATAATAAAGCAGCAGAAAGAAAAAATATACCATAATTCATTACTATATTTGAAATGTTTAAGAGGGGGAAGAAAGTCAAGATGGATCGGTTTTGATCTTGGATTATTTCACTGAAAAATTCATCAGGATGAGGAAGTCCCGAAGGGATATTTGGTGTGGATGTAAAAGCACTTCTGCAGAAAACATCTGGTGTGAGGGGCAGTTGCTGGTTCCTCCAAATAACCTCCCGAGCTCAGGGTATCAGCTGGGGCCAGGACTCAGCCACCCTCCCTGCCTGGCCCAGAGTGGCTTCTGCTGAGCAGAAACACGGTGACTCTTTCAGATGAAAAACGTTACCCGAAGGGATAAAAAAATGGAACAAACCCCCTTAACGATGGGCTGGGAGGGATTCTTCATCACCCTGCGTGGCAGCACGGATGGCACAGCCAGAGCAGGGAGCATCCCACGGGGGAAGCTCATCACCTGCAGGGCTCAGGGGGTGCTTGGGGAAAGTTTTGGGAGAAATCACCACCCAGGGTGCCTCACCCCAGCACACCCAGAGCCTCCTGCAATGGGATCCCCAGGGCTGGGCCCTGTGCTGTGAGGATGTGCCAGGGCAGGAGGGTGGCAGTGAAGCAGGTCTGTGCCTGGGGATGGTCCCAGCCCCCTGCTCGCTACGTGGTGCCTCCCAGGAGGTGTCATCCTACAGCTCCCACAGCTCCCTTGACGTCTCCAGCTTTTTAGTGGTGGTATGGCTTCAAACTCTATTCCTTTAAAATTTTAAATTTGTAATTAGAGAAGAGAACGGAGAACTTGGAGAACTGGGCAGTAAAACACAAATGCAACTGTGGATCTGTGCTCCTCTTTCAGGCTTGAGTGCTGATGAAAACATCCTTACAAATTCCAGACCCGTTCCCTCCCCGGAGAAATCCCAGCCCAGTTTTGTAAGCAAAAGTCTTTGCCACACAAGTACTGCCGGAGCTGTGACAGGAGAGTGACAGCTTTAGCCATGGAGGGGTGGCAGAGGTGCCCCGGGAGGAGGGCAGAGCTGGGGGCAGATCCCCCCTCCCCGCAGGGACAGGCAGTTTGCACGTCGGGGGTCCCCGCACAGCGACACCCGGGGCTGGGGCTGCTGGGGCTGCTGGGGGGGCTGCTCCCTCCCAGCTCCCACCCCCGAGCTGGGGTCCCTCTGGCCGTGTTGGCTGGGGCTGGGGGCTGGGCCCATGCCCAGGGGTCAGTCTGGCCCCGGGGTCTGGGGGTGGCCCCGGTGCCGCTCCATGGGACATCCCCGGTGGCACCTGCTGGAGCCGTGCTGGGGGAGTGACTTGTTTTGGCTTTGCACGTTTCCTGCCTTCACTCTTAAATCATCCTTCCTACCTCTCTCTCTCCCTCTAGCTTGGGCTGTAAATTTACCGCTATTAATTAATTTATAATTAAGTTCTATACAGCAACCGCTCACTCTGAGAGATGATTTCAGATAATCTCAGTTTGTCAAAATATGTCTGTCTCTTCTCAAAGCTGCGAGGAAAACACTGTGCAGCTCCAGGTTTCGAGATGTTGAGCAGAGAGACAGGATGGATCCCTGCCCTGGGGAGCCAGCTCAGCGGGACAGGAGGCAGCACAGACCTTTCCCCCCTGCCAGGTGCAGGGACCCCCTCAGGGCCTGGGGCTCTCCTGGGCTCCCCCAGCCAGGCTGGGACAGGCAGATGAAGGTGATAACTGCTTCTTACACCCCAGGCATGGGCAGACCCGGGCACCATCCCCCTCCCCATCCTCCCTCCTCCCTCCCGTGGCCCAGACAGACCGAGTGCGGGGGCTGCCGGACCCCCAGGGCCTGACACGGCCCGGAGCCTGCAGTAATTCATCCCTGCTCCCTGCAGCACCCTGGCACTCAGATCTCATGCGCTGGCAGCCCATAACCTCTTTGCTATCGAACTGGTGCAAACTCAACCATCAGCGAGCTCCAGGTACGGGATTGCAGACCCAGCGTCCTGCGTCCCGCTCGGAGGCTCAGGGAAGCATTGAACTGCTAATAAACAAGGTGGATGCTTTAATTTGAAAGGTTATTGCAACTGAATACGAGGGAATGGCGTTCACACGGCGGGTTATGGGATCCATTGCCATGCAAAAGCAGCGTCTGCCCTTCCCACAACATCTGGTCCCTACAAAACCCTCGGGCACGTTCATGGGAGGAAATCGTCGGGTGGGCTTCGCTTCTCAGTGGTCCTACAGACCCAGAGGGAATGTGAAAGTCTTCCTGGGGGGGCTGCTGCTCCCTTAAACCCGGGGAATGTCACCTGGAGAGAGGACAGCCCCAGAAAACCTGCTGGTTCCCCCCTGGGCTCAGGAATGATGAGTTTCCATTGCTGCCAGAGTGGGCAGGAAGGGCACGGAGGGGGCAGAAGAGCTTTGCCTGGGTGCTCTGTGAGTCCCTGGGGAAAGGGATGGGGTCCAGGAAGGAGCCAGCCCCAGAGCCCGGGGTCCCCAGCCCCACAACTTCAAACAATCAGAGAGAAATGAAAATAAATAAAAAACCAGGAAATAACAATATTGTTTCTTTCCGGGAGTAGCAGGAGCTAAGAAAAACAAACAAGTCTAACTAAGTGCTTTGGCAATTATACAGACAAACAAATCACTTTCCCAAATTGCTTCTTTGGGGAATTACGGCTCCTGGAAATGAAACACAAACAGATTATTAAAAAAGAGCTTCCCGTCGGGAGAGAAACAGTATTTACAAGAGAAGATGTGCCTAGCTGGACCTCTAATTGCAGTTCATTATCTCATATTGATTTAATTAGCTGCTGCACTCAGGTCTAAATTGCCTGCTGGCCTCAGCAGGGATTTAGGAGCAGGGGCACATGCCCTGACCAGCCGGGTGGCAGAGCAGGGCTCTCCTCTGCCCTGGTGGGGACACGGGGGCAGCAGGGCAGGGGTCCCCCGGCCACAGCAGGGATGCTGCAGCAAGGAGTGGGGACACGGTGGCGGCAGAGTGGCAGTGGGCAGGGACACCAGCGTGTCCTGTGGGCTGCTCCTTCTGCAGGATCCGTGGCGTCTGTGAAGCACTAATTAACTGAAGTAATTAGGGAGTGTCTCCGTAAGGCAGAATTGAAGTGTCCTGGTGAAGGCACGGCCAGATCCATCTCTGGGCACGGCTGCTGGAGCAGGAGGTGGCTGGAGGAGCTGCGGGGCCACCAGCAGCTTTGGGGACGGCCCCGCCGCAGGCTCACATCCCTGGAACACCGCTGCCTTCCCACCAAAAAACCTGGGAACTGTCAAAACTTCCCTGATCAGCGGCCTCCGGGACCGATTCTTCATCAAGTTCCTCTTTTGTAATTGCGGCTGATGAGTAGGAAGGGGGAACGGTGCTGGCACACATCAGTAGCCGCTTTTTTACGGCAATCCCAGGCGGGCAGGAGATGAGCTGGGGCAGCTCAGCCTCCCCAAAGCGGGGTGCAGGACTCTGCTGCCAGGTTCATGTTCCCGGCAGGGATGAGGCAGCTCCGCCCAGTCCGGGCAGGTTCCTGCCCCCAGACCCCGGGTTGTGTTTCCTTCTGCTTCACCAGCTGCACCGCCGGTGATCCTGTCTGCCCCGAGGCACTGGAACAGTATTAGAGTCTAAAGACAAGAAGCAGCCCTTGGCGCTGGGGGACGCTCCCAGAACTGCCCGGTTCGGGCTGATCCACACAGCAAGTCACAGGGATGTGGGAACTGGAGCAAGGTGCCCAAGGACAGAGGGTGCTGGGACGTTTAACCCGTTCTGTGAGCTGCTCCCTTGTCCCCTGCCACGGCCCCTGCTGCAACTGCACGGTGGGACTGGGAGGAGGGTTAGGTGGGAGGGAACTGGAGGTACAGGCACTGCTAAAAATGCTCCTCGGTGCATCACATCAGTATTCCACAGGCTGCTCGAGATTCAATACATCAATGGTTGAAAGATCATACAACCCTATTAGCTACAAACTTTAATTTCCCTTCGGGGCTGGTGTGTTACAATGCAACTACAGCAGCAATTACAACTTTTCCTTCACTGACAACTTGTTTAGATCAATAATGTCCTCAGCATCTTGAAACGAGATGGGCTCCACCAGCAGAACAAGTAAAATACTCAGGCCCCCGGGTTGCCCCCTGTGGAGCTGGGTCCTGCTGCCAGCTCTGCCCACACAGACACAGGCACAGGGTTTGCACACTCTGACCAACACCCCCTAACCCAGCAGGACCCCCCCAGGCTCTCTGGTTTCTCCCCGTGAGGCTCCATCCCTCACCAGTGCTGGGACCTTCCCGCTGTCCCTCCAGGGCTCCACATCCCATCTTTGGTGCCAGACCTGGGGAGCAGCTCCCCTGTCACTTGCTGCCCCGGGGTGCAGGGACCTGCCTCTCCTCAGCCAGGCTTTGGGGACCCAAGATTAAATCTGATCAATATCTGCAAACCCAAACCTCCCTCTGCAGCACCGGGAGCACCACTGGCAGCTGCCTCTGCCCCATGCCTGGGGCTCTGTCCCCCTCCCCACCCATGGGGCTCGGCAGGGACCACCACTGCAGCTCTGATGCATGATGCTGAGGGCTGCCAGCATGGGACACCTTTTCTTTTATTTAGAATACTGCCTGAGCTGCTCTTTTCCCTGCCATGGCACGGAGCCCGGGAGCATGGAGGAGCAGCAATAAATCTGCCCACTGAACTAGGGCTGGCTTGGGAATTGAAAAGGAAAAAAAAAATCCAACAGGAGAGAGTGTGGTCTCCATCCCCGAGACAGATGGCCTGGTGGAGTCATAAAAAAAAGTGGTGCAGAACTTGTGGGTGGAACAGGACACACTAATTACACCCCTCCAGCAAGAGCAGAGCAGCTTCCAGCCATCACCTGCTGATCCCTGGAAGGTTGAACACCTCTGTCCAGCCAGGAGAAGAGGGTGAACTGAGGCAGGCACTGAGAGTTGTTTAACACAACAGATGGAATGGACCTGCTGGAACCACCAGAGGGTTTTGCTGGCAGGGTCTAGGGGCTGTGTGCTGCTGGGGCAAGGGGGCTCCAGGTGCTGGGAGCTCCAGGTGAGAGCTGAAAAATGGGGGATTCACACCTGGGGTGTATGACAGAGCAGAGGAACGTTGCACAGAGCACCAGAGGCTGGTGGATGGCTTTGGAAGGATGAGTGTGTGCTGGGGACTCAGCTCCAGCACAGTTTCCTTGATCAGGGAGCAGAAAATGGAGCAGAGGTGAAGCAGCAACCTCAGAGCTCCAAGGAACAGAACACAGGCTCCCCCCATGAGGGACACTGGTGCTCAGCTCCCAGCCCTGCCTGCCCAGCACCAGGGAGGGGTCCCCCCAGGAGCCAGGTGTGGGGAAACACTCCAGGGTCAGGGATTTTGCTTCCCACTCCTGGATCCAAGAGCTGCATCTGTGCCTGGTTCTGCAGGAGGAGTGTGAGCTGGTCCTGCTCAGGCTGTTGGCAAATCATCTCTCGGGCTCCTTCTCAGCAGGTCCTTAAGCACAGGATTAATTGGGTAGTATGTAGGAGCTCTCGTGAGTTGAAACTTTGGGGAAAGGCCTTGCAGAACCAAAGCTGTGGTAATGACTTGCTAACAATTCTTTCTTTGGCCTTGTTGACACAGGATCTAAAAGTCTGGATGCGTTTCCCACAAAAGTGGGGTTGAAAAGGTTCCCTTTACCAGCTTGCTGGCTTCTGGCAAAGTTCGTGCTTGGGATTATATTCTTGGAGGGTTTTCTTTGCCAGCAGTGGCTGCAGGAGGCACAGGCTGGATGGCATGGGGAGCTTTGGGTCTCTGCGAGGAGATGTCAGATGGCTGCAGCTCCTCCAGTCATGTCCCTGTCCCTCCAGGTGTCAGGAGAGCTTTGCTGGATGTGAGGTGTTTGTCAGTGTCTGGTGCTCTCCCAGCTCTGGAATTGTTTGCCAGCAGATTCAGGAATGGAGACAGGGAAGCCAAGTGAGCATCTGAACATAATCTGTGGGGAATTTGAGTTTTTCCAAGGCATCCTTTCAGCCTTGGAGCTGCTGTGAACCAGGCGGGGGGCAGCCAGGGGTGAACTGGCTGAGGTGTTGGTGTCGAGCACCCAGCTGAGGCCAGAGCTCACTTCTTGTGTGGGAAACGTTTGGATGGGACAAACACCACTGATAGGGAGCAGAGGGGCTGGCCAGGGTGGGCTGAGAGCCCCCTGAGTCTGGGTGGCCCAGGCAGACGTGTGGGTTCCTCCTGGGGCTTTGGACAGAGAGAACCATTGGGCTCCCGGCCCTCAGCCACGGGTCTGCTTGTCCTGGAAATCCAAGGCTGGTGTCCAGCACCCTTTGTGTTTCCAGGCAGCTTGGCACCCACTTGCAGGACCATTTCCTGGGCACAGGGAAAGCTCATCAGCCTGACCTGCCAGGACAGTGCTGGGGCTGAACGATGCCCTCACCTCCTGCCCCAGGGCCCTGAGAGCAGTGACCTGGGGATGTCCCCTGGGAAGCACCGTGTGCCCCTGTCCTCCCATGCCCCTGGCCCTGCTCACTGCCAGCAGGGTGTGTGGGGGGCAGAGCTGCAGCCCCGAGGAGAATGGGCTTTGGGTGAGTGGATCTGGGCTGGTGAGGACCTTGGCAGCTTCGTGCCACCCAGCAGGTACCTGGCACCAGTGCTGAGATGCTGAAGTGATCAACTTGGTAAAAGTTAAAGAAATAAAGTTTTACTACAGAGAATCACTCAGGTTTATGATGTCTATAAAAGCCTGTGAGGTGTTTGTGAGTGGGCTGCTAATCCTGCCTCCTCCTGGACCCCTAAATCCATTAAAAGGCTGTTGCTTCCAACTGGGTCACTGTGGCTTAATTGCTGAAGTCCTCAGGTGCCAGTCCTCATGAATAAACAATTGTTTCATGGATAAAACAAATCAACATATTGAAACCCTTTATAGCTTAAAAAGTTCCAACCGCTATGCAAATAGACCTGTTAAATGAAGAATATTCCTAGGTAAAATAATTATGCAGAACAGTTTCCCCTCTGCATAAGGTGCCAAAAATTATCTCAGTGATGCCAATTATCTGCTTGTTAGCACTGACATTATCATAGTCATTACACAGAACTGGTGCAGTTTATGTAAGTTCTACACTATGTTCTATTGTCATTTTTTCCCCTCTATTTACAACTCTGTATAATAAATGTCATTTTTCAAATGTTAAGGTATTTGGTATTTAATCTATCATTAAGGCTCTGAATGTGTCTAGCCCCTTATGGGAGGACTGGTTCCAACACCATGTGGTACTTAAAAAAAATTAAAGGGAAAAAAAAAAAAAAAGAGAGCCACCTTCCTCCTTTAGGGGCCAGTCTGGGGGCTGTGGCTGCTGCCAGGTCCCTGTGGCACACGGGGACACACACTGACACTGCACTGAGCCCCCCAGCTCAGCACAGGGGGTCTGCTGGCCGGGTCCGTGGTTGGAACATGCTGACAAAACGAGTGAGTGATGAATCTGGCTTTGGTGTGGCCATCTGGAACCTTCTGAGTGTATTTATGTGTGTGCTCCTGGGTGGGGGAAACCCCTCCCCTAACCAGGTTATTCATCTGGAATAACTCTCCTTGGGCCACTCCGTGTTATCATCTTCTTGTCAGGATCTTTCCTGCCTGTAATTCCTCCCCGAGAGCTGTCTTTGGTTAATGTCTGAGTAATTATCCAAATATCCCAATTAGGAAGTGTTGTGATGGCATCCTGGGGCCTGTGCTCTGCTGTGGGGTGCTCCTGCATGGACACCTGCCTGGGGGCAAGGGGAGGGGACCCTGGGGGACTCCTGTGGTGAGGTGGGAGCCCAGGAGCATCCCTTCCCAAAGGAGGAACATCCCTTCCCAAAACAGGACATCCCTTCCCAAAACAGGACATCCCTTCCCAAAACAGGACATCCCTTCCCAAAGGAACGTTCAACAAATTGTCTGAGAGTTCCCTGGACTGCTCCCCCACTCCCTGCCAGGGGATGCTGATTGTTTTCCTTTTGCATATTTCCAAACCACGAAACTCAAGACAGGTTAAATTGTCTTAAACGTAGCAGCCACAGGATTTATGTTAATTGCCACTCTTGGGGTGAAAGCCTCACCAGCCCAGCAGGGAGATGCTGACACCAACCCCGGGCAAGCTGCTGTGCTCCTGTCCCACCCCAGAGCCCCTCTGGGAAGAGCAGAGGGAGGAGGGGGAAGGGGGGGACCTTTCTGTTGTGGATGAGGGTCCTGCTGGGCTGGGGACCCCCTGTCCCCCTGCCCAGAGAGCAGAGCAGGACTGCAGAGGGGTGGAAATGCTGCCCTGGGCACCCCTGAGCTCTGTCCTGGGGTCTCATGGGGAAACCCATCAGCCCATTGACTTGATTCTGTAAGAGCTTTTGAAATGTGCTAAAACCAAATCTTAATTATTCTGGAATCACTGATAGCTGCCTCCGCAACAAGTTATGAACCATCCTCTAATTATTTATTATACCCATAGTACTTCTATGAATCATTAATTAATTATCCTCTGCTGTCCAGCATGAAAAATTGATGCCTAGAGAAAACAAATGGAAAAGAACAAACCAAAGGCATTCATAAACAGGCAGGAGGAAAGGAACCCGAGCAGGCAGGGAACAGGCTGGGGGAAGGAGGCACCTGACTGGGGGGAGATGGGAGAGATGCCCAAGAAACGGGGTGATGGGCACCCTGTGCTGGGAGGGCAGGGGCTGGGGGGCCCAGGCTGTGCCAGGGCTGCTGGAGCAGGGGCAGGGCTGCCCTTAAAATACCTGTGTTTAAAAAACCAAACCAAACAAAACAACTAATCACACTCTAATGGCTTTGAAACGGCATTACAGGGATTGTTATCAAGGAGAGAGAAACAGCATCTTCAGAGCAATTTTTCCCTGGAAGACATTCACCTGTGACCAGAAAATGGAGTCCTGCCAGGGGGGGCTCAGCATTGCCTCCCCTTGCCCCTTTGAGTGGGCAAAGCCCGGGTGGTCCCCAGGCACTGCCACTTCCACTGCCACTGCCACTGTCACTGCCACTGCTCGGGGCTCACTGCCCTTCCCTGGGACCTCTGCCCACTCTGCAGCTGGGTCTGGTTTCCCTGGGGACACAGAGGGTCCTGTCACCCCTCCTGGGCCAGCTGGGTGGTGGTGATGTCCCTGTGCCCCCCAGGAGCCTTCAGCCCCGTCCTGTTGTTGCTGCTTTTCCTTTGCTCTGTGGGGAAGGAGCATCGTGGACCTTCAGGAGTGTCCCCTCCTCAAGCAGGGAGTGCTCAGGAACAGAAAACCTTGTGAAGTCTAAAAGCCTGGAGATTATTCTGCCATTAAAGCTTTGATACAAAGAAAAGCCTGATGGAAATGTCAAAATATTTGATATTTTACAGCAAAAAGAAAACAGCTCCACTAATGGAAACTCCGCTTCCTTCTGCCTCGGCGCCACTTGTTTGATCATTGAAGGGCAAGAAAATAAATGTTTCCTTGTAGCCGTGGATTTCAAATTCCCGTGTAAAATCCAAGTAAATATCCCCTGACCTGGAGCTGGGGGGGAATTTAACTCTGTGCTGACCGTGCTGAGGGAGCCCGGGAGGTGGTCCCCGTGTCCCTAGTGTCACCAGGACACCTTGCTGGCCTGGCAGTGGCCTCAGCAGTGCCAGGGGGTGCAGGATAAAACCCTGGATGCAGCCACCAGGGAATGGTGCTGCAGGGGGCAGGGGGTGGGCTGCAGTGGTGAGAGGCAGGGACCACCAGATGGATGGAGAGAGGGACAGAGGGGCTGGGTGACAAACCCCTCACCTCCTCCCACCCAAGGGGAGGGCTGCCTGGGCCCTGCCTGAGTTCTTATGAAACAGAATTTTATTAAATAAACAAACTGGAGCAATTCCAACAGATTTACAAACGCTTCCTCCCCCCTCACTCCTTCGACCCTCTGCAGATTTATGGGGCTGCATTAACTCCATGAGCACTCATAACGTTTGCTGAGATAATGCTGGCAGGAGGGAGAAAGGGTTTTTGTGGGTAAGTAATATTTACCAAATGCAGAAGTGCTCAGAGAGTCTGTTGGGTGGCTGTGGGAGTGGACAACACCCCGTGTGCCTCTCCCCTGCTTTGTGGCACATGTGCCAACCTGCCACCTTCTCAGATCAGTAATCAGCCTGGGTTCCCCCTGTCCTTTTCTTTTTTCTCTCTCTTTAAAAAAATATAGAATTCCAGCAAAATACAGTGTGTTTTAACCACACAGCCCCCTCCTCCTGGTGCTGTGCAGAGCACGGGGAGGGATGGGGCAGCTGGGTCCCATGGGTGGGCAGCACCCACCAAGCAGCAGCACTGGAGGGGCTGCCAGGGCAAATCCCCCCAGCAGGGACATCCCCAGGGGTGACACGGGACCAGGGCTCCCGGGGACCCCTCCATCCCCTCTCTGTGGCCAGGCTCCAGACGGGCAGGGGCACCTCAGCCACCGTGTCATTTGGGTGACAAGATTTTGGGTCCCCCCTCCCCGAGCAGAGCAGGTCACCAGCACATCCCAAATCCCCCTCCACGGTGACTTCCTGTGGTTTGAAACTCAGACAAGGCAGCATGAATAATGTAACGTGCTGCTCCTTCTCCTCTTGCCTTCAAATCCTCAGAGGCTGAGTGAAGCTCCTTGTCTGCCTCATTAGTGGCTGTTCAGGCATTTGATTTCTGTAACAATGAGTGTGCTCCCCAGAATTTTCATACCCATTTGCGTCACGGAGTCAACACTGAATTTTTTGAATCCACATAAAAATTTAATGGTGTAATCTGCATCCGTCTGCACCCCAGTGTGGTGTTAGCACCTGGGCAGTGCTCACCCAGGCTCTGATCCCCCCCAAAGACTCTTCTTGGGGAGCACACACCTTGCCCTGGGCTTCAGCTGCTGCCTGGGCAAGGGGCTGGGACATCTCCCCCCTAAAAAAAAAAAAAACCAAAACAAAACCAAAGCCAAAGGTATTTAGGTTTGTGGTGTGTGTAATGTACTTGCAGTGACCACTGTGGGGTCTGCCACAGCACCCAACAAACTCCTTGGTCAGGGCTGACTTCAGGAGCTCTGGTGCCAGTGAGCTTTACTGACTGATGAAGGTGGCCTGGGCCCAGGAAATAATGCCTGGAATTAAGGGACAAGGGGTGGGAACAGAATGGGAGGCCCCAGACCAGGGCAGAATGGATTGAAGCCTGGACAAATAATTACCAAAACTGTGGAGAGAAAAGGAAGGACAACAAAGCTTCTAGCAATGAGCTCTAGCAAGATGTTGCCAGAATATGATCTTTTATCTATTGGAATCATGTTGTAAAAAAAAAAAAAAAAAAAAAAAAAAAAAATTTAAAAATGTATGCTGCCATGCAGTATTGAGCCTTGAAGCTCGGCAGCTGCTGCAGTTTCAGCCCGGGGATGCTGAAGCACTTTGCACTGATCCCAGTGAGACAGCCCCAGCACTTCCCCTGCCTGCAGAGCTCCAACAGATAACTGCTCCCACGCTCTGACGTGGTGCCAGGCTGGTGACACGGGGGTTTGCACGAATCTCTTTCAGCTTTTCCTGTGTAAAATGTCACCTGGCTGCAACATATCCTAGTTGCAAGGAAGCTGAATTTCCCCTGGGCCAGTCCTGCTCCCTGCCCAGGGTGCTGGGAGAGGCTCAGCTGGGTGCTGGGTGCTGGGTGGCCCGGGGGCTGTGACAGACTGTGCACAGGTCCTGCTTCTCCAGGGATGCTGAGGAAATTTGATGGGAATTGATTTAAGGTGTGAATTTGCAGGGGATGAGGTAAAACTCACTGAATACCTTCCTGCAGTGAAAATCTTGTTTAGAATTAAAGTGCTTGTAAATTGAACTGAACCTGATTAATGGGATTTCAGTTCTGGGTGAGTGTCCACGAAGGAGTTTGCTGCAGACTGACCAATCCTTGCCTGTTTGCTCTGGTGTTTAATCCGGGTTGGTTTGCTGAGCATCCTCATCTTGGCAAATCCTGGGGGCTGAGCTCTGCAGAAGGCAGTGCTGTCAAACCAGCTTTCATTTACCCACCCCCTCCCCAAAGACACAGGACAAGCTGTGAATTATTCTGCTCAGGAACAGAAATTGCTGCCAGGCCAAGTCTCTCTCTTTTTGTTCCTCCACGGGAAGGGACGTTCCTGCAGCATCTCTGCTGCCTCCTCTGCCTCAAAACATCTCTGGGGCTCTGGAGAGCATCCCAGGCTCCTGGTGCTGGGTGCAGGACAGCTCAGCAGTGTCAGAGCTAAAGGATTATCTGTGGGTGATGGATGGCGAGAGACTGATAACAAACCTGCAATTCAATCACTGCCTCCTGATGGTATCACAGATAGAGGAGCAGCCTGAGAGATGGCCACAGCGAGGCACAGGGGCAGCTTTTGAGTCACTCCTCTTTGTCTTCTTATCTGGTTTAATTTAATTTTTTTTTTTTTTAGTGTTTAGATTTGATTGTATTTTCTTTTATCTCTATTTTAACATGTGGCTTAACTGGCCGCAGTTTTCCTTTCCATCCTGTGCTGTCTGCAGTGCAGGGTGAGGAAGGAGCAGTTTAATGAAGCTCACAGGGACTCCTGACTCCTCTTTCCCTGCCCCAGCCAGCCCAGACCCCCTCTCCCACCACAGCTCTGTGTCCTGTGGCTCATCCACTGCTGCCTGCAGGTACCAGCAGTGCTCTATGGGCCTCTCTGCACCCCTGCACCCTGCCTGCACCCCTGCACCCTGCCTGCCCCCCTGCCCCTCAGCTGGTGCCAGGGCAGGGTGCTGTCCCCACCTGGCAAGAGCATGGTGGAAAATTCAGTGTCTGGTGACTCCTGGGGAAGGTGCTGAGCCATGAGCCCCAGCTCCAGGCCTGGGTAAACTCACCCAGCTCCAGCTCTGCCTGCAGCCTTTGGCTCATCCCAGCACTGGGGGGGGTCCCACCAGACTGGGACCAGTGTTAGGAACTGGCAGCTGCTCTGCTGGCTCTGCCAAAGCCCAGGTGGGCTCCGTGGCCCGTGGGCCAGCTCAGCACAGGCAGGCACACAGCTGTGTTCCTGGGAAGCATTTCAAGGAGAGCATCACGGAGCTGCTGTTGCAAAACAGAGAATTTCATTTGCAGCAAAGTCACTCAGGCATTAAGTCTTTAAAAAAAAACAACAACAAAACAAAACAAAAACCACCACAAGAAAACCAAGCAGGATACCAGGATCCGAGGAGCTGAGGACAGCTGGTCCCAGCCCAGCAGGTGGAAAGATGCTCAGGAGTCAGGCTCAGGCATGGCCCCTGCTCCAGAGCATTCGCAGGGAACACGGGAAGGCTGGGGAGGCACCAGTGGGTGCTGGGGGCTGGGTGCTGGGTGCTGTGGACCACCCCCCCACGTAGCAGATTCCCACCCCCTTCCCCCCCTGCTCAGGCTCAGCCGAACCCAGAGGTTTCCCAGGGGAAAGCCATCTGTGTGGTGCCAGAAACAGGCTATATCCCTTCTGTAAATGGGATAGCTTAAATAAAAAACATATAAATAAAGGTTTAATTTTTAAAAAGAAAGATGCATTTTGGGTCTAGCACAATTGCATTATTGGTACCGTTATATTTCCGCTGCAAAATTATTTTGATGTTATATCAGAGTGGGAGTTTGTCATCTCGGGTCACTGGGGATCATTCCTGTTTTCTGTATGGTTTACCAACTCATATTTTCCATTTATGACATATAAAGCTTTGGATATCACCAGAAAAAATACTGTAGTAAACCCCTAATAAATTACTACAGGCATAAGCAAACTCTAGTAATTTATGGAGGGTTTTGACTTTAATAATGTTTTGTCTTAGATTTGGTCCTAATTATAAATCATTTGTAAAGACAGTTTAAAATATAAGCAAATCTTACATGGCATTCTTATTATCTACTTAATATCTCAGATCAAAAGATTTACTGTAGTGCATTCTGGGAATTAAGCAAACTAGGAAACTAAGTAAGAAAGAAACACAGTAAAATTATAGTTTTGTCATAAAACTTTGATTGATCAATGATTATTGTAAAACTATGGTAACTATGCAGATGCCAACATAAATCTGTAACAGAACAGGATTTATTATAGAAAATACTATATTTTCCACAATTTTGACTATAGTATTAATATGGGCCTGGCAGATTTACTGTGGTTTTAGCTTAATTAACTCTATTTGACTGTATATACCCTTATAATGCATGTATCCCAAGGTGCATCTGTTACGGGCCAAGCTTTTCCCTTCAGTTGTAGTTTAAGGAATATTTAATCCCTGTCAGAACCCCCGGGCTCAGTCGGTCTGCAGTCCCAGGGCCCATCCTCAGGCTGAGACTCAGAAAGCAGAGACACAATTTGCAGCTCTTTGCTGAATTTGGGGGGCAGCATCCCGGCTCCCAGTGTGCCAGGGGCATTCAGGGTCCCAGCCATGGTGTGGGATGGGGATGTCCGGAGCCACAGGGGACCCCAGACAGGGGACCCGGGGAGCGTTTCCATCAGCAGCTCAGAGTCCCCCTTTTTCTTTTATTTTCTTTCTCTCTGCAAAGCCAGCAGCCCCCTCCCCAGCCCCCCGTGCTGAGGCCAGAGCTGGGCAGCAGCAGCCTCGTCCCTGTGCCGTGAGCTCAGGATGATCCCAGCCCCAGAGCCTCTCCCAGCCCGGTGCTGCTTTGCCTACCCGTGAAATTACCAGACTGCCCTTAATACACACCCGCAAATGAGGACACCGGAAAAAATGCAATAATTGTGACAGTAACTCACTAGGCCAAGCCTGACATGTCTCTAATTGCCTGCTAAAATTGTCTCTGTCTCCTAAAGTGCAAATTATCACCCAAAATGACAAGAATAATGAATGAGTAACTCTGATGTAATGCAACAATTAGCCCTTAAAGACACTGTCTAATATGCTAATTCTGAACACCCACTCCTTGTTATTAAGTGGCTGATAATTATTTAATTATCTATCTGCCAGGATGATTTACTTGGTTTATTTAGCTGCAGATGCGGGGCAGCAGCCCGGGGGTGGGGGGTCAGGGGGGGCAGCACTGCCGGGCTGTCTGCTCTCATCAGCAAACACCCAGGCTGGGCCGGTGTGCCCGGAGTCCCTGCTGCTTACAGGTCAGGGAGATGTCAGGCGAGATCTTCGCTGAGAAATTGCTATTTCTGCTTTTATTCTCTGCTGTCAGAGCCGTCCTGCTGCGGCGTGCGGTGATGGGTGAACCTCCGGCTCCTGCTCCGGTTGTTTTTCCTCCTGCTCCGGTTGTTTTTCTGGCAATTCCGTGGTGATGGCTGGGAAGGCTGGGAGGCAGCTTTGTGCAGGGGGGTGTCTGCCATCCCCAGCACCCCCCATCGCTTCCTGACGGGGCTGGAGAGAGCCCTGAGACCGCCAGGCATCATCCTGCATCACTCCCAGCTCCCAGAGAGGAATTTGCCCGGGAGAGCAGGGGGTGCTGCGGGGTGCTGCGGGATGCTGCGGGGTGCTGCGGGGTGCTGCGGGGTGCTGCGGGGTGCTGGCTTCACCCCAGCGCCTCCGGCCAGCGATGGGAACAGGAAATCTCTTGCCCTGGTCCAGACGTGGAGTCTGGGAATGACTGTGGGGACAATAGAGCAGCAGAGGGGTTGGGCTGCTCCCGGGTCTGCGGGAGAGATGCTGCGGCCTTCACTAAATGAAAGATGAGGAAAGCCAAAGGCTTCTTATCAGAGATGCAACTCCTTTATTATTCAACAAACTCTCCCTAAAAATCCTGATAAAGTGCAGACTTTGTAAGAAAGAGCAACTTTCCAGGAGGTGTAAATCCTTTCTTGCCCAGAACGCCGTCCGGGGGGACAGCTCTACCTGTGAATTAACACTCCGCAGCACTCAGAGGCTTTTCTAATTAGCAGATAGCCCCAGCCCTTCCCAGATATATGTCCTGCTTCCCTGTCCGCCTGTGACTAATGCCGGAGACACACGGCAGCTGGTTTATTGCAGCTGTGCTGTACCCAGGCCCGTCCCTCCTTTTGTTCGGGGTAATTAAAGCGCCGGATTAACGCTAACGTGGGCTCAGCGATGGACAGGCTGCTCGCCCCCCTCCCCTGCTCCGGGGCGAGTGGTCCATCCCCATTCCCCATCNCAGGGTGCTGGGAGGAGGAGGAGGAGGAGGAGGAGGAAGCTCTGCCCTGATCCCGCCCCCCCTGCCCAGCCCTGCGCTGCCCAGCTGGCAATTAGCAGAGCTTTATTTATAATGTTTAGTGCAGCACCTTGCTGTAATGAAGAAGAATTCTGGTTCTCAGCTTCCGTGGTGAATTTAGTTGACTTTGGAGATTTTTTTAATGCAGTAATAACTCCACACTCCCTCTTCCCCTGCGAAGCCGGGGAGCTGTTCATTATCTGGATTCTGTCTAGAAAGGACTTTTTATCATCAAATTCCCAGGACAGGAGCAGAATTTAATCTTCCGACTGCAGCTGAGCCAAAGAGCAAAGCCACCTCAAGGTCACCTGGCCCCAGGACTGGCCGGGTGGCAGCCAGGGGACCCTGCGGAGGTGACAGGGGGGTGGCAGCACCAGGGAGGTGACAATCACCCCCAAATGGCACTGGGGAAAGGCGGGAGGTTTGTGCCACCTGCCCTGAGCCAGGCACTTCCCAGCTGTGGTTCTCGAGGAGTGGGGGATGCGTGGCAGGGTCAGCAGCTTCCCCGGGGCTTGGGCTGGGGGGTTTCTGCAGCCACAGATTTCAAAAAAAAAACCTTGCCAAGGAGCAGGGAGGGAGAGAGGGATCCTCTGATGGCCTGACCAATTCTGGAGTTTTTTCCGCTAGAGTTTTTCTTTCATCTTTCAAGGAGATTTCTTTCCCTCCCCCCCTCTTCTTATAACACCCAATACAATGAGTTAAATAACTACAATAAGTAAAAAAATCTGATGGAACCACCAGGCCCAGTACCCACTTCAGACTCTTCTCAAAGTGACCACAATTCAGACCTGGACAGTTTGATTTTTTATTTTTTTTCCTTCTAAACAAAGAATTAATGATTCATGAGAACCTGGGAAAAAATTGCTAACAATTTATGATGGCACTTTTAGGTAAGGGTGGTAAGTTTTGTAAAGCGAGGGAAAGATGTGAGAGGTAAACACTCTGAACAGCAGCCTGTGTAGCTGCTCTGTCAATTTAGAATCGACTCCATACCATTAACCAACCTAAAATAACTCCTATGGTAATAACCCTTCAGATACAAATGCTTGTGCAGACAAAGGTATTATTAAGTTAAATTACCCTAAAAGTGTCGGATTGACAGAAAGGTTCAGTCAGTGGTTTGGCAACCAAGGGCTTAAGTGACATGAGTAAACAGCTGCAAGTGCTTAGTGCCAGGAACCCAGTCTGCCAGGCTCAGAAATGGGATTTTGGTTTTCTTCAGTGAGTGTTTTAAGCCCATTTTCTTCTGGAAGACATTTCACAGCCATTTGGAGCAGGCTGGTGCTCTCAGCCTGTTTTGGGGGGACTTCTTGCAGAGCAGGGTGGGGGCTGGCTGGAAGGCTCCCAGCACCCACAGCCTGGGGTCTTCCCAGCCCCTTGCCCCCACCCATGGAGCAAAGCCTGGGGGTCCCAGTGGGAAGGGAAGCTGACCTGGGGGTGGGCTCCCTCTGAGGATTCACTCTAGGTATCAGGGGCTGGAGCTTCACGAAAGCTCCTGTTCACCTGAAACACCAGCATTTCCCTGGTGCCCACCTCCCCAGCAGATTTCCAGCCAGGTTTGAACCCTGTTCAGCTGTGCACAGTGCAGCCCCTGCCCAGCTCTCCGGACTGGCACCAGCACTTCCCATGGACCTTCTCAACTCCAGGACCAGCAGCTCCCCACTCGCTGCCCAGCAGCCCCTGGCAGTGCCTCTGCTCTGACCTTCCAGCAACAAACCTGCTGTCTGGAGCGACTCTGGGGTCAGGGGGGAGGATGCTCACCCCCCCTGCTCTCCCCCCTCCCTGGGCTGCAGCAGCACGGGGCTGAGGGGCTGTCACTGAAGTGTGGGAAGTGGCTTTTGTCATAAAACATTCTGCCTGGGCTCCTCCAAGAGAGCTCAGCTCCAGTGTGGCACTGAGGTGGAAAGCATATTTTAAGAGAGAAGGGTAGGAATTACTGCTCCCCACAATGTCCTCTCCTCCCTGACGCAGGTTCTGACTCCTGTTCCACACTCTGAAGCAAGATGAGCCATAATTAATAATTAATACCAAATAACCCTTTACATTCCTGCAGTTCCTGCTCAAGCTGCTGCCAGCTCCTGCAGGGAGGCAGTGGCCGTGCTGGAAGGGCCCTGGAGCCAGGAGCAGCCCTGCCTGGGGGGCACTGGGATGGGATGGGATGGGATGGGATGGGATGGGATGGGATGGGATGTCTCAGTTCCTGTGCCTGCAGAACACTGACAGCCTTGGTCTGCAGGGGCTGGAGTTGCCAGCAGGAGCTGAAGTGGGTGGAAGGGGTGGGAATCCAGATGTTTGGAGGGTGTTGACAGTGTGAGGGGTGTTTCCACGGGCCTGAGCTCCTCCTGGACACTGGGCAAGGCGGGTGGGACCCGGGCTGCAGAACCTGGGGAGCTCCAGCTGGCTGCTGGTCCTGCAGACCCCAGTTCCCTTTGCTGCCACATTTCCCTGGAAAAAAAGAACCTCTGTGTCTGTGCTTAGAAACCATGGGAAGTTCAGAGCCTTTTAAAGCACTCCTACACCCCTCCAGCTTGTTGGTTAAGGGGGAGATCCAGCATAGCAGTCCGGATGCACAGGGGGGGTCCCACGCCACCTTCTCTCCCTCTTTTGTTTTTCTGGGGTTTTTTCACATGTTTTTCCCATCCCAGAAGTACTTTTGAAATCTCCCAACGTCAAACAGAATCAGCTCTAGCTCGTGGCTCAGCTAATAAATTAAAAATGCCACATTCTCCCAAACTGCATTATTACCGTTTATAATTTTGATTGTTAATTTGCATACGAAAATTAGTCCTGTGACATGCGTGAATTTTATTTTATTCTTGAACTAATTATAAACAAGAATGCCACATTATTTACATAACTAATTATTGTTCCTTCTGTTCTCCCATTTTTAAATCACAGGCCCATTCTACGTTGGTTAACGATGCAAATGAACAATCAGAGAACATTTCTAAAGTTTCTGAATTTGTTCCGTTTGCATCAAATACAAATTCCTTTGAATGGGAGATAATATGCTTTTCCATTTTAATGGACGTAAATTAGGCCGATCTTAATTTATAGTTAATTTGAATGAATAATTCCTGTCTACCTGAGTATATTTTTTCAGAGGCCAGTCGTAGATGTTTATTAGCCCATAAATCAGGTTTTTGCCATAAACAAAGGGAACTTTTCCACCTTCATTTTGAAGCAGGCCCTCTCCTTTGCTACCAACCTGTCTCAGACCCAGGCTGCTGGCTGGGAGGGTGACCCGAATCCCACCCAGGGAGAGCAGCTAATTGGCTGTAATGGGATTAGGAGCATAATATGTTAAGATTGGACTGAGATTTTAATGAACTCAAATGGAATATGGAGGGAAAAAACCCAGCACAGCTTCAAACACCTCCCAGCCCCAGAAGGGGGGAGATAGCCATGATTAGACCCACAAAGCAGGATCATTATTTCCAGGTACTCTGGCAAAATTTAATCACCCAAGTCAGACACAAAGGGCGGGTGTTTGAAGGGGAGTTTTGGGGACAGAGAGGGGCTGGAGCAGCAGGGCTGGCAGGAGGAGTGGACCTGCTCAGGCTTCCCCCTCCCAGCTGCAGCATTTTGTGTGGGAAACAAGAGGGATGAGGCGTGGGGCTGGTCCCCCCTCCTGGGACCTGGTGACATCCTGTTCTGCAGTGACCCCAAAGCCCGGGACACTGGGGCTGGAGGATGAACCTCACACAGCTCCCGGCAGCAGGGGATGGGATGGCCTGAGGCTGGGATGAGACATCTTTCAGGCCTGGGGAAGACCTGTTTGAAGGCATTTGATTAAATAAAACCACGTAGGGAGGTAATTAGTCCAAATTATCAGGACAGTGGCGTAGTTAAATGTTATATATCCATACTTCATAGACACAGTATAGAATCATTTAAAAAATCAGAATCCTTAAAAAAATCAGCAAGAACAGAACAAAGTGGGAAGCAGCAGGGTGTGTAAATACCCGAATCCTTCTCCCTTGTCAGTGTCCACCCCCGGTGCTGGTGCTGCAGCACCCCAGGGAGCAGCCGAGGGATGTGGTCCAGGGGAGCTGATGCAGGATGCATGTTTGTAAAATAGCCTCTAAATAAATGTGTGCCCTGAAAAAAATAACTCTGAAAACAGATCTATCTGATAATCATTAAATGGGCTCCCAAGGAGCCGTTATGTTCTATGTGGTAGAAAATATGCATTTTTAAAAGAGATCCTAAATGCTGCTTTGCTGCGGTGGAGCGTTACAGCTCACAAAGAGCCGTCACAGTCTGGCAAGTGGATAATACACGTCCTAAAAAATTGTCTCGATTCTCACACACTTAGAGAAGCGATAAATCCGGAGGTTGGGGGTGATGTGGGCAGGCAGCCCTTCTTCCCGAGCTGGCAGCAGGGACACGGGGCCAGTCCCGGTGTCCTCAGCACCCGCCGGGACGGAGCGGGGCTCCCCGGGGCTCCCACGGTGCCGAAAGCGCCGAGAAACCCCTCCCGGTACCGGCAGCCCCGGGCAGAGGTGTCACAGGAACCCTCCCCCCTGGGACTGCCCCGTGTGTGTCCTCCCAGCCCCCCGGGCCAAGCCCATCTCTGCCCAGTGCCCTGGACTGGTTTCCTGCGCTAAGAGAACAAAATGCAAGGGGCAAAGTTTTCCTTCAGCTCTGATCTCTCCCTGGCAGGGGAATGGAGCGACCCCATCGCTCCTGTTTAATACAACTGGAACCCAGAATAATTGTTCCTGGATTCTTCAGGCCTGGAGTCGGCTACCAATAAAGTCAATAATTAGATTTTCATCATCAGTAATTGGAAGTGCTGCCCGGCCAGCTGAGCTGCTGTGTCCCCAAAGCTGAGCGCTCGGCTGGCCGGGCTGGGCTGCCTCAGCTGCTGCAGCAACAACCTGCCCGGCTTGGCTTTGGTTTCTGGTAGTTTGGTTGTTTATTTACTTATTTTGACATTCTTTGATATTTACATGTCGAATCCCAAAACATTAGCGGATGTTTTACTTCCTCTGCTGGCGTGAGCACACCACAAGGCATCGCCAGCAGCCCCAGGGACGGCCCCGCTTCCCCGACCCAGCAACAGGAGCTGGGAGAGGGGGCTGGACCCACCGCGGCTGCTCCCCACTGCCCAGGGCTGCAGGGGACAAGCTGTGTGGGGACACCCTGGGGGGGTGACCTGGGGAGGGGGAGGTCAGGAGGTGGCTGTGGTCCGTCCTGGCAGGGGGACCGGAGCTCCTTTAGGGGGGAATTTCAATCAAATTAGTCACCTGGAGCTGGGTTTGGGGTTTACTAACGCAATTAGAGGCTCTAATTGTATTAATCACAATCATATTATATTGCCAATAATTAAATTCTCTTTGACACAAGTGTTTACACTTCCATTGCCTATTAATTAGTCCAACGTCATTAGTCACTGATGTAATGAGGAAGCGAACCCCGGCAAGCCCCTTGGTGCCCAGGAGCTGATCAGGATGTGACACCTCTCCTGAGCTGGTGGGACAGGGGCTGGGACAAGGACAAGGACAAAGCTGAGCCGGGGGGTCCCCGGGTCCCCGTCCCCAGGAGCCCCCTTGCCGGGGTAAGGAGGTGGGAAGGCGGCAGGAGCAGGCACTGAGCTGCTCGTCCTTCCAGCCCTGGGAAGCCTCCTTGTCCCCAGCACAAAGCCAGCCCCACCGCCCTTCCCTGCCCGCAAAACCCGGAGTGCCCAAAATTCTGCTTCAGGTCCCTGTGACGGTTCCAAAGCCCATCCTCTGCCCTCGTGTCCTCCTCTGTCTCTCGCCTCCTCATTCCGGTTGTCCTTTGGGCTGTTTCTCATGGCTCTGCTGAATTCCTCTGCACTGAACGAGGTGCAGATCAAGTAGATATGAATACAAAGGGAGAGGAAATTCCTCTGAGCGTGACGCTAATTAACGGGGGACTGGGCTGGGAGTGGCCGATGAACAGGAAAATTCGTAATTCCTTGAAGGAAATAAGGAAGAAAAGCAAACTGCAAAGTATTGGACCTAGGTGATCTCTTAGGTCCCTCTCCATCCAGACCAGTCTGTGAGTGGACACGCTGATGGTGGCTCAGGAGGTGAGAGGGGAGGGACAGCTCGCACCCCCCCCGGGCACCCCTCCCAGCCCTGCCTGCCATCAGACACCTCAGGTCCAGGCTGGGATCAGAGCGGGATGCCTGTGCAGCTGAATTGCTTCCTTTGCAGCGTCTTGGAATATTTTAGCATATTTTGCATAAGGATCGGTGGGTTGCTTTGCTCTTCCCCCGCTTCCTGCCAGCGCCTGGAGCCTAAGGACAGCCCGGGGATGTCACCTCCCTCCTGCCTGGGCAGCCCAGGGTGGTGCTGTGGCTGTCCCTGGGACACAACATTTTTCTAAGGAGAGATTTCAACGAAGCAGGAGAAAAATCTGCTGGAAACTAATTGTGGAGGAGGGAGAGGTGCAGAGGGAGAGGCCGGGATTGATAGCTGCCTGGTCTGCTGCACCTTGGAGGAATCATTAACATCTGATTAATTAGTTAAGGCCTGCTTGGCAAATGTAAAGCGCTGTACGAGGTGTGACCGGGAGGATCCGGAGCAGCTGATGGGAAGGGAGCAGCAGGAATGGGGCTGCCCCAATTCCTGCAAATCCATCCAGTGGCTGCTGGGACGGAGGTTGGTGCCCTCCCTGCATCCTACCATCTCCCTCCTGCCGAACAGAACGAACCTGCAGCAGAGACCCCCCCTCCCCTGGGAGCGGGACCCCCGCCCGGCTGGGACCCTTTACCTGAGCTCTCTTAGTTCTCTTTGGGCTTTCCTCATTCGTGTGTTAGAAGCAGCACTCTGCAGGCTCCATGTGTGGCTCGGGGATAAGCAGAGCCCCCCCAGCCCCAGGCACAGCCCTGCAGGATGTCAGCACCAGTTTTCCAGCAGTTTTCCAGGCAGGCAGCATGGCCATGGGGTTTGCCCGGATCATGCTCTCTGGTTCTGCCTGTCTGCATTCCGGGGAGTGAGGGTGACTGGAAAGCCAACTCCATCACCAATATCTATCCTATTAAATAGTTAATACACTTAGATGTATTTTAATAAACTCCATTTAATGGCCATACATTAATTGTCTGATTAATTCTAATAAATCCTTATTTGAGATGCTTAATTTAGAGTGTGACTGATCATCCTGTCATGGATGGATTATATAATTGTTGTCTGCAATGAGATACTTTGGGAGATACTGGACAAAGGCAAAAATCTGGGAACTACTCTGGTAATTGAAAATCACATCAGCATGAACAATGGATAATGCTGCCAGGGGTGAGGCAGCTGCTCCGGGGGGGGTGAGCACACCCCATGGCCGTGGGGACAGGCTGCTCAGCCCCAGGGGTCTCCCAGCCCTCGGCTGCCTCTGTCCTTCAGCACGGGGACCCTCACCCTGCCTGGATCCCCGTCCCCAGTACCAGCTGGGAATGGCAGAGCCCTGCAGCCGTGGCTGGGGTGGCAGTGGGGACAGAGTGGGGACGTTGGGATGCGAGGGGCTGCGCGGGTCTGCCAGCGGTCCAGGGGGACAGAGGTGTCCCCGTCTGAAGGCCAGCAAAGGCACCAGGACAGATGGATTTGATAGAAATTTACTTAAAACGGGAGGTGATATCATTTAGGAACTGCTGGCTGGGTTATTGAATCTGCTGCTTGCTCCCCCAGGAGCCCGGAGCACAGCAAAGGTTACCTGGTGTTTACACGTGGTGACATTTCTATGAATAGCTCTTAAAGACCAATTTTCTCTCTTGCCAGTGTTTGCAGAAATGCCAGCAGAGCTGGGGGGGGGAGATGCACCCAGCCCCTGGCTGCCCTGGGACCAGATGGGGTCAGGGTGGTCCCCAGGGACCCCAGACCCATGCCTGAGCAGGTCCCTGGGCCACCACCATGGCCAGTGCTGGACCTGGCACCCACCACAGTTCAGACGGGTGCAGGTTGCTTCGGGGACCCCCCTGGCTGAACCTGCCCACCCCCCTCCCAGGGCTACAGCCGTGTCCTGCCCAGTGCCAGGGAAAGGGGCTGGAAACTGAGGCTGCTGAGGCAGGACAGAGATGAAAACCTCACTTTTCAGTGACTGCAGCCCCCAGGGCTCAGCTCACAGAGATGTTTCCCCGAGGGTTCCCTCCTGACCCCCTTTACGTACTTCTACTGTAAATTGAGCAAATCTCAGCACAGACTGTTTCAAACAAAGCTGGAATGCTTTGTTAAATGTCAAAACACGAGTGCTCTGACACCAAAGGGGTGATGTTGCACTGCTTGCAGGGCTCTTTTTTTGGGGAAAAATGAAAATCTTGAAGCTAACCCCTTCCCAGGAAGATCAGGATCAAACTCTCCCTGAGTAGCAGAGAAATTCCCAAATCTCTTTTCTTTTGTGGCCATTGCTTCTGCACTCCAGGGATTCCCAGCCACTCCAGGTGCCCGAGTCAGATCCCAGTGGGACCAGTGCCCTCCAGTCTGGCTCTCTGGCTTTCCTGAGGCTGCATGTGTGGGTCAGGATTAACAAAGCATTTTGCAGGTTTGGGGGCAAGAGGAGAGCAACCCCGTGCACAGCCTCCTCCCTTTTTTGTCTTTCTAGACATTCAGGGTTTCGTTCCAGCAGAAGCTCCAGCTTTTCAGTTTATCATGGCCAAAGTGCACTTGTAGCCATACAATATTCCTGCTAAATGAGTATATTGAAATGTTCAAACAATTGTTCCAGTAATTAAACAGACAGAATTAGTGAAAATGAAGGCATGTTAGTCCTGCTCTCTGGAATGTGCTGACCTTTCCCCTTTCCTAGCTGCTACTCAGACACTGCAGAAGTGGTTGGATAATTGGATGGTTTGTGTTCTCCTGAGAGAACCAAAGCAGAAGAGGGATGGGATTGCCCCAAAGTTTGTGCTGCATCATGCTCTGGGGCTTGGTTAATTAAATGCTTCAGGTTTCCCCCCTCCACCTATTCTTAAAATTTTGAAATTATCATCTACAGACATTGTCAAGGTCACCCTTCAACCTGGGCACTGCTTGTGACCATCTGTGTCCCCTCTTCACCATGTGCTGGGACACTGCCCCGTGGTGGCTGGGGGGAATGACTGGGAATGACTGGGAATGACTGGGAATGACTGGAAATCTCCCTCAGGGAGTCCCTGCACCCACCCTGGGGCAGAGCCAGAGTCTCAGCCCCCAGCTCTGGGTGCTGCAGGGTGATCAGTATTCAGCACAGGGAGGTGCTGCTGGCAGTGCAGGGCTCTTCTGGAGGAGCCTGCACAGCAGGAGGGTCAAGTGTCTGCTTTGGTTTCCATTCATCAGCTTTTATTTTCAGGGCCTTACAGTTTGGACAAACTAATATTAGCTGGGTTCATGGGGAGAGTATGCAATGCAGTGTTCAGGGAAGCATTCATCTTGCCTTGCTGGTGCAGACAGCTTCCAGGCAGCGTAAATAAAACTTGTGTTGTCTCACACCATCAACACACACCCAAGCTGAGGGGAAAAAAATGCAAGAGATAATTTATTCAGCAAGTGTTACCCTTCCATTAGCTGCAGCTCCACAGCAGCATGGCCCTGATCAGTCTGTCTGTCTGTCTGTCTAGTTATCTATCCATCCATCCATCCATCCATCCATCCAGTTATCCATCTATCTACCTCTATATCCATATTTTCAGCATACCTATTTTTTATCACTCATCTATTTCCTTCTTCTGTATTTTGCCTTTGCCTAGCCCTATAAAGTTTAGAGAGGGAATTGTGACCTTTTCCAATGTGCTACAATTAATTTTTACTTCAGACTTGTAATGAACTGCTGTTATCCATCCCATGCAGATCCCTGCCTTACACTGATAAATCATGCCCAGCCCTAATTTTTTAGGTGCAGCAGCTTGTTAGCCATAAGGGGGTGTGGAACTGGGGCAGGAAGGGCCCACGTGGAGCAGCCAGCTGGAGGGTGTCACACTGGAAAGCCCTATCTCAGAGGAATGTATTTTAGGATCTTTTTAACTGTGCTGCTTTTCCTTGCAAGCTGACTGCCAAGCTGAGCTGGGCTGCTCTGCTGCTGACAACATCAGAGCTGCCACAAACCCCACCAGCAGTGCAGAGCCTGGGGCAGGACCCCTTGCATCTGGGGGCTGAGGTTGGTGCCCCCCAGCACCCCTCACCTTCCCCCTCTCCTTGTGGCAGGCATCCCCCGGGGGCACCCACCCCCCAGAATCCATCCCACCCCCCCAGAATCCANTGACACCATGCTATTTAGTGTATCTCATTCAAATCAAACAGTGTGCTTCCCAGGGCTCGGAGGCAACGTCTCCTTCAGGCCTCCCAGGAGTGCTGGGTGGGGACCTTCTGCCAAAAAACGCGCCCATGCAGAGGCATGTGGGTGCACAGAGCCTCCTGGGCACTGCCTGCTCTCCCAGAGTCCCCTCAGCACAGGGATGCTCCCTGGTAGCCCTGGCCCTCTGGCTGCTGGCCACCAGGGAGAGTTAACAAGGACCTGCAGGGCAATTGTGAAGTAATGGGAGCTTTTAAGGGTTTATTTTATTGAAACATTTCAGCATTAAATCTCCTGTTAGAGCAGCTATTTCCATTCCAACACTTCAAGCTGTTTCTGTACTTGTCACTAAATCTTAATGGGGGCAGAGCAGGGCTGAGTGCTGGGTCCTGCAC
>JAAWXA010000024.1:707035-739289 GCA_038090715.1 Florisuga fusca
AAGGAAAGGAAAGGAAAGGAAAGGAAAGGAAAGGAAAGGAAAGGAAAGGAAAGGAAAGGAAAGGAAAGGAAAGGAAAGGAAAGGAAAGGAAAGGAAAGGAAAGGAAAGGAAGGGAAAGGAAGGGAAGGGGGTGAAGCCCAATGGAGCTGCTGTGCTGGGTGCTGTGGCACGGGGGGGGCTGCAGCAGGACCAGGTGGCTTTTGTGGGGACAAACCTTGTCCCCAGACCACATGCCTGCATCTCCTGCACCCCCAGAGCCTCATCTCCAACATGTCCCCTGGGCCCCAACTTCACAGCCCCATGCAGGGAGCTCAGGGGGTTCAGGGCACCCGGAGGGGTTCAGGGCACCCTCTTAGCAGCGGTGTTTGGAGGGGACATGGGGTCCCTGCACACGGCAGCAGGCAGGAGAGCCCAGGGTGTTGTTAGTGGTGTTAGTTACTGGTTAGTTGTCCCTTTTTGCTCCACAAGGTGCAGGACCCAGCACTCAGCCCTGCTCTGCCCCCATTAAGATTTAGTGACAAGTACAGAAACAGCTTGAAGTGTTGGAATGGAAATAGCTGCTCTAACAGGAGATTTAATGCTGAAATGTTTCAATAAAATAAACCCTTAAAAGCTCCCATTACTTCACAATTGCCCTGCAGGTCCTTGTTAACTCTCCCTGGTGGCCAGCAGCCAGAGGGCCAGGGCTACCAGGGAGCATCCCTGTGCTGAGGGGACTCTGGGAGAGCAGGCAGTGCCCAGGAGGCTCTGTGCACCCACATGCCTCTGCATGGGCGCGTTTTTTGGCAGAAGGTCCCCACCCAGCACTCCTGGGAGGCCTGAAGGAGACGTTGCCTCCGAGCCCTGGGAAGCACACTGTTTGATTTGAATGAGATACACTAAATAGCATGGTGTCAGGTGTAATTGCATGTTACCAGCAGTGTGCCAGGAGGAAGTTGCTAACACATTGGCATGGTTACTGTACACTTGGGTGAATTTCAAATACAGTTTTGTTAGTATTGGATCTAAGGGAAAGAAGCCAAGTCTGACTATTGAGGAAAACAAGTGGAAGTGCTATAGACTCATTATTCATCCTTGCTCCTGTAGCTCTTGGATCAAATAACACACTCCTCTTGCACTGTAACAGAGCCTGCTATCTCCCTGGCTGCCTTCCCTCTCCCATGCCCCACAGCCTCACCCTGGGGCTCTGGGCACCCAGCTGCCTGCCAGGAGCCCATCCTGGGGGCACCAGCCCTGGGCTGAGCATCCCTGCCCTGCCCTGACCATCCCTCCTCCCTCCTGCACCACTGCTCCAGCTCTTCTCATGCTGAAAGCAAGCTGCAGGTGGACAGGGGCCCCTTTAGGGCTGGTGCTGGGGAAACTGAGGCAGAGGGGCTCAGCATTGCCTGGCTGTAGGGCTGCAGCCAGCCAGGCTCCAACAAGTGCTCTGGGTGCTTGGCCACTGCTCACACAAAGCTGCCATCTGGCTGCTATGGGACTCACATTAACATGGAGCTGTGGCTCCTTAAGTAAAATATTGATGAAGAAGGCCTGGAGCTAGGAATGGAGCAGCCTGCCTGCATTTCCTTCCCATTTTTAATAGCTCCCTGCTTCATGCCAAGAAGACTAAAGTGTGTTATTTGGCTCTGGATGAAAATGATTTCAATTGGGTGGTGAGCCTGTCATTTGCATCTTGAATAAATAGGTTGTAACAAGAAGAGATCTGTTTAATGGAGAGATTTGGGGAATTCAGACTGAATCCTGCCTGACTGAAGGTCCTGAGACAATAATTGGGATGAGCAGAGTAAAGCTGAGAGCTCTTCATGGGACCAGACAGCGTGTGAGGTTTTGAGCAGAAATTGAACCGTACAACTCTGTCAGAGCATCTTGAGCTGGAACTGGGATGTTTATAGACCTGGGAATTCCTGCTCCCCACACAACTTGTGTATTGTACATAATAAGCTGCCCAGACTTGTAATAAGCATGCCTGGAAATTAAGAGACATCATCACACCCTGAGCAGCTCGTTGCAGGGTCCCCAGCACGGCTCCGGCTGTGTCACCCGGGTGTCTGGGCAGAGGCAGGGCCAGGGCCAGGGGGGACCCCAGTGAGGAGGCACCATCTGCAGGGAGGCAGGGACCAGGCTGGGACCTCCCGGGGGGCTCCCAGGGGCGGGGGGGTGGTGGGTTCCTGTGCAAGGTGATGTGGTGCAGAGCTGTGAGCAGCAGGACGCAGCCCCACACCGCAGCATCAGACCCTTCCCTGCGCTGCCCAGTGTGGCTGTGATGCTGTGGCNGGGGGTTAGTTGGGGGGGGGGGGTGCTGCAGCATCTCGGCGGTGCTGTGGCTCTCCGGAGCCGTAGGTGGCAGCACGGGAGCAGCTCCGGAGCGGCTCCGCTCCCCACGCAATGTGTACTTGGGGAGTCCTTAATCCACGGGTCGCTGACGTGATAAACAATAATGTCTCTTTTGGAGCTGTTACGACTTATCATCTTAATGGGCACTTAGGGAGTCTTTAATTGGTGATTTGTGCATGCCCTGTCACAAAATTTTAAAACACATTTACCATCGTTTCTGGGGTGTTTTAGGAGCACCGGGTTCACTACACGGAGAGATGAAGAAGCAAACCCACCTGAAGCCAACCCCCCGCCTGTGTGCTGGCTGCTCCAGCTCCTGGCAGAAGGGCTGGGGATGCCTTTGGAAAAGTCGTGGGGAACAGGGATGAGAAGGAGGTGGCACCAAGAAATTCCTCCTCCTCTGGCGGGTCCCTGGGGCAGGCTTGCTTGTCCCTGCAGTTTGCATCTCCTGCAGCAGAGCTGAGTGGGGGGAGCTCAGACCAAAGGGTAGAAATGCTCAAAGGAGGTCAGGACTCTGGTTCACCGTCAGGAGCAGGCTGACCTCATGGAGATGTTCACCCTGCAGACCCCGCTCCGAGGTCCCTGGGATGTTTGACACCCACCACCCCAGAGCCTGGGGACCACAGGGTGCTCCTGGGCTCCATGGGGTGAGCACAGGCTGCAGTTAATGGCACCTGCCCTTCCTCTCAGGTTCTGCAGTAAGAATGAAGTGTGTGTCAATGCTTAATTAAAAATCTGCATGTTTGTCAAACAGTGCTTCCTAAATACACTCCAGTCTTCTGCGGGGATTAACCCGGTCAGCCTGGTGCTCTCCCCTCTCCAGGTGAGCACATCTCTCCCTCTCCCCCTCTCTATTTTTTCCCTCACTCTCCTCCCAGCCTTGCTGGTAAGAGGAGTGGATTGAGCCAGAGGACTTCACTGATGGGGTTACCATAGCAATGCTCCTCATCACTGCTCTGCCGTTCCCAGCCCTGCCTACAGCAGATCAGATCCTGCCTGTTGTTCATCCGAGGCCCTGGCTGCAGGACCCAGAACCAGGCGGAGCCCCCAGAGTGCTGGGAGCAGAGCCCAGCACCCTCCTCCCCTGCTCCCTGGGGATGGGAGAGGCCAGGCACCACCTTTCACCAACCCTGCAGGGAAAAGCAAAACCCAGAACAAAAGAGCAACACGGGGTGCTGCTGGGTGTCTGCCAACAGTGACAGCCCCACCGAGGGATCCAGAACTGCTGGGAAGAGATGGTGCTGGAGGATGCAGGCAGGGGAAACCCGTCTCCCTGTGCCAAAGGAGCTCAGGTGCTGATGCAAAAGGTCACTGTGTGTCCTGGGTGGATTTGGGAAGGAGCTGTGTTGTCCTGCTCACCCATGGGGACCATGTCCCTGCTGTCCCCAGGCACCTGGTGCTTAGGTTGCTGACCCCAGGGGACCTCCCTTGGTCCCTGTCCCCTTGTCACCCTCCCACGTGTTGCTGCATTCCTCGAGCTGAGCCAGTGCCCAGCTGTGGAGATGGGGATGAACACGGGGTTTGCAGAGGACACCGAGCCTGGGTTATTGTTCTGCCAGCCTGAGCTTCTTCACATGAGCATCATCTGGCAGCCTGGGAGGGAAAGAGCATGACAGAGTCTGAAAAATTCATTGAACTGTTGGGTTCCAGCCAGAGAGAAAACATCACTGAATGGCAACATAAAAGGAAATTGTCCCATAACATTCAGAGAGCACTTCAGTATTTGTCCTCTTTATTTTAAAGCGTCGAGGATCTTTGGGAAACACTCTGGAATGGGACTTTTATAGATGGTCTAAATTAAACTTCACTTAATATTATAAGCAATAAATCCTCATTGTCAAGTTTTGTTTAGAGGGTATAAAAATGATTGGTAGGTGCTGTAGCTTTTTCCTGAGACTGGAAGATCAGTGTTTTTACTGTACAGCTTTGTCCTCAGCGTGTGGGAAGGAGAGCCCTCCTCCCAGCCCAGCACATCCCAGCCTGGCTCTGCAGGCAGCTCCTTCCTCTGCCACCCCCTGCTCCTGCGAGAAGCCAGGACGGGAAGATGCTGTGGTTTTGGGACAGAGGAGTGTTTTCATGTGAATCCAGGAGCTGGAGCTTTGAGGAAACCATCAGTCTCTCTGAGGAATTCCCTATGGGTTTGGGGGGCTTGGAGGGGACCCAGAGAGGTGACTGGTGGTGCCAGGAGTGTCCAAGTTGACCCAGGTGCTGGGAGCAGCAGGAATTTATCAGGGCACCATGGACTAAACGTGCCCTGGCCTCTTCTCACTGGTGTGAGGCAAGACACAAGAGCATTGAAATCCGACATGTTTTTCCTTGCTTGAGCTTCCTGCAAGCTGCGGTTTTACTGGAGTTAAGGAAATACATTAGGTCATTGTTTAATTGATTTTTTCCTTAAATCTGACAGTCTCTCCAGGTGGATCTTCCAGTCCCGAGAATCTGAGTCCTTCTGGAGTGAGCTGGTTGCTGTGCCTGGCCGGGTGTCCATGTCCCTCCAGGCCCCCCCGGGCTGTGCTGGGCAGTGCTGCCTGTGGCTGGCACCCAGGCAAGGAGGGACCCTGCACAGCAGCGTCTGCTGGCAGCCTTTCAAATGATAAAAACCAATTTAGTGCCATTTATGACTGCGGAATATGAGAAATCACATAACAATTACTTACAGGAGATTTACCCCGTTCTGTATATTGAGGCTGAACGTGGCATTTCCCACCTGTGCTCCCAGGCCAAGCTGCTGCACGGGGGACACAATTTCGGGAGGGATCTTGAGGTGCAAATTGATTTTGCTATGAATATTTATTCCACGTGAGAGGCCAGGCGTGTGCTGCAGGGTGTGGGACGCCGGAGTGGCCGCCTGTGCTCCTTTTGCCTGGAATAATAATGGGAATATTTATCACCTTCCCATGGATGAAATGCCTGCAGGGAGGGGGTATTCCTGGCGTGGCCTGGCAGCCCCAGGCAGCAGGGGTGGGAGGGAGATGGTGGGGCTTGCCCCGAGGCTGATTTGGAATGCACACAGCATCCCCCAGCCCTGTGTTCCCCAGCAAGAAACCCGGGAAAGACAAGAAAAATGAAGGCAGGCACAATCTCATTTTCTGAGGGCTGCAAGTCAGCCAGGAAATGGCTATTATTCCATCGACACTGTCGGTATTAAGTTATTTCCTTCACTAAATACGAGAATGTTCATGAATATCTATTGAGTTCCAGGTACTGGCATCTCCCAGCACTGCTGCTGGCTGATTGTAGCTTTATATTCCTCCGACAACACACCTCAATCTCACATTGAAGTGAAAGACAATAGTATTTTAAATTGGTTAATAAATCTCTAGATTGATGCTCCTGGAAGGCCCAGGAACTTCATCTCTATTACACGAATAAAAGTGATAACATTTTAACCACTGAAGTGCTAGGAATTTGGGAAGCTCCTTCCCGATGCCCTTCAGGGCGGCCGCAGCCCCGTGTCGGGAACACGTGTCGGGTGCAGCTGCCACGGGCTCAGCCTCTGAGGGGAAAGTGTTTGTTTTTGAAGAAATTCATCCCATCCGGGCAGGACTAGATGACTGTGCTATCTTGGCTCCTTTTTCCTCCTTTTTCCTCAAGCTTCCGCTCGGGCCCATATAAGGAGTGGAAAATTCTCCTTTAACAGGCAAAATGGAAGTGTCTCAGCTGGCCCTGGTGTCCACAGCCCCCCTGGGAGCCTTATTTAGCTCTGGAGATCCCTCTGCACCTCCTCCCAGCCCCAGCACCCTTCCTGCACCCTTCCTGGGTGTGGGCAGGTGGCAAGTTGGAGGGAAAAATGCATTCAGACCCTGAGCATCACCCCAGCCTGGAGTGGGCTGAGCATGATGTGGTGCTGGGGGTTGGTACTGCTGAGGCTAAATAGGATTTGGAAGGAGGAGAGTCCTCTTACTCCTACGAATTCTTATAAATATTAGGGAAAATAGAATATTTTAATATAAACCAGAATATTTCAAGTACAAAGAGCTGTTCTGAAAATGTATTGAATATTTCTTCACTGATGTTTAGTGTCTGTAAGATTCCTGCGGGAGTTTACAACAAGTGGAATACTTAAGGATATGGTGCCATAGGTTCTTTCAGTATTTTCTTTTCAAGGAAAGTAACCTCTGAATTATCGAGGAAGTACATGAACAACATGAAAGGAATATTATGCACAGAAAGAAAAAAATATGCAGAGAATTCAATTATGCAAAAAAAGTGATGTGCTTTGCTTAATTCCCCAAACACATCCCTGCACTGTAGTCAAGACAGCAGAGCTCAGCGCCCACAGACGAGGTTTCCAGGTCACCCTCCTTGGCTCCTTCTGATCATTTCTTGTCTCCACTGCCTCTGTACTGCGGGCTGCTCTGCAGACATGAGAACAGCAGGGTTCTCCTGGGCTCTGCTGGGGCAGGGGACCCAATTTTGGGACACCATTTTGGAGGTGATCGTGGTGGAAAACCCCATCACTTCTGGTGGCTCCGGCCTGCGGGGCTGCAGGGCAGAAGGGCGGGGAGATGCTGGGGGTTCCCTGTCCAGCTACACCTTTGTTCAAGCCACTTTTTCTTTTTAAAGGCAAGAGCAGCGCCCACCCCAACCCCACGCCAGGGCGGGATCCTGCCCTGTCCGCCCCCTCCTGCTGCAACCGGGGCTGCTCACAAAATGGAAAAACCCAAACCAGACCCATCAGAATTTGAGCACGGCCACGAAGAGCGGGGAAGCTCAGCCGCTGGAGCAGGGCCAGGATGGGTGGGGAGCCCCTGAGGAGTAGGAAGGACCCGTCCCTGTGCAGGGGTGCTGGTTCTGCTCTTCATTTCCCGGTGCTTTGTCCAGGCTTGCTGTGGGGTCCGGGGCCAGGGGCACAAAGGGGTGGGGAGGGCAAAGCGCAGCTTGACAAAGGCCTCTGAGCAGCCAAGAGCCCAATTCTCCTTGCTCGCTAAGAGGAGAAGGGGCAGCCGAGGTGTGCAGCCCGGATAAACGTTTCCTTTCAGATGAGAAGGAGTTTGCCCGGAACCCTTCGCACCCCTGCGGCTCCCCCAGCCCCCGCCAGCCCCCGGTGCCTCCTGCCTCCGGCATCCCCCAGCACTCCGGGCGGGATTTATTTCCCTGCCCACTCCATCCTCCCCATCTCCCCCTTCGGAGGGACCCTGGGTGGTTGGGGGGTCCCTGGCCGCACCCCCGGACAGCCCTGCCGCCCCCCCAGCCCCTCCGGGGTGCGTTCCCTGCAGACACCCGCAGCCCTGCGGTGGCACAGCCGCTGCTCCGCGGTGACCCGGCGGTGCCAGACGCTGCGGATGGGGACACCCCGGCTGTCCCCCGGTGGCTGTTTGCTGAGCCTGGCGGGGTGGGGAGGATCCCCCCGCCTCACCCCTGGGGACCGGTCCCCGCTGCCGCCTCAAAGTCTTGCAGCGGAAACGCCTTTCCAGCCCGGATTTGTTGTCATCTTGAGAGGCAGAAATAGTCCAACTTCGAGAGCATCTTGGGGCCGGGGGGGTCCCCGCCCTGTGCCCCAGGCCCCTCTCCCACAGCCTGTCACTCCATCAGGGCAGCCCCTTGGCCCGTTGTTGCCGGGGGCGAATGTCACCAGCCAGCGGTGTCACCCCCAGGGCTGTGTCCTCCCTGCCCCAGGGAATTCACAGCGGACACAGGGGCTGCCTTTTGCCCAGTTTACCCAGTTTGCCCAGTTTTTGTCTCGGCAGTGCCCCAGCGGGGAGGCGGGAGGAACACGTTCAGAAGGGACATTTCTGTCCGGGTTTCAGTAACTCTGGTGTGTGTCCCCGTGTCCCCCGCAGTCCCCCTGCCTCTGCCGGGGGAAGCGCAACGGGCGGGCCCCAGGGTGACCCCAGAGGGGAAACAAAGAAAGAAAGAAAGAAGGAAAGAAAGAGGGTGGACTCAGCCAGGTGCCCGGTAACCCGGGTGGTTGGGAACCAACCCACTGCTCTGCAAATTAACATTTGCCTCTGCCTCGACAGGGTTTGGGTAACACAGGGATGCTGTTTGCTTATTTATTTATTTATGGCCCCATTAGTTGATACATTTGCATCAAGTCTTGGAAAAAAAATAAAGTGTCTTCTCTGAATTGAATGACATGAATTATTTCTACCTAACTTACTAATTAAGACCTCATTAGCAGCCAAAATTTGTGATAGATCAGCAGTGGACTTGGCACAGTGGTTTAATTTAATGATTTCTTGCATTACTTTGTTAATCATCTTTAGTCTGATTTAATTTATGCCAATGTGACTATCCCAATTTCTAATTAAGGCATTGATGGCAGGGACACCACCACTGCCTGGGAATTTCAATCAAGGGCAGTGCAAAAGCCACTGGGTGGGTGGGGGGCTCGGAGCCTGTGCCCATCTTGGTGCCCACAGCCCCCAGTCAGCCCCTCGGGCTCCTGCTGCTCCCAGTCCCCCAGGGCTGAGCCCACCCCAGGGCTCTGCCAAACACCCATCCCTGGAGGGAGGCGATGGGTGGGCAGGAAGCACGGGCCTGGGATCAGCCCTGGAAAATCAGAGAGTTTGCAGGGAAAGAACATCTGCTAATGCAAAACGTTTATGCTAGCCGATATAAATTTATTTAGTGCAATAAATGACATAATTGAATTTTTATTTCCTTAATATATTTCGCTAAAATAACTAATATTTTGAGTACCCCTGGCCTACAGATGTCTTTCATAGGAACGTATTTCCTGTTATATTACTCTGGTATAAAGCTGACATTTAAATGGTTTAATAAATGAGCAGTTGTTTGACTTGTTTCAGTTTCAATACATTCTGGTATATTAATAAAATATATTTCAAAAGGAAGCTCGATAGACCATGCTATAAAAATTCGTGATTTATTAGAGATACATTTGCTATTAGTTGGGACAGATACTCAAAATGTCATTAAGGTTAAAATAATAATCAATCAAACTAATTAGACCCTATTTTTCATATGCAAATATAATTAAGCATACATTTCTCAATAACTTTAAAGAGAATTATTGAAGCTGCACAAAGTGTGCTGAGTCCTTACTTGAGCTAATGAAATGACAGCGTCTTCACTTGCATATGCAAACAGAATTGATTACCCACTTTGCACTCCACCTGATAGCTCAGGGAGGGGCTGGCAGGGAGCAGGGCTGGGTGTGGGGGCTGTGGGTGCAGCCCCTGGGACCCTCAGCCCCATGGGACCAGGGCTGGGGATGCCTTTGCCTTGCCTGGTGTCCCGGGCACCTTCCTGCACACACCATCCGTCCTGGAGCAGCTCCTGCACGGGGCCTCGTGGATAAAATCCCCATCTGCAGTGAGGGTGTGCTGCTGTTCACTGATGTTTTCCCTGGCAAATCATTCTGACTGTTTATTTCAAGGGAAAAATACCATTTTGCTGTGAGAAGGGTTAATAAGAGATGTTTATTTATGAACTCAGCATATTACTGTTGCATAATTTGAATACAGTGCCTATGAGCTTTTTTTATTGCATGCTATAATTTCATTTTTAAAGCTTTCCCTATGCCATACTTTAAAAATGATATCGCAAACAAGAAATAAATTCTGTTTTGCAGCTGTGCTAACTATATTTACCCATGGGATACACTATTTTGTCCTTGACATAAATCCCTTGGGATTTCACTCAGAATTACTTTGGCATGCCACATTCCCTACATCAGGGCATTGTGCACCGAGTCTATCACGGGGGCTCTGCCTCAGCCGCCGCATCGCTGGGAAGAGAAAGAGCCACTTGTTTAGCATATTACCATGAAAATCAGTCAACTCGCACATTAACGATTGTCAAGAAACCCAGGCAAGGGAAATAAGGGAAATAACTGTGGATTAACCCAGCCAGGATCCCCCAGGCAGAGGCGGGGGGCACAGGGATGCTCTCTGCCCACTGCACACCCGGGTGCATCCCCCCGTGGGGATCTTGGGCCCATCCCCAGGCACCCCCAAACATCCCCCTGTCCTCCCAGGGTCTCTTTCCCTCCTCAGGGCAGGGGGACTTGATGCTGTTCTATGTGACATGCACTTAGTTATTATTTTTTTTTCCAGAATTTGCAGCACCTTGAGGCTGTACGGGCTGCTGCCCCGTGTGGGAGCAGTCAGGTAACCAGCAGCTCAGGGCCCAGCACGGCTCCTCCACAGCCCCCAGGTGGTTAAGCCACCTCTGGATCTGGATCCTGCTGTTAATTGGGGGCCTCATTTCCCGCAGGTGTCAGGCTCCAGGACATCAGATTTAACGAAATGCATCTTTGGCTGTGCAGGCAGAGGCACCCGAGCTGCCATGAAAGGGGGTTTGTGCCTCCCGCAGATGGCAGGGGCTGGTGGCAGGTATGACACTGTCAGCATCTCTCGGGGGACGAGCATATTTTTGTCGATCATGTAGCATCAGGTTCTCGTGTCACTGAATTACGGAGCTTGATGGCACTTAATACACCGTGACAAGGTGTAACATCAGAAATGGAACACAAAATGAGATCAAACGGCACCGTGGTCCCCAGAGGGCCTGATCAAATCCAAGGTATGGAAATTTGAAGGGGAAACAAAAAATGCAAATTCTCCCCCCACACACACTAGAAAGCTTTGGAATCCATTACCCTGGGCAGCCAGCAGCCAGGCTGTTGGAGGGGGGGGAATGTGGGGTGGCCACCTCACCCTGTCCCCACAGGCCCCAGGACCCACAGCACCCCGTGCTGGTCCTGTGTCTTGTTTTGATGAAGAGGGGACAAGCAGGGGGTGGAAGGGACCCATCCTGGGATCTGGGTTTTAAACTGCTGCCATGTGCCTTCCCAGGGCTGAGCAGGGTGACCCCAGGACAAGGTCCTGGCTCAGCTTTGCCCAGTATCTGCAGGCAGAGACTGACCCGGCTGGGCAGTGGGCAGGGAAAGTTTTTGTTGGGAGGGGCCCTGATGGGCAGATTTCCTTCAGAAAAATGGGTTAAGGACAGAATACTCCAGGGGAAAAAAAAATAAAAAGTAAAAAAAAAAATCACATATCTCAGCAATTTTGAAAAAAGGAAAGAAGCCATTTTTCAGCAAAGAGGAACGCTTTTCATTTGGAAAATGTTAACCAGATGTTCACAAAACACACGTCATGGAAAGAATGAATGAGATCCCTTGGTTGGGACAAACCCCGCATCCCCGAGAGCTGAAAACAAGGGCAGATGCACTTTGGAGGCCACTGGTGGCCAAAGAGTCAACACCCTGTGCCCGTGGTGTGACCCGTGAAGTGTCACTTCCAGCACCCGCTGGTGTCCCCTCCCACAGGACAGATCCCACTGGCGCTGCCCCCTCTGCCTCCATGGGTTTTTTTTTTCCTGCAAATGATAACTGCAGCCCTGGAGCATTTGCATTGGGCAGACGCAGCCGGGTTGGCCCCCCCTGCCCCGGAGCTCCGCGCTGGCAGAGCCGCGAGTGGGTTGGGAGCGGTGGCAGCAGCGCTGGAGCCGGGGCCGGGCTGGAGCCCAAATGGTCCTGCAAGCCCCGGAGCATCGGAGCTTTTACACTCTTGTCCCTCGTTTGGTTTGTTGTTTTTTTTTTTTTTAAGTGGCAAGAACTAAATCCAATCAGGACAAAGGGCCAAGGCAGTGTCTGAACAACCGCCAGTGCTGTGAGGAGGGCTGATAACCCTGCGCAGGGATCCTGGCGCTGCTTAAATGAGGAGTTTTCAGCCTCTGGCTTCACCCAGGGCCATGAAGATGAGCAGATCTCTAATAGGGCTGAACCTCGGCAAGTAGCTGAAGGGAGAAAACTTGCCAGAGGCTGCTCCTGCTCTGTGCCCACCCTGGCACCTTCTGGTCCCTTGCACCCTGCCAGCACCGGGTGACAGCATCACCGGGCAGAGGTGAGGGGGTGAACAGGCTGAGCTACAAACCGGGCAGGGGGACTTTGCAGCCCTCCGAGGTTAATACTGCGATTAACAGAGTCTGTCTGCTTGGTATGAACTGTAATGATGGTTGGGTTTCCTCTGGATGCCCCAACCTCTGCCTCTCCACCCATCGCGTTTGCGCTGTCTTTCCCCTTCTCCTCGGGCTGCCCCGCTCAGAGCGGTTCGTTAGCACAGGGGGATGATGAGGATGATGATGATGCATCTGATGAGCGGTGCCTGTAGCACCTGCCGAGGGTAGGGACACATCCCAGGCAAAGCACAGACCTCCCCATCCTCACCTCCGGCATCGCTGATGCTGCTGCACCAGGGGCCGTTCCCAGCAGCCACCACCCCCGCAAGCCAGGGATCCTGCCAGGGACATTTCTGGGGCTGGTTCATGCAATGTTTGGTAACAGCAAGGGCCCTCCCTGCTCTCAGGGCAGGGCAGGACAGCGGGTGGCCTGGGGACATGCTGGGCCTCCCAGCAGACGGCCGGGGGAGTTGCGGTTCCTCCTCTCAGGCGCGGGGAGGGGGGGTCACGCCGTCTGGGGAGGGCTGCGGCAGTCGTGTGTCTCCATTTCATCACAAATATCCACAATTAATAAACTTAATTACACGTAAAATTGCAGCAGCTGAGAAACGAGCGCGATCCTTTCTCCTTCCAGCTTTGCACCGGGAGCTCCCCGAGGGCACGGTGGGCAGCAGCCTCCCCCCGCCCCGCCCTGCAGCCCGTCTCCAGGAGGTGGTCGGGAGGTGACAGGAGCCGTGACAGAGTTCTCCTTCCTTGACGCTATTCTCTGTGTTTGGCAATCCTCCCGGAGCGCCCTTCGTCCCCGTCACGCCTCTCCCCCTGGCGCAGAGCATCCCCCCGCGCAGATCCCTGGCACCCTGTGCCGGTCCCTGAGGGACTGGGAGAGGAGAGGGATGTCAGTCCCGGCGCAGGATGGGTGCAGGAGGGGATGTGGGTGCTGCCCACCAGCTCCGTCCGGGCAGGAGGGGTTGTTGAGGATGTGGGAGTTTCACCACTCCTCCCTCGGAGGGTGTCCGGGGTGCTGGAAGTCCTCATCGGTCACCACCGGGTCCGGAGGAGAAGAGGTTAAGGGCTCCCAGCAGCACCGCGGCACTGAAGTTCATTACTTGTGCTAATTGTTTTGAAGCCGGTGGTTCAGCAGCTGCTGGAAAATGTACCTCCCGGTAATAGATTCACCGGCCGGCGCTGACCGCTTGGATGGGGAAGGGGCTGCAGCCCCCTGCCAGCTCCCCCGGCTTCCGAGAGCCCCCGGGTGGGCTGCCGGGGGGCTGCAGCCCCTGGTCCCGTCCCGAGAGGCAGCAGGGAGCGGGCTCGGTGGGACAGCGGGATGCGCAGCAGCCAGTGGCAGCTCCGGGCAAGGCTTTTGCTCCCACCTGCTGACAAATGCTTTCCTTTAATCTTCTAAAGAATTAACGTGTTGAAATAATTTGATTGCAGCCCCATTAATGCCACCGCCGGTGCCACCGGAGCAGCTTTGCTTTCCCCTGTAATGAATGTGGCCATAAGTACTTTGCAACCATATGGTGATTATGTTTAATAACGGGCATTTTCTGTAATTAAACAGTTTTATGAAGGCGTTGTTAGCCCTTTAAGTTGAATAATAGCTGAAGAGAGGTGCGATAAGGTGGCAGCATCTGTATTTGGTGAACAGATGGATGGGAAGCCCTATCCTTGTGCTGAGGGCCAGGAGCTTCCCCATGCCCTGAGGTGTGGCTGGTGGCAGCCACAGGGCCTTTCAGGACCCAGGGACACGGCCCAGTGCTGGCCAGTTCCAGACACAGCACAGTTTGCCCCCTGGCAGCACCAGGGCTCAGCCCCTCACCGTGCTGTGCCATTCTGCTCCCCAGCTCCAGGACTGCCAGCTGCCACCCCCTTGGTAGCCACGGCTCAGTGGCTGTGCCATGGCCAGGATGCTGCCTGGCTGCTCCCCTTCCCCAGGCACAGAGCTGAATAATTCAGTGTGGCCTCATCTCGGGGGCACCGTTGGCTTCAGTGGAGGCAAATCAGCAGCCCAGGCAGCCTGTTGGGAGGAAAGGCTGAGAGAGCTTGGGCTGTTCAGCCTGGAGGAAAGGAGTCTGAGGAGGGATCCTACCAAGGTTTATAAAAATCTAAAGAGTGGGTGTCAGGAGGATGGGTCCAGACTCTTCTCCATGGTGCCCAGTGACAAGAAGGGGCAATGGACACAAACTGACACACAAGAAAACATTTCTTCACTCTGTGGGCAACACAACACTGGAATAGGTCGTCCAGGGAAGTTGTGGAGTCCCCATCCCCAGAGACATTCAGGACCCACCTGGATGTGTTCCTCTCAAACCTGCTCTAGCAGGGAGGTTGGACTAGGCGATCCTCAGAGGCCCCTTCCAACCCCTCACCATTCTGGGATTCAGCATCCTCTTGGCCCTGGGACTCCCCTGAGCAGGGCAAGGCTGGGGAGGGACCCTGCAGGGCTGCCCCGTGCTGCTGAGCTCTGCCCTGTACCTGGGGAGGGTCTGGTGAGCGGGGCAGGGGGGATCCTGAACCGTGGGCAGCACATCTGGGGAAGTTTTGGGAGGAGCAGTGTTTGTGTCAGAGTCCACCAGCCCGGGGAATGAGGGCACAGCCCTGCCCAGAGGGGAGAGAAGCGTGACATTGCTGGTAAGGGGTTTTTCTCCATCTGAATTTGTGCGGCCTGTCCTCTAATCATTTGTACACTATCCATCATCCCCTGCCTCCCGTCCCCACTGTCACACAGCTCCAGGCAATCTATCTTACAGTTAAAAAATTGTCTCTCTTACACTGGGGCTTTCAAACAAGACAAATAGAAAGAATAAGATCTGGTATTGAGATGCTGTGTACAGGGTGTGATACATACAGGGCAGGTAAAAAATCCCACCTGACTGTCAGGAGCAGATCTACGGTGGTGTCAGCACCATGCAGTCCCTTTGGGCTGGGATGAGAAGGATTCAGCCCTGCCTGAGTGGCTGCATCTCCTCACCACCACATCCTTGGGGATAAGGGCAGCCCCCCGAGCTGTGGTTGCTTCCCCGGGTGGGATGAGCCCCCCGCAGCCACCCTAGGAGGTGTGTGCAAGCCTCAGCCCTGGCAGTGGGTTTTACCAACCCCGTGTGAGATGTTCCTGCTCTGTGTGAGCTCTGTTCCTGCAGCTGCAGGGTGCAGGGGATGCTGCAGCTCTGCTGCCACGCGCAACCTCGCTCTTTCCTTGCTCCCTAATGAGACAAAATAAATTTACGTGGAGCTGGATCACCCCCTCCCCTCCTCTCAGACTGAAGTACAGGCAGCTCTAGGCTGGCTGAGGCCCCTCTGCTCTCCCGAGCTCGCAGCCTGCCTGCATTTTTATGAGCTGACTTGTTATGTGTGCTGGAGGTATGCAAAATATGTCAAGCCCAAGCAGAGATTTCTATCAAAATGACTCTAATTACTTGTAATAATTTTTTTGCATTCCAACATAAAGCAATGTTAAAAAAAAATCCCATTACAATAGTTAAAAGACAAATCATTTAGCCAGGCCCTTACTTTATTGCTTTATTAGACAATTTGCTTTGCAACCTTTTGAGCAGTGATTGGGTGCTCGCCCAGAGCTATTCCACCCCAAGCTGCATAAACAGGGGGTTCAGCCCTTGTCATTAGTCAACAAGTCAAACGCCATCACTGCAGGACCAACGGCCTTGTCAAATGAGCCACCAGCTCCAGTCGTTAGCGTGGCACCAAATTGGGAGAAAAACTGGGCCCTCTCCCTCCTCTTCTGCTTTTCTTCATCTCTGAGATTAGCTGGGTTATTGCTCCATTGGCTGACAGGACCACGGCCATCAAACCAGCATAAAAACAGGCAGATAAGATGTTGCACAAACGGCATCAGCACATTAATGAGATTAATGGCAAATTCCAGGTTGAAGATGGGGTTTGGGATCTCTGGGGTTCTTCAGAAAATGAGGATGGACTCCTGATGACCCCCCAGCAAGGGGGTGCCCTCCCAGGCACCCTGGGTGATCCCTGCAGCTCCCTGCAGACACCTCGCTGGGAACCACCTCCCGCAGTCACCCTGTGCCCCAGGGGGGGTCCTGGGGTGTGACCCCTGCAAGGTGCTGCCGGGGGAGGGGGGCTGAGGAGCCCTTACCGGGGGGGAGGGATCAGGGAGGAGGTGTGAGCGGCAGCCAGCCCGGGCCCTGGCTCAGGGGGATGGAGCGAGTGGCTGATTGCCCGTGACAGGATGGGGATGGATGGGGTGGGACATCCATCAGCCGGGGATCCCATTACCCGACACGTGTTCACAGAGAAACTCCTTTGTACCAACAACAAAGTGGCTCTCCTGAGAGGGACGGGGTCCCCTCCCTGTCTGCGGGAGGAGCGCGGGGGGCGGTGATGGATGCGGCGGCGCGGGCAGCGCGGGATGCGGCGGGGGAAGAGGGACATCGTGTGGGGATGCGCCGAGGCACCGCGGCTCCTGCCACTGCATCACTGCACACTGCATCACTGCACACTGCATCACTGCACACTGCATCACTGCACACTGCACACTGCATCCTGCACAATGCATCCTGCACACTGCATCCTGCATCACTGCACACTGCATCACTGCACACTGCATCACTGCACACTGCATCCTGCACACTGCATCCCTGCACACTGCACACTGCATCCCTGCACACTGCACACTGCATCACTGCACACTGCATCCCTGCATCACTGCATCCTGCACACTGCATCACTGCACACTGCATCACTGCACACTGCATCACTGCATCACTGCACACTGCATCCTGCACACTGCACACTGCACACTGCATCCTGCACACTGCACACTGCATCACTGCACACTGCACACTGCATCCCTGCATCACTGCACACTGCACACTGCATCACTGCACACTGCATCCTGCACACTGAATCACTGCATCACTGCACACTGCATCACTGCACACTGCACCACTGCACACTCCCTCACTGCACAGCTGCACACTGCATCACTGCACAGCTCCATCACTGCACAGCTGCACGCTGCATCACGTCACCCCTCGTGCAGCACGCTGCTTCCAGCCTCCCCTACACCCTTCACCTTCTCCCCTCGCTCCCTCCCACCCTCGCACATCCACAGGTTTCCAGCTGCTTCCTCGAAGTGGTTTGGGGAGAGGAGCATTTGCAGCTCGTTCTGCAGAAGTTCTGGGGTGCCCAGCGCCGTGCTGCAGGGGGGATCCCAAACCTGGCTCACTCAGACCTCCCAGTAAAACCATCTGGAGCGTAAGACACCCCCAGTTTGCTCTGCTCATGGAGAGGAGCAGAAAGCAGCAAGTCAGGACAGGGGAAAAGGGAGCTCGGTGGCCTCACGGGGGCTGCAGCCACCCTTGCATTAAACAAGGTTTGCTGGGGGGTCAGACCCCAGAACTGGAGCTGGGTCAGTCCCCTGCCAGCAATTAACAGCAGCAGTCTCATTAGGCTTTTATTAGAAGGACAGAAAAGAGGGAGAGCAGCCACAGCATCTTAGCCATGGCGTGTGCAGGAAAGCTCCCAGCTAACAAAGCTCTGGTCTCCCTTCCCCTTGGCAAGAGCCAGGCTCTCAAAAGGGACAAACCAAACACTTTCAGCAGCAATGGGGATGGTGCCACCGGGCCTGGGGCAGCTGAGAGCAGCTGCTGCTGCTGCTGGAGCTGATCTCACTTTTTAGGAGCCAAAACAGGAACAAACCACACATACAGGAGAGAAAAACAGCAAAGAGAGAAGCTGCTGCTTCAGTGTGTGGCATCTCCAGGACAGACATCCCCGGGACAGACATCCCCGGGACAGACATCCCTGGGACAGACATCCCCGGGACAGACATCCTTGCTCAAACTGCCCTCCCTCAGGGGCTGAGGTCTCTCCAGGCCTTGGGGTGATGTGGTGTCTGTGTCAGAGAACTGAGGAGGTGGATTCCCTGGACTGAGCCCTCATCCCCTGGCACAGCCCGCAGAACCAGCACATCCTGCACCAAGGGTTTCTGGTAGGACCATCCCTGCCCTGCTCCAGCCTAAAAACCAACAACCAAAGTCAGTTCTTGCTCCTCAACCCTCCACCAGGATCATTATCTCTTAATTGCTGCATTTATTCAAACTTATTCTGTATATCTAACAATAATGAGTATATTAGATATGTAATTATTACTGTCATAAATGTAATAGTGACAAAACAATAATTGAAATAGTGTCTATGAGGATAATTCACCATTGCAATTAATACTGCCCTGCTTAGTTAATATGTCACAGTTTAAAATAAATGCTGTCATTACTCCATTACTAATACTGTGTTATAATAACTATTGCAGTAATAATTAAGTGTCTATAGCCATCACAGATTGCCAGAGATTGGAATAAAAATCACCGTAAATAAGGCAAAAGAAATAGCCACTGGAGGAGAGAAATGAGGGCTGGGAGGGAGGGAGGCCAGCAGAGAGCTTGGCCTGGGGATGGGTGGGGGGATGCAGGGTGCCTGCAGCATCTCTGCTTTCACAGCTTGCTGAGGGGCAGCCCGATGCCCTGAGGCCTGGGACAGCACCAACCTCCTCACCTCTGCCCAGTGCATTTCTACCCAACACAGGTACTTCACCAGAACTCAACTTTGCTGGAGTTCAACTCAATTTTCTCAGATTAAATAAAATTTCAAAGTGTCACTCACTAGCAAACTATCAGTTGGAAGGTGGTTGATTTTTCTAACCCTATCTCTGGTCCAATTACAATTTTTAATCTATATGTAGATAATGGTGAACAAAACCCCTGTAGAAATGTCAAGAGTGAGGAGGTTATTAGCTTAGTTTTAATTACTGTCTATCATTCTTAGAAAACCACAGTAACCTGATAAATTGGGTGACAGCTCAGGCTGTGGTTTAGGTGGGCTTTGAAGGCAGATGATTTCTTTAACCAGAAGTGTTTGGGGCCGGCAGTGTGCTGGGACCCCATTCCTGGGGGGGTTCCCCTTCTCCTGCTGCCCCCTCCCCACACCCCCGTGGCCGGGAAATTCCTGGTGCTGGGAAGAGGCTGGGGGGGAATCGTCTTTGTTCAGGGCCTCATTTGGGGTGAGTGTGGTGTCTAAAGGAGCCATTATCCCAGAGCCCCTCTCCCTGGCAAAGGGGCTGTCCATGGCTTTTGAGGGGACGGAGCTGCCACTTGCCCCTGCAGAGCGTGGGGGATGAGGTGGGATGTCAGGAGGGAGAGTAAAGGCTCAGGAAAAACATTCCGTGGCTGCGGAGAATTCTCACTGGGAATGTTAAACTCTGGCTGAGGTGGAGCTGTCCCTGTAGGGCCGGGGGGCAGCAGGATGTGCACACCTGGGAGCTGGGATCAGCGCTGGGATCCGGAGCTGCCGAGGAGAGCCCTGAGCCAGGGCAGGGATGGAAGTGGCTTCAGCATCTGTGCTCAGGGCAGGGCAGGATTCAGGCAGGATGGAGCTGATCACGGAGTCATTCTGGGTGGAAAAGGCCCTGGAGATCCATTCCAAGCATCATCCCAACTCTGCTGAGGCTGGTGCTCAGCTGTGTCCCTCAGCACCACATCTACACTGCTTTCAAACACCTCCAGGGATGGGGCTTCCACCACCTCCCTGGGCAGCCGGGGCCAGTGCTCAACTGCCACCTCAGTGAAGAAGTTTCTTCTGCTTCCCAGTCTCAACCTCCCCTGGTGCAGCTGAAGACCATTTCCTCTTGTCCTGAGAGTGTCCCCCGTGGCCAGCACGCTGCCCCACGCTGCTCCAGAGGTTTTCCCAAGCCCTCTGCTCTGAAGGTGCTGCTGGGCAGGGGGTGCTGGCCCTGCTGGGGGGGTCAGGGGGTGCTGAAGCCAGAGTGAGGCTCCCCCACACTCCTGTCCCCTTGCAGGGGCTCTGCTGGCTGGCAGGTCCCCAGGGATCACCCGGTGTGACAGGGATGTATCCATCAGCCAATAAACAGCTCATTGCACTGAAAGAATTATCTTTGCTGGCATTAAGGTCGGCTGTAACACAGACATTATTACTAGCAGGAGGCATATAAGTAGAGCTGGTGGCAGCTCACGGCCTGTAACTCTTTATTATTTATACCAGAGCTCCCGGGAGGCAGAGGTGTGGGGCCCTGGGGCTGTGGGGACACTGCTCTGGCCCTGTCCTTGGTGGGGACACCCCAGGTTGGGGGGTCACATCCAGCCCTGGCTCCTCCGTCTGTGTGCTCCTGGCCGTTGGCAGGGATGCTGGATACAACCTGGAGGACATCCCAGGCTCCTGAAGCTGCCTGTGTTGTGTGAGGAGCATCCCAGTGCCCTGCAGGCAGCTGGCTGATCCTCAGTGAGCCAGGAGCCTGTCAGGGATCCACCAGCAGCATCCCTCGTGGCATTACTCTCCGTTTCTCCCTGAGTGACACTCCCGGGGAGCTGTGCAGGGTTCCCCACAGCACCCTGCTGCTGCCTGGGCTCCAGCAGCTCCCACCCAGCCCTGGGGCCATGGGGAATGGCAGCCCAGGTGAGGAAACCACTGCCATCCCAGCCACCTGCCACTGCATGGGAATCCCAGTGCCCTTCCACACACCCTGATATTAAAACATGCCTCTGCTATAAGTTGTTATCAAAAATAGAAGCATTTTATCTATCTTTAGTGCAGAACACAGATTGCATGGAGACATTCAATTTGGAGTCAATTTAAATTTCAATTGTCTGTGAAATCTAAATCAATAGGCTATAGTTCAATGGCGCTTTAATAAAACAGGACATAACAGAGAAATCATTAGGGATTACATATGATAAGAGATTGAAAACAGTGTCTGTGTAATGGTGGAGGAGCCATTAGAGAATTACCTCAAGCATTTGCAAGTAAACCAACAGCCTCCTCTCCTCCTGAGACTAACAAGAAGACTTAATTGTGCTGCAGCAGCTAAAAATACAGCTCTGCCAGCCCCTGGATTGGCACCTGGTTCACAGGACCATCAGGGTGACCCCAGCCAGCTCTGTTCCTGGACACCCCTTGTCCCTCTGCACGGCAGCACTCGGGGCTGCAGCTCCCCTTCCTGTCCCCAGCAGGGAAATCCCTGTCCCCAGTTAATGGGAAGGTGTTTGAGCAGCTCTGGACACAGCCAGGTATTTAGAGGCAGTAACTACCTGTGGTGAGAGATTACCCGGGGTTAAGCCTCCCCCTGATTTATTGTGGCTGATGCGAGGCAGTGCACCTCCCAAACAGCATTATTTAACTTTTATTTGCATTTAATAATAACTCACTTTTCCTTAGCTCATTGCAAATTATCACAATCAGACTGCAGATGAGATTGGATTTCATCAGCTCTGGTTTCCCACTCTGCTGTGAGAGAATCATCTGCATAGAAATGGGGTTTGGGGGGTGGGAGGGGAGGGCAACAATCACTCCTCTGCTGAGGGAGCAGAGCGGGGCACAGGGCCAGGAACAGCCATCCTGCTCCTACAGGGGTGGGTGACCCTTGGGGACATCCATCAAGGGGGTGGCTGGGAGGAAGGAGCTCAGGGGGAGTGCAGGGGAGGAGATGTGCCAGGGCTCTGCTGATGCTGGGGGCTGGAGGAGAAGGGAGGCAGCCAGGGGGAAGAAAGGAGGTTAGATTGGATTGGACTGGGTTGCACTGGCTGGGTTGGGTTAAATTGGTTGGGTTGGATTGGATTGGGTTNTTGGGTTGGGTTGGGTTGGGTTGGGTTGGGTTGGGTTGGATTGGATTGGATTGGATTGGGTTGGATTGTGTTGGGTTGGATTGGGTTGGGTTGGGTTGTACTGCACTGCTTTGCATCACCTTGCACCACCATGTGTGGGTGTGCAGGCAGTGTCCCACATCAGTAATTAAACTCCAAGTAGTTTTAATTGCTGCAAATCCCATTTGAACCCATCTAGGAGGGGATCAAAGCAACAGGGTGACTGCATGGCCCCGGTGCTGCCAGGAAGGCAACCAGGTGATGCTGAGACAGATGCTGAGGGGCAGAAAGAGCTGCAGGGCTGAGAAGTGCTGGTTCCCTCTATTTTATACCCGTGTGATAGGAAAAAAAAAAATCTGAACTCAAGATTAACAATTTCAATAACAAACCCAGCGAAGTTAAGGGCATTTGAAAAATGTTTTTACAACCTTTGGTTAACCTGCAGTAACAGCTGTTTGAGTGCGTATAAATAAGACTATTCTGTGGAAGAGACAGGAAAAATTGGTTTTATTTTAAAGGACACTGTTTGGCTCCCGTGGTGCAGTGGCATCTGAGGAAATATTGTGTCGTGGCGCCTGCGCGTCATGTTTAATACTCAGAAATGCAGCCATGGAGAGCAATACATCTGCTGGCTCCTGACAGCTGGAAAGCTGGGGTGTATTTCAGAAACAGCTTCTCTCTCAGAAGGAAAATTTTGTGAGGGATGCAGATGGAAAAAAAACAAAAAACCCCAACCCTTCCAACAGCCAGGATGCTTCCTGATTGCCAGCTGCCTGGACGGGGGTGTCAGGGTCATGGTTTAGGGGTGCTGGGGGGGTGCTGGGGGAGGCTTGGCAGGGGCTGCCCAGCTGCATCCCCAGAGCATCCCTGTCACCCACAGCTCAGCTGGGGTCAGAGGTCCCCCGGCCCTGGGTGCTGCCACCCACCCTCCTGGCACTGCAGGGACAGGGGCTGCCACCCCCCTTGCCCTGGGAAACACGTCTCCTGGAATAACAGCCGTAAAATACAAGTATTCCCCAGTGCCCTTTTTGTTAGAAAAAATCATGGCCTGGCTTGGAACCAGGGACATTCTTTTCTCCACCTGAAAATAAAAGTGTCACACCACTTGCCACTTCAAACCCTGCCAGAAAGGGCTCAGGAGTCCACTAAAGAGTGAGGCTTTAAGCCTCGCCGTTAAGAATTACAAGAGATCCGCTGGGCAGCGTGGAAATACAAGAAATACTACAATGCCAGTGCTAAAACCTAATGAGAAATGGAACAAGCTGAGACAGAAGCTTAACAAGAAATACTGGACAAGTCCCCCAAGAAAAACTACAGGCAGCAGCAGAGAGGAGCTGCCAGCTGGCTCTGCAGCTGTATTGATCAGGGCTGGAGAAATAAGGGGAGGCCTTTGGAAAGCAGATAAACAGGGAGATATACAGCAGGAGAGGTCCAGAACTGATGAAAAGAGGAGAAAATGCATCTTAAATCAAATACACAGAAAGAGAAAAGGTAATAGGATTTGTGTTTATGGCTAAAGAGGGGAGTTGTGGGGAGGTGATCAGACACAGCGGTAATTGAAAAGAAATGGAAAATGAAGCTCAATATAAATATTTTCTTAGGAGAAAGTGGGCTGAAAACTTGGAATATGCCACTATTAATATCACTTCTAGCCTGAGCCTGGGAGAACATGCAGGAAGGTTTGTGGGGCAGGGCTGCTGTGCAGCAGGGCAGCAGAGAGGCAGGCAGCACCCTAACCCTGACCCTAACCCTGACCCTAACCCTGACCCTAACCCCCCTCTGCCTGGGAGGGGGATGCTGCCGGCTGCGGGGGCAGCACCGGCTTAACCCCAGAGTCCTGGGGGTCCATGACTAAGCGGGGGGTCCCTCTCCCTCGCAGGTTCGGAACAGGGGGTCCGGGACCCGCGGTGGGGGCGTGGGGGGCAGAGGGACCGCACCGCCTGCTGCCGCCTGCCCCCACCTCCGCGGCTCCGGGGCCACGCAGCAGGCAGCAGCCCGCACACAAATTCTCCTCCTCCTGCCTACTAAATCTCTCTTGTCCTCTGACTTGCGGCGCTCACCAGCATGCGGAAAATCTCTGCTGGGTGCGGGAATGTGCGGCCGCCTCGTTTGCTCCGTCAGGGGTGGGAGGGTCCCGTGCCGGGGGGGCTGGGGGTGCAGGGCAGGGGGCCGGGGGCTCAGCACCCTGCGTGTGCCCCTTGCACACCCGGGGCCTTTCCCGGGAGGGCGCAGGAGCAGCCGGCGCTGCGCCGTGTCCCGGGGGGATGAGCCCCGCTGCCTCGGGGGGAGCTGGGTCTCTGCATCTCCCCGGGCTGCGAGGGGTCTGGATGAGTGTAGGGGGTGCTGAGCCTCAGGAGGGCTGGAGACCCCCGGGTGGGGATCGGGTGTGGGGTCCGGGTGTTGGGGGTCCACAGCATCCCAGCGGGCGCAGCCCATCCATCCCTCTGCCGGAGGGGGTTTTGGGGGCCGCAGCCGGGGGGCTATTTCCAGGGAGGGATGCAGCCCCCCCGCGCCCCCAAAACCCCCTCCGGCAGAGGGATGGATGGGCTGCGCCCGCTGGGATGCTGTGGACCCCCAACACCCGGACCCCACACCCGATCCCCACCCNCAGCTCTCCAGCCGCTCTGCACGGTTGCCATGGCAACGCGGGAGGCAGGTTCCCTTGGCTCCCGAGCTGCTCGGCGCAGCCTTCCCCGCCTGGTCCTGCCCGAGCCGCCGCTCCAATATTAATCAGAGCTAATTGCCAGGGAGCCCCCCCGCTGCCCCCTCCCAGCGCTGAGCGCGGCAGCTGCCGGTGCAGCATCGCACCCAGCCCACGGTCTGTCCCCGGGGCACTCAGCCCATGGAGACACTCCTGGTGTCCCCAAACCTGTCCCGGAGAGGAGCCAGCAGTCCCTGAGGGGCCAGAGCATCACCCACTGTCCCCTCGCTCCTCCCAAACACCGCCCAAAACGATCTATTTCCCACATTTCTGGAAGAAATAATAATAATAATAATAATAATAAAAAAATTACAAGAAGTAATTAAACGGAAAGGTAATTCTTATTTATTCTTTTGTTACGCAAGCTCCGAGCTATCAAATAGTCAAATTAAGTCTCGGAAGCATTTAATGAAGGCTGAAGCAGGAGGCAGGGGCTGGTGCGGGGCTGGGCAGGAGCTGCGGAGACAAATCTCGGGGCGAGGGGAGGATGGGAGCCGGGAGCCCCCCAGCTCTGCTCGGCTGCTGCTGCTCGGGAGGAAATCGGGATTTCATCAGGAAGCAGATCTGGGAAAAGCAAAGCGGAGGCAGGGAGTGGGGACTCCCGGGACAGCAGCACATCCACTGCTGACAACCCCCGTGAAGCGCCGGCGCTGCCCCCGCCGTGGCACTGCCCAGCGGGCACTGGCACTCAGCATGGCCCGTGCAGGAGCACAGGATTCGCAGGGGAAGAATTTTTTTTAATAGGGCCCCATGGAGACATCAGAGCAATTTTCAAGGAGGTTTGAAGCCACCGGGAAGCTTATTAGATCCGTTCTGCAGAGTTAATTTGATGTTGGTAATCAGTGAGCAAGTTAAGCAGTTAAGGAGATAGTGGCTGCTGAAAGGTTTGGCTGTTTAGCCCGCTTGTAAGCAGCGGTTACTAATGAGTGGCTCATGAATATGAATGAGAGATGATTGCAATGTGGAAAGGGCAGTCAGCAAACCATAAACTTAATTTTAATCTTTTTATTATCAAAGTCACGTTATTAATAATAGACTTTACATTAAGACCAGGCTCCATCAGCCAATTACTGCTCTCCCCTGCTCCCCTGGCACTGCTCAGCACCAGGCTCTGCCGATGGGCCTGTCACACCAGGATGTGCCCGTCACTCGGGCATCTGGTCATCTCCACCAGCGTGGGCTGGATTGCTGGTGACCCTCACCTGTACCCCTGCCCAGGGCCATGCTTCCAGGGAGGTAGAAGACCCTCCCAGCAGCCCTGTCCCACCAGCCATGAGCACTCGTCACCACCACTGCCACGGGGGTGGCACATCACAGCTGCCCCCTGCACCCCAAAAAAGGGGCGCTCCTATTGTCTTTGTGTCTAATTAATTATAATTATTTCCTTACGACATGATCGATATGGGCCACCCATGTAATGAGGCAGAAGTTCCTGTGTGAAATGCTGAAGCAAGGAATGTAGAACATGTTAAAAAATATTAATCTACACATGAAAATGATTTTAATTGGATTCTGCCTTTGGGGTCGGGTCACTGTTACATTTTCAATCAGAGTTGTGCAGTCAGCAAAGCAGCTGCACAGCCCTTTCAAATGGAAACGGCGAGTGGCTTGCAGAGGTTAATAGGAATGTTGGAAAATAAATAGGTTATTGATTGATAATAACAATAAGCTGACTCCAGTCCTACCTTGGTGACCTTCCCTCACCCAACCTAGAGAAAACTCAGTTAGCATCTAATTATGGATCACATTACAGTCCCACCTAGTAATGAGAGCAGTGCGGGCCAGGACGATGGAGCAGCACCCCCTGCCCTCCCCAGCCCCTTGCTGTGCCAGGACCACCCCGGGCTGGTGGGAACTGGGGACTTGTCCAGTGGGTTTGTCCCATGGGAATGGCTGATCTGTCCCCAGCACTGAGACCCGGTGGGGCGAGCAGGCAGCTTTTCCTTCCCAAAGCATCCTGGCAAGCTGGGAAGTGAGGCCCCAGGAGGTGTGTGTCTGATGCTCCAGGCAGGATTTGAATATTGATCCCAGTGCCCAGCCGAGTGGCAGCCAGGGCCTTGTTCTGCAAAGATGGCAGCAGAAAGGATGGTGGCTTTGCACACACAAGTGTGTAACCGATATTTTAATTGCTTCAAGACGTGCCAGGATCTCCTGTCAGAGTTCTTGCCTTTGCTCACCACTCCATACGTGGCTTTTGGCTCTGCTGCCAGAGATGGAATAGTCAGAACCACCTGGGGAACAGGTGGATGCCAGCAGGGCAGCATGGCTCCTGTGGGAGGAGTTTACAGGGTTATCTGGGTGCTATGGTGTGAACTCCGTTAAATGACACCCAGAAAATTCCCCAAATGTGTTCCAATTTGTGCTGCCCACCTCTTCATCATTTTCAGAATATTAACTCAGTGCAGCACTGGTTGTGGGAATGAGAAGTGACCAGAAATAAATTAAACCAGGAGAGAAGAGCAGTTTGGGACTTCAAGATGTTAATTAGCGTTCCTTCCACCTTCCTAATGAGGTCAGGCCGCGGGGCCGCGTGTGCAGCCGCATTTCAATCCACACCTCAGCCCCTGGGGCTCAGGCAGTCCCCCCCCGGTGCCCTGGGGGCTGCTGGGGACACCAAACAAAAGAAGTTCCCCAGGATCCACCTCCAGGGCTGAGGGAAAACCCTCACCAGGTGGGTGTGATGGGTGCGTGGCAGGGTAACAGCCCTGGCACTGCCACATGCCCCAGCACCCCCGGCCTGAGCACAACTCCCTTTGCCTCCCGGAATGGAGGGAGGGGAGGAAAAATGGAAAAAAATGTACTTTTTTGTTTTTGGAATGTCGTTTTTACAGCTCTGGGAACAGGGACTCTAAACCTCTCCAGGCATGGAGGTGCCGCTGGGACTCGGGCAGAGCTGGGGGCTCCGGGATGTTCGGCAGCTCCTGAGCCACATCCCGGGTCCCCTGGCAGCTTCCCGGCCAGCGCTGGGAGTTCGGGAAGGCTGAGGGTGCTCCGGGCTTCCACAACGCGGCTGGAAAAGCCCTTCCCGCAGGGACCCTCGGCGGTTCCCACGGCTCCTGCCAGCCGCTCCGCTTCCCTGGGCGGGAGCGCTTCCCAGAGGGATGCACGGGAGCAGCGCTTCCCTCCATGTGCCGTGTCCCCACGCTGCTGCGGGGAGGGGGAAGCCCACCCTGACAGGCAGGGCCGGAGCTGGGACCCACAAGGTCCCGGTGCCCTCCCGCTGCCACTGGCTGCTGGTGCAGGGCTGCGGGAAGGGCTGCGGGAAGGAATGGAACACGAGCTCCACCTGCTGCCGCCCTCCAGGACCGGTACCGGCAGCTCCCGGTCCCCGCCCCGCCACCGGGCCCCTTCCCCCCTGGGGACCCCGGCACCTCTGTCCCCTCCTGCCCTGGGACCCCCCCCGGTGGCCCTGGCTGCTCATCAGGGTGCTGAGATGCCCGAGGTGTCCCGGCCCCCCGTCCCCCCCAGCACCCCAAGGCACCACCCGGCTCCCCCAGCCCCCCAAGCCCCACAAAGACACCAGACTGCGGGGGTTGCACACTTGCCATGTTCGCAGCAGACAGTACAGGCAAAAGGGACATCCTCGGGGGGTCTCACCACCGAGGTGGCCCCAGGACCCCCCTCCCCACAGCATCCTGCCCCACGGCGGCCGTGCTTGGGTGCGGGGGAGCAGAGGGGTCCCGGCAGAGCACCCCAGGGTGGGGGCTGTCCCCACACCTCTGCCCGCATCGCCCCACGCCCACCACCCCGGCAAAGGGGGGATCTGCACACCCCGTCCTGCTCGTGCTGTCATCTCCCCTCTTCACACAGCTCTGGGGGCACCAGCAACGGGGGGGTGGACAGACTGAGAGAAAAAACAAACTGATCCCTCTGCCAGCTGAGGGAAAGAGGAGTCCCGAGGTGCTGGGGCAGAGCAAAGGAGCAGCCTGGCTGTTTTGTGAAGCTTTGCACCCCCCAGCCCCTCTTTCTGTGCAGGAGCAGTGACCCTGCAGGGGGGAGCAGCCAGCTGGTGGCCTGTCCCCACCGAGGGGGCTGTGGGCAGAGCCTGTGCAGGGTGGCATCTGAATCCTCTGGGCCATCTGGGTGACCTGGGGTCCCATCGCTCCCCTTGGTGACCATCCCAGAGAGATCCCCTGGGTGTGGGGCTGGCTGGAAAGCTGCTCTGGAGCTAGAAGGGGGGGTCTGTGGGACAGGAAGGGCAGCCCCTCGTGATGGGTGGGCTCTGACAATCCCAGCCCAGTGCTCAAGGTGTTCCTGACCTGTGCAGGAGCCCAGGACCTACCTGCCCTGTGCCTGACCAAGTCTGTCCTCCTACCTCCATTTTTCTCCCCATGCCCCTGCAGGACCCTCTGCCCCCACCCACAGCAGGGTCCTGCCTCCCCCTTCCATCAGACTCAGGAGCATCAGCCCAAAAATCCCCCCTGGTCCCAGCCCTGCAGAGAGAGGGAAGGGAAGCAGGTAGTTAGTGGGTTAAGGTGGGGGTCAGGCAGCCACAGAGCTGGGCAGGGGGGAACCCCTTCAGCACCAGGGCCCTACAAGACCCCCAGCTGGAGGGCCAGGCTGTGGGTGGTGCAGAGTACAAGCCAAAGCTGAGGAACAGCTGGATGCTGGCTGGATCTGCACACCCCCGGGCAGAGCTGCCCTGACCCGTGGCTGAGGCAGCCCCCCCACCTCTGTGTCACCCCACAGCCACGCTCTGGGATGTCCTCCTGAGCCAGCTCTGTCCCAGCCAGCAGCCCAGGGCCGTTGTCCCTTCCCGGTCAGGGCAGCAGTGCCACCAGTGCCCCCAGCACTCGCTGTTGCTGGTGCCTTACCAGGGACCACCAACCTGCGTGCCAAAGCCCTGCAGAGGGGCCCGATCCTGCAGCCTCAGCCCTGCGGAGTCAGGGACCTTCCTCCAGCAGACAGACGGACAGAGAGCAGAGCGTGGGGTGGGTCCTGAGCCCAGCAGTGCCCGGGCAGGGTGCTGCCTGCTGCCTGCTCCTGCCCACTCGGGGTCACCCTGCAAGTCCCCCCCAGGGGTTAGTCAGAGGCAGCCCCGGTGCCGTGCGGTTAGTCAGGACCAGGCTGCCGGCAGCAGCTTCCACATGCAGCAGAGGCACAAGAGAAACTGTGGAGAGACAAAGGGAGTGAAGGGAGGAGCCCGGGAGCACCCGTGTGCTGGAGCAGGGAGCAGCACCAGGCCATTCCCCATGACGGGTGAAATGGGGCCTCAGGAGAGCCCCAAGCCTGGGCTCTGGTGGGGCTTGTGGCAGCAGCATGGCTTTTGGGCTGAGTTTCTTTGCAGGCTGGGTTTGCCGGACCTTTACGGCCCTGACCAATTGTTATGAGCAGTTTCTGCATCGTCCTGTTTCTGCCCAACCTCTTTTCCTCATTCAGCCAGGTGAAATTGCTTGGCAAGCAGAAAGCCAATAGGGAGATTTTCAAAGCCTCACAAGTCTGAGCATCTTCCTTTCCCTCACACCCAGCGGGAGACAAAGATGCTCAGCAGCAGCAAAAATGGGGCTGCAGGTTAGTGAGCAGGAGCCCAGGAGGAGGCCACGGTTCATCGTCATGGCAAACAGCACCAGTGAGTTAGAGTGCAAAGAATATTTGTTAGTAGCAACAGAGGAACACATCAGGAACGATTAGTACAGGCAGTTAGTAGCAGAAGCATGGCACAACCGCTCTGACTTAGAGGACATACAGACTGGAAGAGAAATGAAGAGAAAAGCAGCAACGGTTAGTTTGTTTAATTCAGTTCAGGAATGTGTTAGTAACAGAGATCTACTGGCTTAAAAAGGAACTGAAAAGCTTCTGCTGATAAAACCGTTTTAGGCTCCTAGTCAGCACCAGGCTCCACGGGCAGAGCCGGGCACAGCGTGTGGGGAGAAACCCCCCAGGCTGCCGGCGAGGGGCAGGGGCTGGGGGCTGCCCCCCTGCCCGCCCCGGGGGGGCCCGGCCCTGCCTGTGCTGCCTGTCACCCACGCAGCAACCCCGGCACTGCCGAACCTACGGACCAGCTTTTCCGTTCCCCTTTAAGGACAGCGCTGGCTGTGAGGGGGGGACACGGGGTTAGTAGGACATGCGCTGGAGCCGTTAGTGGGTTAGGCCCTGGGACAGGGGCTCTGCAGCCCTGGCAGCGGCGGGTTGGTTAGTTAGTTAGTTAGTTAGTAGGTTAATGTGGGAGCAGAGCTGCAGCATGCAGAGCCAGCCTGGTTACCCACCCACCCACTCTCCCACTCTCGCTTTCCTGGGAAGGGTCCACCCGGGGCTTGCGGGAGCAGCGGGGCTCTGGCTGGACAGAGCAGGAGGTGGTTTGGGGCTTTGCCACCCCATGGAATTTGGGAAGGTGTTAGAGGAAGGTTTAACCTGCATCGTGTCACTGCCACAGTGACAAACCTCCCCAGCAGAGCAGCGTGTCCCACCCCCGGTGCGGGTGGGGACGGAATGGGATAAATCCCGGCAGTGCCCGGCTCTGCCTCCTCATTGCAGCACTACGGGAGCTGGGAGGAGCAGAAAGGGAAGGGGTAGAGCAGAGCTGGCAGAGCCCGAGGCAAGGCTCCGGGCAGCTCAGCAGGAGCACAGCCCCTGCCAAGGCAGTGACAGATGTGCCAGGTCTCCACCCATGGAGGAAGAGGAGGAGGAGGAGGAGGTCCAGCTGGATGGAGCAGAGGAAAGGTGCCCCACACTTCCTCCCCTCCCCAGCCCAACACTTTCTCTGCCTCCCTGCGGGTGACTGGGCAGTGCTGATTGCCACGGGGTGACAGGAGCAGCTCTGCACCCTGCCCCAGCAAACCAGGATGGGAGGGGGCACCCAGGGGACCCTCTGGGTCATCCCCACACACAGAGCACGAGCTCCCTCTGGTCCCCACAAGGATGCTTCTCCAGCCGGGGCTCCAAAGGGCTGTGATGCCTGCCATGAGCTGTGTCTGTCCTCAGCACCCTGCACTCCTGACCCTCCTGCCTGCTCTGGGGACACTTGCTGGCACGGGGCAGTGGGGCGATGGTCACATCTGCTTAAGGGGCCACTGTTGGCCCCACAGACACCGTGCCACAGGTGTCTCAGGGGGGGATGCACTGCCCCATCCCTCCCCATGCTCACAAAGCAGAGTGGAGGCAGGGTCCTGCCAGGGCCTGGCACCAGCGGTGCAGAACACACCAAGACTTTGCTGACAGAGGGATGGGCAGGACCAGTGGGGACAACCAGGGTCCCCTCTGAGCTGTCATGTCTCCGTGAGAAGCTGGCACAGCTCCATTCCCAACCCCTTCCGCTTCTCCCTCCTCCTACATTGCATTCAGTGAAGGGGAAGGGTCTCATCCTGCCCAAGCCCTATCCACTGCTGGGGAAGGCATGTGGGGAGACCCCTGCACTGGATCTGTCTGGGACACAGAAGCAGGAGGGGAGGGGGGACCCCAGCACCTTGTGGGAATACCACACACACACGCAGACCCACATCCTCAGGTGTCACCACTGTCATCTCTTCAGCTGTGTCCCCCGCAGCACCCGGGGCTCGTGGCTCTGGCCCATGGCAGCCAGGACCTGGTGGCTCTGCTGGGGCTGGCCCGGCTCTGGGATCCACGTGCAGGTGGTGCTGGTGGCTCCTCGAGCCCCGGCTCTCCTCCAGGAATGGCCCATCTGGCCAGGTAGGAGCTGGGGCTGTGCCCCTGGGGCTGGTGGCACTGGGGAGCAGAGATGCTGTGAGACCCGGGGCAGTGCAGTGGCCACCCCCCCCCC
>JAAWXA010000024.1:751674-776553 GCA_038090715.1 Florisuga fusca
GCAGTGGGGCGGCGCGGGGATCCCGTCCCCTCGTGCGCGTGACGTCGCCGCGTCTCGCGCCGCTCCGGGTCGGCGGCGGTACCGGTACCAGTACCAGTAACAATACCAGTGAGTGGGGTCGGTACCGGGGATGCGGGGAGTGTGGGGGTTGAGGAGCAGGGTGTGTTGGGGGGGTGCGGGTCTGACAGCACCGCTCGGGCACGGCACCGGAACCGGCGGTGCGGGGTAACGGGCGGGCAGCGCTCGGTGCGAGGTGCGGAGCGGAGGGTGCGCGGAGCGCGCCGCGGTGCAGGGGGTGCCCGGTGCGGGGCAGGGGATGCCCGGTGCGGTGCAGGGGATGCCCGGTGCGGGGCAGGGTGCCCGCAGCACACCGCATCTCGCCGAGCGGGATGCACAAAGCCGTGCGAGCCGCATGCAGTGCGGAGCAGGGGGTGCGGAGTGCACAGCGCAGGATGCTCCATCCACCTTTCCCCCCCCCGTTCCCGCCTCCCAGCACGTTCCCCTCGCCCCCGGTCTCCCTGGCACCCTCTGGGAGCTCCGCACCATGCTGTGCCCTCCCTCCCCCGTGCATTCCCGGGCAGGGCAGTGGTGCGGGGCGCAGGCACCCCCGGGACTGAGCCCGTGGTTCTGCCGGGGTGACCTGGCACAGGTGACATGGCTACCTGTGTCACCGTGGCCTGGGCAAGCGAGTGTTGGGTGCCCACGGGTCTTGCTCAGCGTTGCCATCAGCTTTTGGGCTGAAAGGTTCTGGCAGGTGCTGAGGCCGGGGCAGCCACAGGCTCAGCTGGGGGGCTGTGGGGTGCAGGTCCCTGGCTGGGGGTTCTCAAGCAGCTGCCTCGGTGCCCTGCAGCCCCCCAAGGCTCTCCCTGCCCTTGTCACCAGGCCCCTGCCCCTCAGTGCTGCCTGGCAGGGATCTGACATCCACGCTATTTCTGTAGCAAGCTCAAGTTCCTTGGGTCTCGTGTCCGGAGTCCCAGTTGCCCGGTGCTGCCAGCAACAGGAGCTGGGCCACCACCTCCCATGGCAAGGGTATGGTTTGCGTTGCTCGGGCCTTTGCTCTGTCCCTTGCTGTGTTTGTTTGCATGCTCGGTCTCCGTCCAAAAAAACATCTCACAGCTTGAAACCCTTTCACACGTCTTCCTCTGCAGAGCCCGAGCCCGGCCCCTCCAGCTGCTTGTGCTTAATGGCCGGGCTGTGAGGTTCCCTCTGCGCAGCTGGGCTGCTCGCTGGGCTCCCCGGCAGGGCTGAGCGCAGAGATTAACACCATTTGTACTAACAGGTTTCCAAATTTGACGTTGCTTTTCTGGGAATACTGCAGCCTGCTCCTGGGGAGCTTGTCAAGTGCCAACGCAGGTTCAAACGTTTCCTCCGAGCAGGGTTTTGTAATGGTGTGTCTGCTGCAGCTCTGCCCCCCACCCGCAGCTCTGCCCGGTCCCTGCCTGCATGTGGCACCCAGCAGGGACTGATGTCTATTGCCCCCGGGGAGGGGCGAGGGTGCCCCTGAAATTGGGGGGTGAATTCCAGTGCTGACCTTCACGGCAGCCCCACGGCCTGTGCGTGAACCCACAGGGGGAAAAATAGTAGGAAGGGGCTGGTGGCTCTTAGGGGGTGCAGTGGTGAGTGCCCCCCAGCAGCCTGGGGTTTTGGTCTGGAGTGCTGAGCTCTCTGCATTCCTGCAAATCTCTCCAGGGTGAGGTTTGCTGGTGGGCTCACGATGGGCAAAGCTCGTGGCACTGCCTGCCTGTGGGTTTTAGAGACTCTGTTAGTGATTTCTGTCGCTGTTTTGAGGAGATGGCACCGGAGGCAGTTTGCATTACAGGTACACTGAACCCTCAGGGGATGGCAGCAGCAATAGGAAATGCAGTGACTGTTGAGAACAGTTTTGGAGAGAGAAAACAAACCCCCAGCAGGTGGTTGTATTTGGCACCGTACAGATGTGTCTTCTGAGGAATTTGTGATGGGTTTATAGGAAGTCTCAGCAGGGCCTGTTTTACTTTAGCTCTTGCAGCTCTCTGAGTGTGGGCAGCGAGTGCCCGGGGCAGGGAAGCTTGCTGGGTTGTCCTCTGCCTGCTCTCTTTTACACCATTTTGCAAACTTGTGCATGAGCCCTGCCTGCAGGAACCATGCAGGGAGCAGCAGGTCCCCCCGAGCCACCCCGAGCCCTTTGTCCCCTCGCAGGGTCTGCAAACAAGGACCTCAGATAGCAGCAGCGGGTTGCTCAATCTGCAGAGCTCGGAAGTTAAGCAAGCAGCTGGTTCCGAGAGCCCAAACCCAGACCAGGGAACCCACAAGCAGCTGCAGCATCCAGGAGCTTCTCCACGGAGAAGGGACCAGAGGCTCCGGAGCTGCCGCTGCGGGCAGGGAGAAGCAGCCGGGGCTGCGGTTTGGTTTTGTTGGGGTTTAGTTTTGTTTTGTTTTGTTTTTTCCAGTGCTTCTGTTCCTGTTGGGTGCTGGGGGTGGATCCTGCGGTGGGGGTGACCGTTTCTGGCAGTGACTGTGCCTGGCCGTGCTGTGGTAGGGGTTGGGACAGCTGGCTGAAGACAGGAACCCAGCCCTAAAGCTCTCGGATGTGGTGTTCAGGGTCATGTGTCTGCCGGGACAGGCGTGCCAGGCACGGAACAGCACGTCTGGGAAGGACCCGGTTCCTCTGCTTCCACCCAGGGCTCCGTGGGAAGAGCTTCTCCCGGGCCAGGGCTGGGTGGGGGGTGGTGGCACCCCGGGGGCTGTGGGGGGCCACGGGCGCTGTGTGGGTGCTGGGCAGTGGGTGCTGGGCAGGGCTCTGTGCCCTTCCCCAGGTCACTGGCTTTGTGAAAATCCCAAACTTCCCTTGTGGCAGGAGAAGTGCTGGAGCTGCCGGGGGTGTTCTGTGCAGGGATGAGCAGAGAGGGGCTGGGGGAGGTGGGGGCAGCAGCCTCTCCCTCCCCTCCCTGCCCACATCACCCTCTCCTCAGCCGGTGCCTTCGGCTCTGGGGATGCCTGGGGTTGCTGCATGGGGAAATAAAATATTTTGATTTTGTTTCTCAAGCAAATTTGAGGTTTTTGGGGTTTCTCTTGCAGAAACAACCTTTTATTTGCAAGTCCTAATCTTTGTGTATGCAGGAATGGAGCCTGGTCAGGCTTACAGTTTGGCACCTGCATTTGCAAAATGCTTTTTTGGTAGATCCTTAGTATTTTTTCTAGTCTGTTTTTTTTCCTCTAACTTTTTCCCCGTGGCTCTGACCACCCACATTCAGGTGGGCAACCTTTGCTCAGTGTGGGAAGAGTCACACTGAGTGCAGGGAGTTCATGGGGGGCTGCAGGCTCCAGCTCCTCTGGGCCTGGGCTGGGGCTTGGAGGAGCAGGGGAACAGCTCTCTGCTTCCCAGATCCCCTCGGCCAGCTCTGTGGGGCAGCGGGGTGATGGGGACACTGGTCACTGTGTGTCTGTGTGTCACCACCCCTGAGGTGGCACCCGCGATGGCTCTGTCGTTCCCCCCTCCCCCCGAGGCAGCGACTGCAGAGTAATTAAGCAAAGGTAAAGCTCTGTGAATTGGAGCTGCACATTGATTAAAAGTCAGATGCATCCCTCTGCAGAGCTCCCGTCCCATTTCAGCACCAGTCCTTCCAAAGGGAAGAGGGAGCCCATGTCCTGGGGGTGGTGGGCAGGGTGGCTGGTGCCAGGTCACTGGGGTGGGTGCCCCCATCACTGCCAGCAGCTCCCGCTTGGGGTGTTTCATAATTAATAAGAGTTTGAGCCAAAGGCTGCTGCCTAACGGCGAGGCTGGCAGGAGTGGATGCTGTGGTTTCCATCAGAGGATGATCAAATGCCATTGCTGTGCTGGGGAGGGGCGAAGTGCTGTCAGCTGGTGGGGTTCTTATTATTTCAGGAGTGTTGAAGTGTTGAGCAGGGGATAATGAAATGTTTTTCTAATCATAACAGCCTTAAGGCGGTAAGCAAACAGTAGGTTTGTGCTGTGAAATGCCTTGTTGATTCTCTGTTGCTGTGGTTTGGGGAGCAGGCTGTGTGCCACGCAGCCCAGGACGGGCTCTCCGAGGATGCTGTGCCGGGCTGGGAATGCTCTGCACGGCTCAGCACTCCCACCTGCCTGGCTTTCTGAGCAGGAAAGCTGCCTTTGAAAGGGATGTGCCCTGCCTTAATCCTCAAGGCATCAAATTCTGCTGGTTTACCTTCCGAGGTCCTCAGCAGTGGGAATTAAATTCCTCGGTGTGTCCCCCAACCACAGGAAGGGTTTGTGCTTTGGGGGAGAAATGTTCTTTGGAGAGCCCCCCTCGTCCCTGGGGTGATCCTGTCAGGGTGTCCCCCGGCTGTCCTAGAGGTGAGCTGAGCTGGTTGGGTGCCGAGGTGCAACCTTCAACACCCTGCTCCTGGGCTGGGTGCTGGGATGTCTGCTGGGATGCTCTTTTGCCTGGTATTTTTTTTCCAGTTTTACTTGGGATGGATGATGTTGGCAGTGCAAATGCAACGCACGGTGCTGGTTGTTCTGCTCGGGGGTTTTCAGGGGGACACTAACCCAGAAATGCTCCAAAATCCACGTATTTATAGTGGGATTGGCTTCTGATTCCTGTAGATAGGGCCGGGTTTGTGGCCTGCAAAGCAAAAGCTGCTGTGCTGCTGATGTTTCTGTTCTCACCACTTGATGGCCTGAAAGCAACTTCTTGTTTGGTTGGTTGGGGTTTTGTCTGAGTGCTGCGGGTGCTCTCCACCAGGTTCCTTTCATGCAGGTGAAGGGGGGCTCCTCTCTGCCCCTGGTTGTGCAGCTGCAGCATGGCTGGGGGGGCAGGAGGTGCAGGGCAGGTTGGGCTCTGCTCCCCCAGACTGCCCAGCCCCTGGGGATCAATCCAGACACGTCCTGGGTTGTGCAACGGGGCTGGGGCTGCTGTGGGCTCAACCTCAGCACCCACCCCTCAGCTTGCCCCATCCCTGCTGCTTCCCAAGGGCTGCTCAGGGGCCTCTTGAGGACTCTCTTAAAAAAAAATTTGTTTTTCAGCTTTTGTTCAGGATGCTTTGGAGCTGAGCTGGAGGACCCCCCCCTGTGTGTTGTGTGCCAGCAGCTCGTCCCTTCCTGCTCCTCACCCTCACCCCCCTGGTTCCCATTTTTCCTCTCCTGGGACTGGTCTGACCCCTCTCTGCTGGTGCCCCTCGGGGCTGAGCATCTCTGTCCTGCTCCGGGGATGCCCTGGGGGTGTTTTGAGCCACGTGTTGTGAAATGCCACCCGGTGTCACCCAGGAGGTGGTGGTTGCTGTGTTTATTGTTGTGCTGTGTGTGGGTTAACTGCAAGGTACCAATTAAGTGATTACGTTGTGCTGATCTGTAAGGATGGGAGCCAGATAAGTTGGGATGTGGATTGCTGACTACAGCTGCTGCTGCTGCTCCAGGACAAAGACATCTGCACTTCCTCATCCTTTTTATTGAGCACCAAGGATCTGAGCTCAAGTTTTCCAGACCACACCTAAATCTTTTGGGGAAGTCACAGTTAACAGCAATCATCTCTGGGAATGGTTTCAGTATAGAGGGAAAAAAAAAAAAAAAAAGAGGCATTTTTTGATGATCCTGAGCTTCTTGTGGAAATGGGTTTAGTTGTTTGTTTGTAACACTTTGCTGCTCCAGCTGAGGGAGCTGAATTGTTGCTTCATCACTGGAGGTGGCACAGGGCTCCCTGGTTCTTGGCTCTCAGCTGTGGTCAGGGGGTGCCCCTGGCCCCCCAGACAGTGAGGGAGGATGAGGAGGGAACAGGGAGGCAACAGGAAGGAAATCTGCAAGTGTCTGTGTGCCTGTCATGGGCAGGGCAGTGCTGGAGCTGTTTCTGGAGCAGGTTGTGTCTGGGCTCGGGGCTCTGCCACATCCCCCTGGTCAGGGGGGTCCAGCAGGACCTTGCAGGGAAGGGGGGGATGTGTCTGCTGGGGATAAGTTCTCCCGAAGCTGCTGCTGGGTGGAGTTTCCCTTCCCCCTGGTTCCTAAGGAGCACTGGAGTGGAGGGGCTGGTGACGTTTGGTGGCAGGAGAGGAGGAGACTCTGGAATAACAATTAGTGTCCCTGTTCTCACAAACATCCTCTGAGGCCGTGGTGCATTGAGGGGCAGCTGGCTGCAGGAAGGCCCCCCCTGCCCTGCTGGGACTGTTGTCCCCAGGGTTTGACACATCCTGGCTGCTCCCGTCCCCCTGCAGCTTCGTGGCCTAAAAGAGCAGCTGCCTTTCTGCATCCCTGGCTTCCTCCTCCTGGCTCGGCCCTGCAGATGCTGCCGGGCTGGTGCTGAGTCTGACCATGAGCTGGGACCCCCCTGCCCTGGGCTGGGGGAGGTGGCGAGGAGGAGAGCATCCCTGCTCACTGCACACAGGTATGTGCCAGAAATAAACACAATTGACACTGACTGCTGCTTTTTTTCCCCATTAGCTATCTTGGAGGCCACCTGCATCCTGGCATGAAGCTCAGCCAGCAGCAGAATGACCTGAGAGGGGGAAGGTAAGCACCCCCTGGCAGTGCCAGAGCAGCCCTTTCCCCTGGGACACGGGGTCTGGGCTGCTGGATATCTTGTCTGTTGGTGCAAACTGTCCCTGCCACCCCCTTAACGCTGTGCTGGCTCTGCAGGCTGGCAGGGGGGGGTTTCAGCTGTGTGCAGACCCCTGTCTGGTCAGCAGACAAAACACAGAGGGACCTGGTGTCCTTGTTTGTCACCTCTCTGCTGCCCCTTCCCCTCCTGCTCCTCTCCTGCCCCTGCTCCTGGGGACAGCCCCAGGCTGTGGGTCAGAGCCTGTCACTGCCTGCAGTGTCCCAGCTGCACTCAGGGCTTCAGCCTGGGGTCCCCTCCTGGCACTGGGGCTCCCCATGGCTTCCCAGTCCCCTGGGATGTCCCAGGGGAGTCCTGGGAGTCAGCGTGGGCACCCGCAGGGCTGGGGGGCTGGGTCTGATCAGACAGCCCTGACACCCCCTCTGCCAGGGGGGTTCCCCTCCCTGCTGGGCAGGGGATCATCCATCCCTCTTCCCCCACAGACAAACAGACCCTGCACATCCTGGGGGGCTCCCGAGTGGGAGGGGTTGCAGGGAGGAGGTGGCAGGGAGGTGGGACTGGTTGCAGGGCCTGGGCAGAGCACTGCCAGGCATGGCTCAGCCCTCCGGGGTACAGGGGGGATCCCCCCAAAGAGCTGGGTGGGCAGGATGGTCCCCAGGGACCCCTTGTCCCCAGGAGCAGGGACGGTGCTGCCACCCCCTTCTGCACACAGCAGAATGAGTCAGTCCCTTGTTCCTTGAACACCCCGGGGGGAAACCCTGGGAATTGTTTTTCCAAGGAACAGAGCACCTCTGTGCCTCCTCAGACTGAGAGCTTTCCTGCTAATTACCCTGCCTTGGTCTGCAGAGCCCTCATTATTCCAGTTGGCCTTAAATCCTGACTGCTCTGGCTACCAAGCACTGAAATGGGTCCTGTGGCATTTGCAGTTATTTTTAGGGTGAACAGTTGAATGTATTTACATGAGTGGAACAGATGAAGGTGGCAGGAAGGAGCAGATGGGTGCTTGCCTGTCATGGGTCTGACTCTTCCTTCAGTGCTGCAGAAGTGCCCGGGCTGTCTGTTGGTTGGTTAGGACTTTTTGTTTGCTTTTTGTTTGGTTTTTTTGTTTTTGCTTGGGTTGGTTGTTGTTGTTGTTGGGTTTTTTGTTTGTTGGGGGGTTTTGTGTTGGTTTTTTGTGTGTGAGTGTTTTGGTTTGGGGTTGTTTTGTTCCCTCTGGTTGAGCTCTAAGCCAGCAGCCCAGCACCTGTGCCTTTTTGCAGCGTGTGTCCCTGTGAGGCTGGGGGAAGCCTGGCACCTGTTAAGCAGGCAGCTGAAGAGCCCCAGAGATCACTGGGGTGGTGAGGGCTGTGTGGGGCTGGGCTGGGCAGGCAGAGAGGTGGCAGAAATCCCCTGAGCAGAGCAGGTGGAGGGGAAGGGAGCAAGTCCTGGGGCTCCAGGCAGGGCAGGAGCTGCTGGGTCCCCACCACCAAGGGGCTTCAGAGAGGCTGCTGCTCAATCTGTTCTTTCATGGGGAGTCAAGAGGAGGAAACGTTTTTTTCTGTTGCTGAAGGAGTTCTGGACTGTCAAGTGAAACAAAACGTGTGGACATCCCGTTCCTTCCACACCATTCAGCTCCTGCCCCAGCCACAGCATCACAAAGAACTTGAAATCCCTGGGTGAGCCCGGGCAGGATTGCAAAACCTGGAGCTGGAGGGGGGAGGGTGTGGGGAGCAGTGCCAGGCTGCTCAGGAGCCTTCCCGGGCTGGATGCAGAGCAGGGATCCTGCAGAGGAGCTGCTCTGTGCTCCCCAGAGACAGAAAACCCAAAAAGTCTCCGTGCCTGATGAAGTCTGCATGGATTTCTGTGTAAGGTCAGTGCCTGGAGGAGGGGGATCCAGGGCTGGCTCTGGGTGTGCTGTTAGCCTGGGGGGGTGTTTGTTTCTCCAACTGTTTCATTCGAGTGGGGAGCTGCTTCTCCTGGCTCAGACCCTTCAAATCTGCTTTCCTTTTGCTTTTCCTTCAGCTTTCCCCCCTCCCCTGTGGCTGCCCATGGGAACTGGAGAAGTCAATCATAGAATCAATCATAGAATCAATCATAGAATCAATCATAGAATCAATCATAGAATCATAGAATCAGCCAGGTTGGAAAGGACCCCTGAGATCATCGAGTCCAACCCTTGGTCTGGGGGTTGAAATGATGAGGTGGTGGTGGTGGAGAGCTGAGTTCAGATGCAGAAGGAAAGAGAACTGCAGGGAGGGTTTGGCCTTCGCCTCAGTGGAACAGACTCTATAATAAAGATTTTTTTATTATTATTATTTTTGGTTTTTTAAGGACTGACTGGGTATGTGGTGCTCCTCCTCTCTGAAATGTCCCTGGAGCTTTTCTCCAGCTGTAAACCTGTGTTTCTGGGTGCACAGGCAGCCCAGAGATAATCTCTTTGGGTGTGCTCCCAGACAGACATTAATTAACTGCTGGGGAGAAGGCACTGGGGAGTGCTGACGGGTGCAGGGGATGGTAAATCCAGGGATGTCCTGAAGGAGCCTGGCAGGGTGCTGAGGTGCCCTGAGCATGCTGTGTCTCTTGCAGATGCCCCTTGGGCTGAACGTTTGCTGTCTGAAGGCTGAAGCGTGGTCAGCATCCCGCACGGAGGAGGAGGAGGAGGAGAGGATGAGGGTGACCACCAGGAGGGTGCTGCTGGCGGTGGGCGCCCTGGTGGCCCTGATGGTGACTCTGCAGCTGGGCCAGCAGGTCCTGGAGTGCCAGCAGGTCCTGAGCCAGAGGAGGCAGGGGCTGATGAGACCCGAGCAGGAGGAGCTGGTGATGAGGGACTCCAAGCAGGTGGAGTACCGCTACAGCAAGGAGATGCCCCTGATCTTCATCGGGGGGGTCCCGCGCAGCGGCACGACGCTGATGAGGGCCATGCTGGACGCCCACCCCGAGGTGCGGTGCGGCGAGGAGACGCGGGTGATCCCCAGGGTGCTGGCCATGAGGCAGGCCTGGGCCCGCTCCGGCAGGGAGAAGATGCGTCTGGACGAGGCGGGGGTGACGGAGGCGGTGCTGGACGCGGCCATGCAGGCCTTCATCCTGGAGGTGATCGCCAAGCACGGCGAGCCCGCCAGGTTCCTCTGCAACAAGGACCCCTTCGCCCTCAAGTCCTCCGTCTACCTCTCCAGGCTCTTCCCCAATTCCAAGTTCCTCCTGATGGTGCGGGACGGCCGGGCCTCCGTCCACTCCATGATCACCCGCAAGGTGACCATCGCGGGCTTCGACCTCAGCAGCTACCGGGACTGCCTGGCCAAGTGGAACAAGGCCATCGAGGTGATGTACTCCCAGTGCATGGAGGTCGGGCGCTCCCGATGCCTCCCCGTCTACTACGAGCAGCTGGTGCTGCACCCCGAGCGGTCCCTGCGCGCCATCATCGACTTCCTGGGCATCTCCTGGAGCCAGGCCGTGCTGCACCACGAGGAGCTCATCGGGAAGCCCGGGGGGGTCTCGCTCTCCAAGTGAGTGTCTGCCCCGGCTCCTGGGGACCCTGGGGGGTCAGGGATGGGTGTTCAGGTTGGGAGAGACCCCCAGGCTCAGCCAGCCCAACCTTTGCCCAACACCATAACCAACCCCCAAACCCTGTCCCTAAGGACCAGCTCCAATGCCCTTTAAACACCCCCAGGGATGGTGACTCCACCACTGTCCTGGGCCATCCCAATGCTGACAGCCCGCTCAGGGAAAAAATATTTCCTAACATCAGCCTGAACCTCCCCTGGCACAGCTTCCACCCATTCTCTCTGCTCCCATCCCATCCCTCAGGAGCAGGGGCTGTTTCCCTCCTCACTCCCTTCAGGCAGTTGCAGGGAGCCATCAGCTCTCCTCTCACCTCCTCCTCCAGACCAAACACCCCCAGCCCCTCACAGGACGTGTCCCCGTGGGTTTTTTGTGGGGCAGGAGCTGCAGCACCCTGCTCTGGTGTTTCTGAGCAGAGCGGTTTCTCAGGTTAGGATCAGGTCACTCTGTTACTCATCTCTTGGCAGTGCAGGAAGAGTTTTGCTCCGTGCTCTGAAATGTCAGCCCTTCCCAGCCTCTGTTTCCCCCCTGTCCTCAGGTACCTCCTTACCACAATTATTTTTGCTGCTAACCAGTGCCTTCCAGCCCCGAGCAGCAGTTCTTACCAGGTTTGGTGCTGGTGTTGCAGAATCCCAGGAATACCTGCTGGGTGCAGGCACACCCAGCACTCCCTCCTCTGCCTCTGCCTCTGCCCGGGCTGTTCCCCTCCTCTCACCTCCTGCTCCTCTCCAATCCTCTTTATTTCCCAAAAGGAGGTTTCAGTCTCCCTGAGCACCATGCTGTAAGCAGCCACCCCCACCTGGGCCACTGATTTCTTTGGGGCTTTCAGCACCATTTGCTCAGAGTAAATTTTTCCAAGGTTGCCTAAAAAGAAGGGGAATTTTTTTATTTTTTTATTTTTTTTTTTTAGATTTTCAGTGGCGTCTTCAGTATCTCGTTTTGTATTTGCATTATTGGTTTGGTTTGTTTTGTTTTTTTCCCCCAGGATAGAGAGATCAACAGACCAGGTGATCAAGCCAGTGAACCTGGAAGCATTATCCAAATGGACCGGGCACATCCCCGGGGATGTGCTGCAGGACATGGCCCACATTGCCCCCATGCTGGCCAGGCTGGGCTATGACCCCCACGCCAACCCCCCCAACTACGGCCACCCCGACCCCTTGGTTGTCAACAACACACACAGAGTGAGTGCCACGGCCTGGGGTGGGGGTCCCTGAGCCCACTGGGGGGGTCCCTGAGCCCCCAGGAAGAGGCTGCTGAAACAATTCTGAGCAGGGCAGAAGCCAAACCCTCCCTCCTTTTTTTTGTAGAGGGGGAGCTGAGCCCCAGGGAGCTGCTGCAGCACTGGTGGGTGCTGAGGACAGAGCCAGGATGGTTCCCTGGGGTGCTCTGGGGGGGTTGGTTCCTTTTGCTTGTCCCTCCCTGGCCTTGCTGGGGCTGTTTCAGGGATGTTTTCAGGGTGCTGAGCCTGAGGAGCTGCAGGTTCTGCTGTGGCTCTGGAGAGCCCACCAGGAGTGGGGGCTCCTCAGGTGTTTGGGCAGAACCAGGTTTTTGGGGTTTTTTTCCATTATTGCAGAGCATTGAGTGGTGTCCCTGGGGCAGGACTGGAAGGAAGGACTTTGGAAACTCCCTCAGCAAACAGGGGGAGTTCCTCCTGCTCTGGGGTGCACTCTGCAGCCTGCCCAGCCCTGCACGTGGTGGTGGCCGTGGACAAAATGTCCTTTGTCACAGGGTGGGAGGTGGGTAATGCCCCACGGGGCCACGTGCAGATCCTGGGCAGGCAGCAGCACTGACCTCACAGCTTGGAAAAGCTTCCCTGGCTCCATGTGCTCTGCTCTCCTCCTGCTCCCCCCTGCTCCCCTGGGCAGGGGCTCTGGGGCTCTGATGGACCTTTCAGGACTCCTTGGGATGAATTTGGAGAACTGACACGATGGTAAAGACCAAAATAGTGTCCCAGGCTGTGAGGGGAGCCTGGGAAGTGCAGGTGCTGGTTCCCTGCCCCAGCAGGATGTCACTCACCCCTTTGCTTGCAGCCAAAAACCTCCTCCTGCTTTTGCCCCCGGGTGCAGAACACCCATCAGGGTGTTCCAGCTGGCTGAGGATGTGGGAGGCAGCTCAGGAGCTGGATTTACTGCTGTCAGCACAGCCACCACCCCAGGGGCTCACTCCCATTTTCTTTTCTCCTCAGGTTTTAAAGGGGGATTATAAAACTCCAGCCAACCTGAAAGGTCATCTGCAGGTAAGAGCCTGATGGGTGCCTGAGGCCTTTGCCCTTTGGGGTTGGTCCTTCTGGGGTTCCTTCTCCCTTCCCTCCTGGGGGCGTTTTCAGGCTGGGCAGCAGCTGCAGGACACATCCCTGCTCCTGCTGGATCCCTGGGGATGTCCCTCTCCTCCCCTGCACATCACTCCCTCCACACTTGGCTCCTGAGGTCCTCCCTGGTCTGTGCTCCTCAGACCCTGCTCCCTCATCTCTGATCTGCTCCTGTCTGTGTTTCAATGCTGGGGGGTTCTCTGTGCCCTGACAGGACCAGTCTGGGACCTGAAGGCACTTTCTACCTTGCTCTTTGTTCCCAAACTCTTTGTTTTTTGTTGCTGGTGACTCCCGGGTGGGCCCCCAGGCTGGTGCCTTCTGTGTCCTCAACATTCCCTTCTCGTGCTGCTGGGAACTCAGTGGGAATGTTGGGAGCTGCAGGTGGTGGCTCCAAGCTGACCCTTCTGTTTGGGGCTGTTCCAGGTGACCCAGAACACCTCATCTGCTCACTGAGAAAATGAATGATTTCCAGGTAAGATCCTGTGCTTCCTTTTGGGACTGGGGCACATCTTCCCCTCCCTCCTCCAGGATTAGGGCTTTGCCTGTGGGGTTTGGCTTATCCAGGCTGCTCCAGGCACTCTCCTCAGGCCAGTGATCCCCCCGTGGTTGCTGCAGGATTTCAGAACAACGCTGCTCCGGGAGGAGATTTGTCAGAAATCCTTTTTCCTGAGCTCTGCAGATGGACTTAGTGCAGCAACAGGGAAATCAGCTCCTGGGGAGAGTGCTGAGGGGCACTGAGAGGGGATGGGGAAAGGGGCAGGGGAGCTGGGCAGCCCCAGGACCTGCTGGGGGGACACAGAGCTGTGCCAGGACCTGCTGGGGGGACAGAGCTGTCCCAGCTGCTCCCACCTTGGGAAAGCCAAAGCTGCTGCCCCGGGGACTGCTCCAGACACAGCTGGGAGGTCACAAGTTTTTCCCCCTCTTCTCAGTTGGCCCCTGTGCTGAACCCCCTGGGGTTTCTGACTGAAAAACAACATTTGTGACTTGAAGAAAATGTCCCTTGACACCTTAGTTTTTATGTCAAAGCAGTGTATGGCGCTAGGAAAAAAAACCAAACAAAATAAACAAACCAAACCCCTCCCAACCCCCCAGTGCCCGGAGTGGGGGGTCCCAGGGGCGGTCCCGGGAGGGGGGTGTCCCCTGTCCCTAACCCGGGCCGGGCTTCTCTCCCCCAGAACGCTGCGAATTCTCCTCGTCCGGCTCCGGAGAGCAGCAGCGCCGCGGGAATCCCGTATCCAAGCATATTGCTTGCCCAGGACTGGCGCCGGGAAGGGNGCCCGGGCAGAGGCAGAGGCAGAGGAGGGAGTGCTGGGTGTGCCTGCACCCAGCAGGAATTCCTGGGATTCTGCAACACCAGCACCAGACCTGGTAAGAACTGCTGCTCGGGGCTGGAAGGCACACGTTAGCAGCAAAAATAATTGTGGTAAGGAGGTACCTGAGGAGAGGGGGGAAACAGAGGCTGGGAAGGGCTGACATTTCAGAGCACGGAGCAAAACTCTTCCTGCACTGCCAAGAGATGAGTAACAGAGTGACCTGATCCTAACCTGAGAAACCGCTCTGCTCAGAAACACCAGAGCAGGGTGCTGCAGCTCCTGCCCCACAAAAAACCCACGGGGACACGTCCTGTGAGGGGCTGGGGGTGTTTGGTCTGGAGAAGAGGAGGTGAGAGGAGAGCTGATGGCTCCCTGCAGCTCCTGAAGGGAGTGAGGAGGGAAACAGCCCCTGCTCCTGAGGGATGGGGTGGGAGCAGAGGGGATGGGTGGAAGCTGTGCCAGGGGAGGTTCAGGCTGATGTTAGGAAATATTTTTTCCCTGAGCGGGCTGTCAGCATTGGGATGGCCCAGGACAGTGGTGGAGTCACCATCCCTGGGGGTGTTTAAAGGGCATTGGAGCTGGTCCTTAGGGACAGGGTTTGGGGGTTGGTTATGGTGTTGGGCAAAGGTTGGGCTGGCTGAGCCTGGGGGTCTCTCCCAACCTGAACACCCATCCCTGACCCCCCAGGGTCCCCAGGAGCCGGGGCAGACACTCACTTGGAGAGCGAGACCCCCCCGGGCTTCCCGATGAGCTCCTCGTGGTGCAGCACGGCCTGGCTCCAGGAGATGCCCAGGAAGTCGATGATGGCGCGCAGGGACCGCTCGGGGTGCAGCACCAGCTGCTCGTAGTAGACGGGGAGGCATCGGGAGCGCCCGACCTCCATGCACTGGGAGTACATCACCTCGATGGCCTTGTTCCACTTGGCCAGGCAGTCCCGGTAGCTGCTGAGGTCGAAGCCCGCGATGGTCACCTTGCGGGTGATCATGGAGTGGACGGAGGCCCGGCCGTCCCGCACCATCAGGAGGAACTTGGAATTGGGGAAGAGCCTGGAGAGGTAGACGGAGGACTTGAGGGCGAAGGGGTCCTTGTTGCAGAGGAACCTGGCGGGCTCGCCGTGCTTGGCGATCACCTCCAGGATGAAGGCCTGCATGGCCGCGTCCAGCACCGCCTCCGTCACCCCCGCCTCGTCCAGACGCATCTTCTCCCTGCCGGAGCGGGCCCAGGCCTGCCTCATGGCCAGCACCCTGGGGATCACCCGCGTCTCCTCGCCGCACCGCACCTCGGGGTGGGCGTCCAGCATGGCCCTCATCAGCGTCGTGCCGCTGCGCGGGACCCCCCCGATGAAGATCAGGGGCATCTCCTTGCTGTAGCGGTACTCCACCTGCTTGGAGTCCCTCATCACCAGCTCCTCCTGCTCGGGTCTCATCAGCCCCTGCCTCCTCTGGCTCAGGACCTGCTGGCACTCCAGGACCTGCTGGCCCAGCTGCAGAGTCACCATCAGGGCCACCAGGGCGCCCACCGCCAGCAGCACCCTCCTGGTGGTCACCCTCATCCTCTCCTCCTCCTCCTCCTCCGTGCGGGATGCTGACCACGCTTCAGCCTTCAGACAGCAAACGTTCAGCCCAAGGGGCATCTGCAAGAGACACAGCATGCTCAGGGCACCTCAGCACCCTGCCAGGCTCCTTCAGGACATCCCTGGATTTACCATCCCCTGCACCCGTCAGCACTCCCCAGTGCCTTCTCCCCAGCAGTTAATTAATGTCTGTCTGGGAGCACACCCAAAGAGATTATCTCTGGGCTGCCTGTGCACCCAGAAACACAGGTTTACAGCTGGAGAAAAGCTCCAGGGACATTTCAGAGAGGAGGAGCACCACATACCCAGTCAGTCCTTAAAAAACCAAACAAAATAAACAAACCAAACCCCTCCCAACCCCCCCACTCCGGGCACTGGGGGGTCCCAGGGGGGGTCCCGGGAGGGGGGTGTCCCCTGTCCCTAACCCGGGCTGGGCTTCTCTCCCCCAGAACGCTGCGAATTCTCCTCGTCCGGCTCCGGAGAGCAGNAAAGGGCCCGGAGAGCCCAGCGGAGGGCGGGAGGGAGCGGGGGGGTTGTCTGGAGGAGCCGGAACCGCTGCCCGGGTCATCTCCCCCCCCGGGGCAGGGGGAACCCGCTGCTCGGAGCTCAGCGTTCAGCCCCCGGGGGGAAGGGAGTCCCCTGACCGGGGGTTTGACTGCAGCTCCAGGGACTACTCTGCCCCCGTGAGCTTCATCAGCGCCGGCATGAAGAAGTCAGCAGCTGAGGAGTTCTCAGAAGAAGACTCAGATGAAGATGAGAAGCCCGTGAAGCAGGAGGAGCTCCCCAAAGAGTTCCTGCCCAAGAAGTTAAAAACGGTGTGTTGTGTTGTGTTGTGTTGTGCAGAGGGGATCAGGCCCGTGTGAGGGACTGGGGTAACTTTGGAATAATAAATAATAAAAGGGCACTAAGGAAAGGAGGAATGGTTGAAAGCTCATGTGAAGGGAGGAATTTCCTCTGTCCCTTGGAGCTATTCTGATGTATCCTGGGGAACATCAGCCCTTCTGGGCCCTTCTGTCTTCCTTAATATTCCCTTTGGTCACTGGAGGTTAAGCTCTCCATGGTTCCTTCCCCAGGGTAACAAAAAGCCCAGAGATTTTTTTCCCATCTTCCAGAGCCCTGGGACAAGCCTGGGCATTCCAGTTGTTTCCAGTTACCAGCACAGAAAGGTTCAGTGGAGCCTGGCAGTGTGCCAGGGGTTTCCTTTCCCCCCTCAGGAGTTCCAGGAAGGTCCTGACACCCCTGGGCAGCTCCGGGGGTGCCCAAGGGATGGCAGAGGGAGCCTGCAGCCTGGTGACAGTGGGATTGCACAGGGCTGGGCTGGTGCAGTGCCTGAGGGGGGTGTGTGTGTGTGGGGGGGTTTATTGTTTGTTTGTTTCTCTGTTTTAACAGGGTGGAAATTTCAAGCCCAGCCAGAAAGGCTTCGTGGGAGGGACAAAATCTTTTGTGGATTTTGGGAGCTGGGAGAGACACACAAAGGGGATTGGGCAGAAGCTTCTCCAGAAGATGGGTTATGTCCCTGGGAGAGGTCTGGGGAAGAATGCTCAAGGTACTGGGACTGTCATCTCTCAGTAATCTGGGGGGGAGATTGGGTTCTTCATAGAGTGCCAGGTGGCTCCCAGCTTCCCTCGGGGTTTCCTGCATCTCCTGCAAGCAGCCTGGCTCCTCCTGAGGGGATTCAATTGGCTTTAGTGTAAAATAAACCAGATTTATGGTCTGGCTGTTTTGCAAGAGAAGGAAAACAAAGAAGGGAGAGAAATCCCAACCACCCCCCAGAGGATGAGGTGTTCCATGGGACAGTGAGCTGCAGAGGGGATAATTCTCTGCCCTGGGGCCTCCTGCTTTGTGCTGGGCTGAAGGGAGTGTTGAAGCCACTGGGGAGGGAGTGCAGGGCAGGAGGTGCCCCAGCAGTGCCCAGGGCTCTGTGGCTGCTGGTTTGGTGTTCAGGGCTGAGGGAAGCACTTGGTGCCCTCTCTCAGGGAACAAACTCCTCCTGATCTCTTCCTTGTCCTTTCAGGTATCATCAACCCCATCGAGGCCAAGCAGAGGAAAGGCAAAGGGGCCGTGGGGGCTTATGGCTCAGAGAGAACCAGCCAGTCCCTCCAGGACTTCCCTGTGGTGGACTCAGAGGAGGAGGCTGAGGAGGTATTGGTGTGGTCTCTGCTTCCTGGCCTCTTCTTTGTGCCAGGCTGAGCTCTGGGGTCAGTTCCTGTGCCAGGGAGAGCTCCTGGGGCTGAGGGAAAGGGCCTGAGTTCCTCAGAGGTGTTTCCCTCATCACTGCCATGTCCTTTCTGCTGTTGCTGCCTGAGTTCATTCCAGTGGTTTCCCTAAACCCCCACCTCCCAGCAGCTCCCTGGGGAACAGTTCTGGGGTTTCCCCAGACCCCCAGTGCTGGTGCTGACCCCCCCACAGCACCTGAGCCCATCTGCCACCAAGCTTTGCCCCCCACCCCCTTCCAGCTGTTCTGCACAGCATCCCTCATCCCTCTGGCAGAAAACAGAGGGAAATGTGGGGTGTGCTGGAGAGCAGGAACCACACCACCCCTGGGTTTGTGCAGGAGTTCCAGAAGGAGCTCAGCCAGTGGAGGAAGGACCCCAATGGAGGCAAGAAAAAGCCCAAGTACAGCTACAAGACAGTGGAGGAGCTGAAAGCCAAGGGCAGGATCAACAAGAAGCTTTCAGCCCCTCAGAAGGAGATCTCCCAAGTCAAGGTAAGGGTGGTGGCCCAAGAGGGGGTGGCACTGGCACTCCTGGGGAGCTCTGTGTGACCTGGTGAGCCCTGAGGCCCTGGGCTGGCACCAGGGAGGGGACAGAGCTGGGGTCTGAGCAGCTGCTTCCTGGGCCTCAGGAAAAGGCAGATCAGGTAAAATGTGGGGGGTTGTGAGTGCAAACCAAGTCCAGCTGTTCCACATCTGTCCTGAACAAAATGCTCAGCCAGTTCTGGAGGCACAGCTGAGTTTTTGGGGGTTGTGCAGCCAGACACAGTGTGAGTGCCTCCTGCCTGCAGGGGCTTTTGTCCCTCATGCACCCCACAGAAATGTTCATCTGCAGTTCATGGGCCTCTTAAAAACTATCAGAGCACCTGAGACTTCCTTGCAGTAATGAACAGTGTGCTGCTTGTGAGGTGGCAAGGCTGAGGGCAGGAGAGGAGAGTGTTAGTGATGAGGGACTTGGGAATCTCCAGGTTTCCCCTTGGAGCCAGGAATTTCCTCCCTTTCTCTAAAACACCAGATTCAACTCGACACTCTGGGGCACAGGGTGTGATCCTGGGGGTGCCCTGCCCAGGGACAGGAGCTGGACTTTGATCCTGGTGTGTCCCTTCCAGCTCAGCAGATTCTGTGATTTTATAATTGTTTCCTGTTGTTTCTGTTTGATTTTGAGGCCTCTTTGTTGTTGTTGGGGTCAGGTTATCGACATGACGGGCCGGGAGCAGAAGGTTTATTACAGCTACAGCCAGATCAGCCACAAGCACAACATCCCAGATGACAGCCCCCAGCAGCCCCTGGGCAAGGATGCCAAACCCCAGGGCTTTGCCCTGCCCGAGCTGCAGCACAACCTGCAGCTCCTCATCGACATCACCGAGCAGGAGATCATCCAGAGCGACCGGCAGCTGCAGTACGAGAGGGACATGGTGGTCACCCTCAGCCACGAGATCCAGAAGATGTCTGAAGTCCTCTCCCACGAGGAGAAAGCCATCAGCAACCTCAGCAAGGTGCTGGAGATGGTGGAGGAGTGTGAGAGGCGGATGCAGCCCGGCTGTGAGAACCCCCTGAGCCTGGATGAGTGTGCAAAGATCTTTGAGACCCTTCAGGACAAGTACTACGAGGAGTACAGGATGTCTGACAGGGTTGACCTGGCTGTGGCCATCGTGTATCCTCTGATGAAAGATTACTTCAAGAACTGGGATCCCCTCAAGGTCTGTAGCTGGATGGATCTGCAGTTTGGGTGGCTCGAGCTCTCAGGGTGATCTTGAGTCCCCTCCACTCCTTGTCCCAAACTTCTGGTCACGCTGGAGAGAAGAGGGAAGGAGAAAGCATCTGCCTTTTGCCTGTCAGAGGGGAAGGGTTCAGGGTGAGAGAAAGGTGTGCAGAAGGGCTGCTGGGCTGTGAAGGGGCTGCAGCTGTAGGGGTGTGGAGGTTGAAATCAGCAGTCCTTGTTTGGTGGGCATGGGGAGGGGTCTGTCTGTCCCTGGTGCCACTGCAGGGGGGACAGGTCAGAGTCTGTACACCTGAAAATGCTCAGACTCTCCTTTTGCCCCCTGGAGGTATGTTAGATCCCTGGGGTGGGATTCTCCTCTGCTGAGGCTTTATGAATCAAGCTGCCAGCTCCTCCCTGGCCTCTCCAGCACCAGCTGGAGTTCCTGACAGGGGGGAAGGCCACTCACACCTTACCTTTCCCAGGACTGCACATATGGCACAGAGATGATAGCCAAGTGGAAGAGCCTTTTGGAAAATGACCAGCTGTTATCACACAGTGGGCAGGACCTCTCAACAGATGCTTTTCACAGGTAAAGAGCAAGTGAGTTGTCCTGTGTGCAGCATCTTCAGGTGCTGCTTCCTCTGGGGTGGAAGGGAGCAGGCAGTGAGCTTTCCAGATGGTTCCCTGGGTGTCTCTGTTAAGAGCCAGCTGCCACCTACATAGAAAGAAGGAGCTATAAGTGACAGTTACCATTTGGTTGGATCAGGGCTGGGGTTATAGCTTTGAGCTTAGCTTTGATTTATTTGTGTTTTGGTTTGTTTTCCCCCAGGCTGATGTGGGAAGTCTGGATGCCATATGTCAGGAACATCGTGGCTCAGTGGCAGCCCAGGAACTGTGGCTCCATGGTGGATTTCCTGGACAGCTGGGTAAACGTTGTTCCTGTCTGGATCCTGGATAACATTCTGGATCAGCTCATCTTCCCCAAGCTGCAGAAGGAGGTGAGAGTGCTCGTGCTGCAGCACAGCCACACTCTGAGCCAGTGCTGGAATTGAGTCAGATGGAACTGGGGAAATACCAGTTTGCTGCCTCCCAGCTGGGGGCTGCACTGGGGCTCTCTTTGCAGCTGGCAAGACTTCCTGTGAATGGGGGCACTTATTGTAACCATTTCTGTTTTACCTCGAGGTGGAAAGCTGGAATCCTCTGACAGACACAGTGCCCATCCACTCCTGGATCCACCCCTGGCTGCCCCTGATGCAGGCACGCCTGGAGCCCCTCTACTCCCCCATCAGGAACAAGCTGGCCAATGCCCTGCAGAAGTGGCACCCCAGTGACTCCTCTGCCAAACTCATCCTCCAGCCCTGGAAAGATGTGTTCACCCCTGGGTCCTGGGAGGCTTTCATGGTCAAGAACATCGTCCCTAAACTGGGTGAGGGGGGCTGAGCAGGGCTGAACTTCTGCACTCTGCTGGCTGCCACCTTCCCCAGCACCCAGAACAGGGAGGTGGCTGCCAGTGTTACTTCAAATCAGATGATCAGGAGTGCTCTGTTTATTAATGTTTTCTGCCTTTCCTGAGTCCTCCCTTCTTAGCTGACAGCAATATCCAGGAGCTGCCAGACAGCACCAAGCTGTAAAGTGTTTGTCTCTCCCCTGTTCTTGTGTCTGTGCCAATGCTTTCACCCTGAGGTTCTGTGATCCACTCCTCAGATGAAAAATGGAGTCTTAGAAAGTCCAAATGTGTTCATTTCCTCAGTTCTCACAACAAACTGTGATTGCTGGGAGTGGAAGCATGCTGTCCTGATGGCAGGGAGCAGCCAAGCACTTCAGAGACCCCAAAATGTCCCTTAGGGCTCCTGAGCTGCTGTGGGACAGGTCAGGGCACTGATGACACGGAGCCAGGCTGTCCTCTGACTCTCCTCCTCCTCTCCCCAGGGATGTGTCTGAACGAGCTGATCATAAACCCTCACCAGCAGCACATGGATGCCTTCTACTGGGTGATTGACTGGGAGGGGATGATTTCTGTCTCCAGTCTGGTTGGGCTGCTGGAGAAACATTTCTTCCCCAAGTGGCTGCAGGTGAGAAGTTTGGTCTCTGAGGTGTTTTAGTGACTCCAGCCTAGAAACTGCTGCCCCAGCACTGAGATGGTTTAACTGCCAGAGGGGGTGATCTCACCCCTCACAGCAAACTGATGGTCACATCTTTCTTTTCTCAGTAATTAATAAAGTCCCTGATACTCAGGACTCTGCTCCATGAGCACACCTGTGCTGCTGCATTCCCCCTGTCCTGTTGCTTTGCAGGTGCTGTGCTCCTGGCTCAGTAACAGCCCCAATTATGAGGAAATCACCAAGTGGTACTTGGGTTGGAAGTCCATGTTCTCAGACCAAGTGCTGGCACATCCCTCCATCAAAGAGAAGTTTAATGAAGCTCTGGACATCATGAACAGGGCTGTCTCCTCCAGCGTGGGTAGGTGGCTCCAGCCATGGCTCTGCTGGCTGCATGCAGGGGTTGTTGCTCTCAGCCTGTGTCTGGGCACAGCCCTGCTCTGTGGCCCTGGGGCAGTGAAATCCAGGGTGTGCTTTACCTTGCTGTGTGCATGAACACCACCTGGGAGGTGGTGAAACAGCTGCTTGGTGGCTGCCTGCCTGTGCTGCTCAGTAACTGCTTTTCCCCAGCCATGATGGTGTTTTTCATGTCAGCCAGAGACCATCCCTTAAAGAGCCTGACTTCTGGAGCTGTAATGTCTTGAATTTTTTCCCTGAGGGTGGGATAGTGGTTCTCTTTCCCTTCAGAGCACTCCCCTCCCATTCCACATCTCTCCCTGTCACCTAAAAGGTTGTCAGGAATTTGCTGGGAATTCAACTCATAACAAGGAGAGGCCGTGGCTGAGGGGGGGCAGCACCTGAAACTTGCCACGTCCTCCCAGCCCGAGCCCCTCTCCTGCACTCCCCTTGCCTGCTTGCTGTACAGGGTGAGGGAGACTCTGCCTCAGGAACCTGGAGGGTTCCTTCAGATCTGCTCCCAGCATTCTGTCTGTGGTGAGATGATACAGCTGCAGCCCAGCCAGGGAGGAGCCTGGGACACAGGGTCCTGTGGTGGGGAGGGTGTTCCTGAGGCAGAGCTGCTGCTCCCTCAGCAGCCTGGCCACGGGCCCTGGCTGTGACCCCGCAGTGACTGGGGACCAGGGGCAGGTCTGGCTTTGAGGATTATCTTCTTTTATTGTTCATGTTTTGCCTTTGGCAGGAGCAGGGCAGCATTGTCCTGTGCCTGCTGAGGCACAGTGTGGGATTGTATCCAGTCCTGTGTCCTCTGCTGCAGCTCTCCCAGCCAGAGAGGTTCCTGTACCAGCACAGGTTCCCTGGGGGAGTGAAGGGCTCGGAGCCCTCCCTGCCCGCCCCACCTCCGGACAGGGGTTACTGGGGTCACTGCCACCACCACACGGGCCTTTGGGGTCACACAGTTTCTCTCTCCCACCAGGAGGCTACATGCAGCCCGGGGCTCGGGAGAACATTGCCTACCTGACCCACACGGAGAGGAGGAAGGACTTCCAGTACGAGGCGATGCAGGAGCGGCGGGAGGCGGAGAACATGGCCCAGCGCGGCATCGGCGCCGCCGCCACCTCCGTCCCCATGAACTTCAAGGACTTGATCCAGACCAAAGCTGAGGAGCACAACATCGTCTTCATGCCCGTGATTGGGAAGAGGCACGAGGGGAAGCAGCTCTACACCTTTGGCAGGATTGTGATTTACATTGACCGGGGTGTGGTCTTTGTCCAAGGGGAGAAGACCTGGGTGCCCACCTCCCTCCAGAGCCTCATCGACATGGCCAAGTGAGGGCCCAGCCCCGGGGCTGAGGGGAACTGCACTGAATAAAGAGCTTACTGATTTGTGGAGAGACTGAAACCGCAGCTGGAGGATGGGATTGTTCCCTCAGAGCTGTTCAGGCAGCTGGGGGGTGGTCACAGGTAGTGCCACTGGTGCCAGAGGTTTGTCAGGGTGAAGGGAACACGGGGGGGATTCTCTGCTCCAGCAGCAGAGTGAGGGTCTGGCCCAGGCCTGAAGGTCCCCAGGGATCTCTCAGCTACTCCCTGCCTGCTGCACTGCTCTGGTGACTGTCCCCAACGTGTCCCCTGTGCACTGGGCTCCTCTCTGCTGTGTGCAGCTGGGACTTCTCCCTCCTCTCTCCAGCCAGGTGCCTGCCCAGGGCCCCTCAGCTGCTCCAGGTGTCCCCTCTGTCCTATCAAGGCAGATCTGGATAGGAGGGATTTTTCCCAGCCCTGGGGGACTGCAGCAGCTCAGGGCACAGAGATGAAGGAGGGAAACCCAAATCTTTCCTTCCCTCGGGGGAGGTGACCTGGTTCTTCACAGAAGAGACCAGATAAAGGTGCTGATGGCAGCAGCACTGAGCAGCTTGGAGGCACCTGCCAGACACCAGACACCAACACCTACAGCCTCTTTGTGGGTAATTCCCCCTTCCTGATACCTGTAACTGTGCAGTACAGGCAGAGGCTCTGAGTTACCCATGAAAGGGTGGGAGCTGCTCAGAGCCAGCATGCTGCACCACGGGTGCCCTGAAAGGCAGATTTTGGTTAAATTTGCTGGTGTGATTGAGTGAGTGTAAGTCAAAGCACAACTTCACCTTTTATTAAATAGCAAAGATACAAAAATGTCCCCTCATGCTCAGGGGTCAGGTGCTGCCTGGTTTTGGCAGGGCACAACGACCCTCAGGCTCCATCTCAGCTGAGCAGAAGCTGCTGTGGGATGAGCTGCAGCCCCCAGAGCCCCCAGCAGCATGGTCAGGGCTCCTGGGCAGCAGGACCGTGTCCATCCTGCTTCCTGATGATCTCCAGCTCCTCACACTCCAGGTACATCGGCTCCTCCACAAAGTCCCAGACCTCGGGGGAGAGTCCCTTCAGCTTTTGCAAGGGGAACCAGTGGATGGAGGTGTCACTGAAGGTGTCCAGGTAGCGGGGGTGAGCAGGGAGAGCCACTTCCTCTGTCCCTTTCAAGATCTGGAAAGAAATTTGGGAAAATACACAATGTGGAAGAACTTTTCAGTGCAGAGGGGGAGGATGGTGTTCTGTTAACCTCAACCCCCATCTGTAGATGATGTAGAATGATCTTCAAGTGGCTCATTTTTATATTGTGGCATCCAGGAAAAAAGTTTTTTAAAAATAACCACCCACTTCCCACCTGCAATTAATTTCCTTTTTTTTTGTCCACAAAAAAATCTTAAAAAAATAGTGACTTGTACCTTTGCAATGTAAGAATAATCTCTCTCCAGGATTCTTGACAGCAATCTAGAAGAACACAAGGTAACGAGTCAGAGACAGACCAGACATCTTTTCTGAACAGGGATGTGGGGCAGAAAAGGCAGGAGATGGTTGATGACAGCGAGTCAAAAATGAGCAAAATCTGGCAATAAGTGTGAGAACTGACAGAATGAACAAAGGAGAAAGGGAAAGGAGGAGGTGAAAACACAGCTGCAGCCACCAGAACCTTTCCTCGATGCCTTTAAAGCTGTTCCCCACGATGACCATTTTGGAGAGTGCCCCCAGGGCCCAGTTCCTCCACAGCAGGTTGTTGTACAAGGCTTTCCCGCAGTGCACCATGTAGAACAGGGTGGCTGAGCCCTCCACCGCGTGTTTGCCCTCCTGGAACCGATAAACCTTTCCCTCAGCCACGGGTCAGGAACCGGGGCTGGAGGGGGGGGGGATGTCCAGCCCCGTGGA